>CM021101.1:291026368-291626368 GCA_007115665.2 Sequoiadendron giganteum | reverse complement strand
TTTAAGGATTGGTTAGAAAAGGTACATGTGTAAGTTTTCAATAATTTAAATATTATATATATCTAGTTATTGATCTTTAGAGACATTTCTATTTTTTTTAGAATTTTTTTGTGTAAATTTGGTGTACAAGAGATGTTTTTGTAGTTATAGCAGAGCCTGGAAACATCGAAGGTGTTAGCTATTATTTATTGCGTTGTACAGAAGAGAGGAATAAGCTAACACAACCTGAAACAAGTGATGGAATGTCATTTCCCATAGGTGATTTTGAATTTAAAATTATATATACATTGTGTTCACATGTGCACATTACATTATAAACATTTAAATATATATTGTACAAACCTTGAGCACGGAAATGTTGTACACATTCATATGTCTTACCTTAGGTTTATGTTTACCATGCAGGTTCTGTTATAGTGTAAAGGACATATCTAAAATAAGTCAAAGTTGTTCAGCATGGGATTCATTTTGTTGACTATCAACCTGATAAAAAGGTATATCAATATAGTCACTTAATAATTGCTACCGCCCTACATCTTTATGTAGTTCCACATGCACGTGGCAGAAGAAAATGGAGACTAGATAGTGATGATCATCAAAAAATTCTACATGTTATTGAAGAGCGAGCTGAACCAAAATCTTTGAATTAGATTATATCCATGATTTTCAAGTTCACTTGTAACCCTATACATGTTCAAGTGATAACTTATAGTAACTTGTACATAGTTGTAAATCATTTTGTGTAAATTACAATTATATGTACATATTTGTTCCATAGAAAATTCTTAAGTTCAAGAATCTTTGATAGCATCATCTCTCACTTTTTTTGCTCGCATGTAAACCCATATATATGCTTTCAATACTTATTTGAAACCTAGTGAAGTTTTAAAAAATCATTTTGTCTGAGTTACAATTATATACAACTTATATTTGTTTCATGGAATTCTTAAGTTCAAGAATCTTATATACAATTATATATACAACTTATATTTGTTCCATGGGAAATTATGTAAATTTTAAAATTAAGTATTGTCTAGTTATAAAATTATATTGTACACATATTTAAAACATAAATCAATGCAAATAAAAAAATAAAGTTGCCATCAATTTAAAATTCACAAAAAATACCACAAATGGAAATAGAAAGTTCCCCTCTACCCTCTACCCTTAAGCCTTAAACCCTTAAACCCTCTCTCTCTCACTCACTCACTAATTCTATCTCGAGCTCCCCTCTACCCTTAACCCTTAACCCTTAAAACCTAAACCCTTCTACCCTTTACCTCTCTCTCACTCCTCCCTCTCTCTCTCAAATCTCTCCCTCCTACCCCCTCTCCCCCTCTCCCTCTCTCCCCTCCACCCTTAACCCTCAAACCCTTAACCCTAAAACCTTGTACCACCTACCCTTTATCTCTCTCCCACTCCCCCCTCTCTCTCTCAAGTCTCTCCCTCCTACCCCCTCTCCCTCTCTCCCCTCCATCATTAACCCTTAAACCCTAAACCCTAAACCATTTTACCCCTACCATTTATCTCTCTCCCGCTCCCCCCTCTCTCTCTCTCAAGTCTTTGCCTCCTACCCCCTCGCCCTCCCTCCCCTCCACCCTTAACCCTTAAACCCTATTTACCCTTTTACCCCCTACCCTTTATCTCTCTCCCACTCCCCCTCTCTCTCAAGTCTCTCCCTCCTACCCCTTCTCCCTCTCTCCCTCTACCCTTAACCTTAAACCCTAAACCCTTGCACCTTTCCCCCCTCTCTCTCTCAGTCTCTCCCTCCAACCCCCTCTCCCTCTCTCCTCTCTACCCTTAACCCTTAAACCCTAAACCCTTGTACCCTCTCCGACTTCTGCAATAACAACAGGTCCTCCGCACTTGGTGCATACAAGATTTCTCATGGCTTCTTCAATTGCCATGTTATCCAAGCAAATCTTCTCATTATCCTGCTTGAGCAGAGTGTTTTCATGACACTTGTGTTGAGCCTAAAAATCCAAGATTACAAAAATTTAAAGAATAAAGAATGAAACCCTAAAGTTCATCAATATTGCAACATTACTACAAATTTTTGGTCATTTTCTTAATCCCCACATACTTTCATCTGGGTTCGCCGATTCTGGAACCAGAACTATAATTCGAAAGAATTAGAATTTTATCCTTCAAGGAAAAAAAATTATGTGTTATATGGTGTGCATCACTTTTTCAAAATGTTGTTTTCTGAAAAAAATCAGTTTTCGTGGGAGATGGAAAAATAAGTGCAATCTAATTCCAAATTTTTTGAAAAAAATATTTTTAGAATCTAGAGACAAAATGTGGCAAGACTCTAGAGTTTACATCATCTTCAAATCCCTCACGGTTTAGCCGGTATAGGTGTCTGAATGTGAATATTTAGTTAAAAATAATAATTTCAGTGTCTAGTTTGGCCAAATATTGTAAACCACTATTGTGGGATCACCCTTATGCTATAAACCAAGTGAAAAAACTATTACAAAAATAATTTTGATATTGTCTAAAGAGAAATATCTCCCTACGTTTCCATCTCATTGTACTTAAGATAAGTGGTACTGAAATAAATTATACAATCGAGAAGTTAAAATCCACCTTATGTTAGAATCCAAGTGAAAACAAGTATTAAAAACTAAATTTGAGATTTTCTAAAGAGAAGCATCTCCAATCCTAGTTTCCACCCTACACACTTGCATTAGCATCTTTCTCTTTGTCTATCTTAGTTGTAGTTTCTTCATTTTTTAAAGTAGGAACTAGTTTCTTCCTTTGCTATAGAAGACACTCATTCTTCCTATGAAAGGGTTCTTCGATCTAGTCATTCTCAAATGCATAGTGAGTCACCTAATATATAACTAGCTATCACTTTGAAGGATCTTTGACAACCAATCAACACTAAATCCTTTGATTACCTACAAAGAAAATACCATAGATATGACTTTTAGATAGAATAAAAGAGAACGTAATAAATAACCAAAAGATCACACAAAACACAACCAAGAAAAATAATAGTGGATTACCGCAAACAAAAATAGATTCTTTGAATGAAGTTTAAAGTATTAGGTGAGATAAAAAATGAATATATTTATGCATAAAATATAATAATAAAAACAAAAAAAGCCTAAATATGTACCTCAATAATTTTAAAACCCCCCATTAACAAGTAGTTAAGCTCTTTACAAGATTTTAAATTATTTTGGAGTTACATGTGTGAATCTATCTCTTTGGTCCCATTGACTCTAAAGGGACCTTCTAGTTAGCAAGTTTTGAAGGTACAGATACATAATATGGAGGGATTGCTCCATATGTTGCTTCATGCTATAAAAACCCTTATTAAGAAAAGCCTTAGCATTAATTTTCTTAATATATGTTGTGTTAATATGGAGAAAAAACTCAACAAGGTGTCCAATTGTAACATGTCAACTATTCACTGAAGTAACTTTTCCTAAGTTTTCACTTTGCGAGTAAATAAACTATGTTTAACAACCATTGCAATAAAAAAAATCTTTTCTTTATTGAGAACAAATGAACATAGATGTCGTAACAATAATAAACATGGATTCTATTTCAATATGATAATTTCAAAAATTACAATATTCCAAGAATATATACAAGTACATACATAGCTCAATTGAGCTTCAAAGCAAATAGATATAGATGGTCCTGGATCCACCTTTCAAATCTTGGTCTTCTATTGCTTATTGAGGAGGAGAAGCATCACTCAAGCGCTTTTCTACCAACCATGGACTCATATGCGGTCCCCGCACATCTATCATACGATAGATGGTCCTACCCTTCAACGAAGAGATTGGTGGAGTAACCTCTTATGACAACCATACTGAGCTTAGTGTTGTGTCCTAAATGACTAGAACTTGTAACCCTACAAACCGAAACTAGCATGCACTATATGGACACAATGAATTGACAATGGAGCCAAAGGAAATCACACTACTTTGGCCAAAGTGTTCTCAGTCAGCACTTCGAGTGATAGTCATTCTATTCACTTACACTTCTTAAACTCAATTTGACTTAAGGTCACTATAATCTATGCATAGGTATTTCCTCCTATGGGTAACCTTTAACCCCAAAAATAACTATCCCGTTTTCACAGCTCAATGGTATTTCTACTCACAAAGCATAATCAAAAGTTACCCTCCCTTTAATGGATAATCAAATCCTAGGTGTATCTTGCAAGCTATCTAACTCAAAATGACTTTAGCGATGAATAATCCCATAAGCTATCCTTGTTTAATCATATCTAGTATATCAATACCTATGAAAAAAAATTCCTCCTATTATGGAGTAGTTATAAACACTTTCATAGAAAATCATAAACAACTTCTTTTTCCTTTCCAAAGCAAATACTATGTTTCCCTAGTGCAAATAATAGCAAGCAATTCCAATACAAAGCATACAATTCCCAATCTTTCACTAATAAAAATAGTTAAGAGAAGATTAGATCATCATGCTTGTAATACACTTAATCGATATATTTTCTTGTCACTCAACCTTCTAAGTAGCAACTTCCTAGCTTCACTTAGCTCTCTCAAAGACAATACTACACTATAACTCCTTATTCAAAACTAGTACATTACTAAAGTTATGTATTAATATATACTCTATGTTTTAAAATTGGAATGGTAAATTGAGACTTTGTGTAAAGGGGCTAAATTGATATTTATGTATAAAATTTTATACAAATGTATGTATGTATGTATGTATCTATATAACTATTTTATTGACTTATACAAACAGTGACCTATGTGATATATTTTTGCTAACTAGATTTGAAAAAATAGTGAATTGGAAAGATACATGGGAATGTACCGATCTTAGCATATGGAGAATTTATGTTTTAAGGGATTTTCTCAATTTAGTGGAATTGTTTTCCTATCTATCGTATTTTGTAGATATTAATCAAGATTTGAAACATTTAGATAATATAATAGACATGTTAAGCACTTGTCATACTCTAGTGTTTTAATTCATTAATCTCATTTGGTATTTTTTTATAATAATTTACCAAAGGAATTGTGGTTAAGATACTAAAGTGGGTTGGATATTAAGGCCAAGATCTCAACAAAAAGAATTCATTATTATACTTCCTTAGATGGAGATAAGAACATGCAACATGGTGACCTAGGATACATTAGTGGATGCACACGTTGAGATGGTTTCATATTCTTCTCATTATATTTTATATTGATAAAGCATATATACATGATTATCCACATATAGTAGCTCTTGTACTACCACGTGTATAATAAGTGGTTCTAGACCAATGAGGAACGCATGTGCATCCTAACTATGTGTAGTGCATCAATAGGTTCACCTCTAAGATCATTTTTATGAATAAGAAACCTTGTGTAGGTGCGTAAACCTCTTACTTATGGTCATTATAGAATGAAAACACCAACCATGGCATCAATATCATTATATACAAGAGCATCCCACTAAATTCAAATGTGCAATTAAGCAAAGGCATCCTCAAGAAAGAACAAAAAAACTTGTTTCAATTATATGATATTATTTCTTACATAGAAGACATACAACTAAAGTGTTTGGTCATGCATCCATGTGGTTTTATGGAAAGATCAATAATTCATAATCTATTTCATAGATCACAAATATTCATGTGTAAGGAACTATGGACATAATGAAGCAACACTATGGGATGATTGACCCAACTAGGTGGGGAAGGGTTTCTCATGTCAACAATACATAAAATATGACCATATCCTTACAACTACTAACATCATGATAAAAAATAAACATATTTTTGATCGATACATACAACATTCCATGTTAGTCTTAGATTGGAAGGTTCATAATTCCTAGAAAAACTAGAGCACATGGAGTTTCTCAATTTGTTTTCTTTGTGGCTAAGCTATTGGTACTCAACACTAGATGTAGATTGTTCCAAAAAAATTAAGAACACACATGCTATTTTAATTGGATCTCTTAGGGTGAACAACATGTAATTATGAATGTTTTACCCAATTAGCATTTATAATATTTGTTGAGCTTGTCATTTTGTGAGAATGTGTATATTTTTACAATCATCTCTCATATATAGGAAGTGAAAACACATTCCTCACAAATAGTAGCTAGGGTACACATACACTTTCTCATTATCAACATAACACTATAAAGATATCACATATATGTCCCTTCAAATTCATACAAATCAACATGTTAGTCAATTAAAAAACATTGACACCAACATTCCTAGGAACTCCAATATTCACTATAAATGGAGATATTTTTTCTTCAAGAAAGAGTGAATGATCAAATTCTAGTTATACGCAACTTTTCCAATAACTTTATCGGTAAGAGATAGACTCTACTATGATCTACATCTATAAATTCATCGGGTTCATTATGAACCAACATATAATCCCATTAGCATCCATAATGCATCTTTACGCATGTCAATTTTGATTAGTGTCATATAATTATCTCACTATAGATTTGTTCATTTATATAAGTTGAACCCAATTTATCCACCATTATCTCTAGGAATATAACAATAGAAGGAGGATCATAATTCTTCAACTAAAGTGCATATGATCTTATTGCAATCTCATGCATGCAGTCATCATCTTCAAATAGATTCATTAGTATGCACCATAATGCAATGAGAACCATCACTTCTCTACAAAGGGAATATGTTTTGAGCACAAACTTGTACATTGATTCATAGAAAACACTTAAAGTATTACATCCCTTTTGCATCCTATTGCACACTTTCTTGCATGTTATCATAGTGCCAAAATATCTTCTTCGTATACAAACCTTCAAAAATACTAATTTATGTGCACATATATAGGTATAAGCCTCAATATTTTGTGAATAGGAATGCACTCTCATAAATTCTTTAAGTGTAAGATTCAAAATCTCTATAAATATTCTTTATTGTCATGCTTCACATATGATTTATATACATCTACATGCTATGACTTAAATCACACATGCTCTAGTTTTTTTGACTTAGCATTGGACTATACATGTGTAGTTCATGGTGCATAATCCTCCATATGGAATTATACCATACATACAATACTTGATAAACTTGATGCAACACATAATGGTTTCATTAAAGGTAGATATTTCAAAAAATATTTATTTAGAACATAGTGTTGTTTTGTGCCACATGTATTCACACCATACGAGTTCAAATTTTTGAAACATCATATCCATACATGGCACACAACTATGAGCATCAAAAAAGTGTTAGCATAGATCTAGGTCTTAAGGTATTAAGATTCACTTAGAAATATTTTCATATCCAATACAACATGGTAACACAAGTAATTCTTGTATAGTAAGTCAAAATTTTAAGTTAGACATAACATATCAATGTGATTTACTTATTTGTTATCCCCTCCCATGCAACCTTCACAAAGTTAGGGAAGATGTGTCACCCATTTTTTATCACATGAATTCTCATTCTTAACAATTTCTATAATTTGAATAGATTTATAAATTTATTCATATTTTGTTATTGAATAGAAGTAATATTTCTACATTCACATTGTCTTATAATGTGTTAAGGTTTTATGCATCTTTTAGATTTCAAGATCTAAAATATGCATTCTATAATTTGTAATACTATTTAGACAATTCTCATCTCTTAGATAGGTCATAGATGATGTATTATCATTTTTGTATTCCCTAAGTGTATCAATTTATTTAATAATCATAATTACAAATTTGTCAACTAACATTTGTGATAAATATAACATACGAGATTTATTATTTGACAAGTTGTAAAAAACAATTAGATTGAAGATTTGTGCTTTTCCGTCATACATTACAATTGTTTACAAATGAAATATATGTCAAGAAAATTTAGCAAATTGGGTGTAACAAGATTCTAATGTTAACAATTTTTTTTAAGATAAATACCATACATAATGAATAATAATATGTTCTCATACTCTCTTTTTTAATAATGAACAATTGTGTAAAACAAAAGATCAATAAAAAAAACTAAAAAAATTATCTATTAAAAACCATCAAATTAGACTATTCTTAAACATCAAATAATTCAATAATCAAATCTCTGTTTTTTTTATCAAACTTATTTTTCTATTAAAATGAAACCAACTTTCATAACACTAGAATCCAATTGTATTTTACTATTAAACACAGCTACCAATCTAGACTAGGCTGAAGAAATTTATGAAACCTACCTAGAGCAGTTAAAACTCATAAATATAAAAGTCAAAAGTATATGAGTGGAAATTTGGAAATACATTTTTCTTTTGGATTTCAACACCGACAAGCCCAAGGACCCCACACAATCCCAATAGCTGTTATCAATAAGATATGTAAGGTGGATTAGTTACAGCTCGTGGAAATTATGGTCGAATATTTGCCACCACATACTCTGCCGTTCCGAGAAAGTTTCTCGCTGTCCTACTCCTAACCAACTAAACAATCCTTTGACGAAGCCAGGTAGGGAAGCAATCTAGTAAGCCTGCGCACAAATTCATCAAAGTTTACTATTGCAATTTTCTGTGCATTTCTCCATCTCAAATTAAACAGGAAGCTCAACATACCTGTCCTTCCGTTTCTGCAGAAAACGTTGAAGTGATAACTTCTTCGCCATTGGAAGTTCTGCACAGCAAACAGAATCCGTTGTTATTGCACGCTAAAATTGTTTACATTTTCAATTGATTGAAACAGAAAAGGAAAGAAAAAGAAAAGAGGAAAGGTCAAGTTTTAGGGTCTACTGATTGCTTGAGTATATGGATCTACAGAGTTTACATCTTATTATTATAAAAGATCACATAAATTTATTTCAAAAAATTAACGGACAGAATGGAATCGCGTCTGAAAATCCACAATTTTTGGAAAGAAAAACGAAACAGCCGATCACGTCAAAATGTTAAGCCATGTCGAACACTTACTGGCATTTGGTGCGTCAACAGGACGATTTTGATTTGTATTATCTGTAGATCCTTCTGGAATTGAATCATCTTTTCTTAAAATTCTCAAGAGAGGCAGAGAATCAGAAATGTTTGAAACAATAGTGGAGGATACACACCGATCAGAAGGCGAAGCATCTTCATTACCAGCGGCGGCCAGCATCATTATAGCCTCTGCCTGTGGATGAATCAAAATATGAGCTAAATCCTGAAAATAAAATCAAACTTTATAATGTCTCAAGGTTGATAATAAACTTACTTTTCCAGAAGAAACGTCACTGTAGACTTTAACTGTCCCATTGTAGAAAATCGTTAGCTGAGAAGATGATGATTTGGTAGGAGGCCTGAAATCTGTAGCAGCCGCAGCTTCAGAAATTTCAATTTGTGTATCCATTAAAGCCGATTGGCTGTCGTCCTGTTTGCTGTTGGATTGAAACCCTAGCGACTGCTGCGGAAACAGATCCATGGTCTTAATTCCTTCAGAAACCTCTTCCTGAATATCCGGGTGAGAAAACCCTGAATTGCTGAAACATCCTTGCGAAAGCACTTGTTGCAGCATATGAGGTTTTATCTTCCCCAGGCATGAGTGCATTGCTGGATTTGTTGATATTAATGTAAGAAATCTTCAATAGTTCAGTCAAAGAAGTTGAAATGGACAACGGAACAAAATAACTTACATCGCCGCTGCTGGTGAGAATCCATGGCAGGAGCTATTTGAGGTTTGCTGTTCTCATCACTTCCAATTCCCAAGAAATCGATTGTGAGCAACTGAGTTTGAGACATCTCTTAACCAGAAGAGAAATCAAAGAGAATCTGCAAATAATTCCAGAAGTTTGAAGACATTCAATAGACTGTAAACTGGTTAAGACAATGCGGGGCGGCGGAATGGTATATGAATTTCTAAGAAAAAGCGTGAAAGCAATAATAGCTGCCACCTATTCCACAGCCAGGCACCATGACCAATTTGACATTTAAAAAGCACGTGTCGACTGACAAGATGACCTTTCCGCATGATTCTCACCGACTCATCATGCCAAAACAATTTAAACTCTTTGATGTCTTGGAGTTTGATCTCACATTCACATGCTTAGACTAGCAACATCAGAGATAAATTTATGAGGTATCATATAAAAAGAAAATGTTTGGAAGGTAAATTTTGAAAGCTATTTTTTCAATTAGTGGGATTAATGAAGGAGTGCTTGAAACCAAATCATTATAAAATATAATTATAGTTGAATTTGAAAAATAATATAATGTAATTACAATTTTAAACATTACTAGACAAAAGTCAATATCACAATTTTATACATATATATTTTAATCATCTATTTTTTAGTAGGATGAAAATCTTAATTAGTCGTATTTACAATTGTGACTTCCTCTTTCCCACTATCAACATAACTTAAAGAGAACTATTATACACATTAGTCAAACTAGGGAGCTTCACAATTTGGAACACCTCCACTCTTTTCTTGACTTGCACTACAAACAACCTACATCCAAAGTGAGCATTGAAAAAACATTCAACATGTCTAAGCAACCACAATTATGAGAAACCATTAAGTTATTAGCCACCCAATATAAGTCTTCACAAAAAACCTTAAGCTCTGCGTGTTCCCTATAAATAGTTAAATTTTTTTCCTTATAAGGTTGACATCTTTAAAAAAATTGAGGAATTTGGAACTTCAACTCGAACCTTTTCAACACCCAATACAACACTAGACAAACCATACAAGGAGAAAAATAACAAATGAAGTAGCCATACCCTATACTTAGCCACGGACACTACCAATGCCAACCTCAACACAAAATACTCTTGGGTTGTTGATTTTGAACAAGGAGGACCATCACCACTTAAAATTGTTTCACCATATACAATATTGATATAAAGTCAAAAGTTGTGCAATCTCTACAACTAAAAATTGAACACAATCTATTGCCAAAAGCATTTTTCTTTAAAAAGGGATCCCAAGGCTTTTTGCATTGTCACAACATCTAGGCATTACAAGGATAGATCACAAAAATAGAAAAAACACAACCAATGTTAGCCACTTCACCAACACTTAACAATTGTATCCATACAAAAACCCAAAGAAATAAAAGAACAAGAAATTTAATATGGAACATACTCCACATTATATAAAAAGATTAATCCTGCATGAAAGAGAGTGTAACATGTCAGAAAAGACAACACACAATAAAAAATGGAGCTAGCCTAAGTTGCACAAAAATAATAAATAATCTTGTACCCAATAATAGCCAAAATCAATGAATCAATCATGCAATCAATCAAACAAACTATGAGACATCAGGAAAATAAATCTATAAAATATTAATGTGGCTTAAATCCAAGAGCATGTCCAAAGTGGGCTAAGAAGCACTTAGCTCATTGAAAAGATATGATAAGAAATATTGATCTACCATAGTGTGAGCCAAAAAATACATCATCGAATTATATTCCCTAACACAACGAGAAAATACATCTTCATCAAATAATTTTATAGGGTCTAAAGTTTCCTCCAAAAAATGTCTATTTTTCCAATTCAAGAAAAAACCATTACGAAGATGATTTATCATAATTAGAGAGTCACCCTTAGCCACTAGCCACCAACCACCAACATCCTAAAAAGGAAGCTAATGTCATCCATGAAACAATTACCTCTCATTCTACCTCATTATTTATGTGACAACCAAGAAAAAGTAAGTCATTGTGGATCAAAGAAACACTATTGCTTTTGATGATCAAGTCAACACCAAACAGCCTAGGATTAAATCCAGGTAGAAGAATCATCAAACTTCAACCTAAAATTCCTTTGAAGGGTCTCATCTAAGATAATTTATTTTGAGTAAATTGTTTATCTCTTATCCCTTTAATAAGAAAATTTAAAGCTATTCTCCCTCTCTCTCTTTCTTTAATTTAAAAATTAACTTTAAATACATAGGTTTATTAAAAATATAATTTAGTTTGTGTTAAAGGTAGATTTATTATTTTAAGTAATAAATATAAAAGGATATTTATTATTTGAATATTTTTAATTTAGTAACTAAAATCTGAAATGGGAAAATTTCCCACCTTGCATTTTTCTCCTTCATTTTGAACTCATTATAACCCAATTACCTTTCATGCAACAATTTAAGCTACACATAAATATCATGAGATTTTTTTATGAGGGTTGACATGCACCCCTAATCTTTATATGTCTCCATCTACATTCATATCCAATGGCTCAGATTCTTAATCCTCATATTCATCTATTTCCTATGCTAGGTCATAATCATGTTACAGAGATGACCCATGAACTCTTAAAAACAAATAAAAAATTAGGTAGTGACTTTAACCTTCCCAATAGACTCTTGTATGTTGAATTATAACAAAATGTTTCATTTGTGACCCTTGGAGTTGTATTTAAAGAAATAACCCTAATTCATTCAAAGGGGGTCCTAGATCTAGATCTTACATTACATTCTTAGTTGCAAAATTGTTTAGAATCGTGCATAAGAGTATCTATAGCGCATAATCATCTCGGGCATCAATTTCATGTTTACCATAGTCTTCAATTATTTTTTATAGTTATTAACTTTGTATATTTATGGGGTTTAAGATAAGGGAGGTATTATTCTTATCACATTTAAACTCTTGACCACAAAATGAAGCTCTTTTATGAAAAATAAACACAAAACTTAATTATAGACAAAAGGTGAATAGTTAGAAAATTACAAAGGTTAGATCTTTGGATCCAAACTATATTTTCACTTATGTAGATCAACTTAGTAGATGTGCAATTAAACTTGCATTTTTGGAAGCAAATCATAGTGACAAACATATATTATAGTAGTTGAAAGGCAATCATTTGAGCTTTGATAATTTTAGAAGACCTAGATGAATCACTTCTTTGTATCTATTGCAACCTATATGCACTAAGATTCCAATAAAGTTTCATTATTTTATTATTTAATTTTCATGAATTTAAGCATATGAATTATTACCAATCACAACTTCCTTTATATAGGTTAAATTTTAAATATCCTATGTTTTTGATATTAAAAGAAAGGGAGGGGCCCTTGAACCCATAAGTTTAAGCAAGATAAATAGGAAAAAAAGGCCAACCAAGCCAATCATCCAGTAACTAGAAAAAGGAGGCACATAGACCTCAAGCACATACCCAAAAAAAGTAAACAGACATGCAAGCCAGAATGACCACAAACCAGCAAAGACAACAAATAAAAACCTTTACTTTTTAGAGGAAATCAAATCCCAATTAGTCTTCAGTAGCTTCATTTCCGCACTCCAGTCCTTCACATTGACATAGTCTGAAACTGAGGTCCTTTGAGTCATCTCCTCTAAATCTTGCGCAATTTTCCTCTTGATTTTTCTTATTTTTGACTTACTAGACACCATTTTAAAAATGGCATGTTGCATGATCCCATCCATAATAGTGGTGATCTTTCCAACTGCTTCCTCAAGGTTTGTTATCCTATTTTTGTGTTCTCACCATCACCTTCGATCTCATCCTTCAGGGAGTAGGTAGGCCTTTCATGCACTGTATCCTCCACATTTTGGTCAAGGTTGTTGTGTATACCTTCTACATTTTCCATTTATTCATTCTCAAAATTAAGGTTTTCATTTCCAATATCCTCCTCCCATTAAGTTCGTTTGAATCCTCATTATTCTTTTTACCCTAGATTTCCTCTCCACCGCTATTCTCCTACCCCTCCTAAACACTAAATTCCTCTTCTCCATCCTCCAGATCAGTATTATCTTGAATTTCTTCCTCACACTCAGGGAGGAAACCATCATTCGAGTCAGCCAAAACCTCATCATCAAGCTCTAACATTTTTCCCTTTAGTGTCTTTCCCTATATTATTTTGGCTTACACTAGCCAATATGGCAGAGTGTCTTTCATTGAACCCACTACTATTTAGACCCACCTAGCAAGGCTCTAGGTCATCCCCAATTTCAATAGTTATAGAGCCGGAGGGTTCCACCTTCTACTTTTTTGCACTCTTAAGAGGTGGTGGGAAATTTTTTAGGGCTAGTAGTCTCCATGACTAACCTAGAAGATGAATTTGGGGGCTTCATGGAAGGGGAAATCCCTTTCTTTATTTTGGCTTAGTGCTCAAAGGGAGGGCTTTAGTGGAAGACCATAGATGATTTTCAAGAATCTTTAAATCCATAGGGGTAGCAATGGGAGTAGGGTTTGATTGGGGAGAAGCATCACACATAAATTTATAGAGGGCATAGATTAAGCCTTGATACATGGGAAGAGAGGCTCCTTTAGCGATGGAAACTGTGAGGGAAGAAAGCAAGAAAAAAGGGCACATTAATCTATTCTTTGTGATGAACAAGATTTAATAAAGGAAAGTGGAAACGATGTATTGTAGCATATCTTACCTCAAGGGTGAAATACTAGATTAGGTGAATGCTTACCAGGCTGTAGGGGGCAGCCAATTTCTTTCGGTTGTAACCATTCTATAAATGGACAAGTTTCTCACCTTCCTCAAAAAAATTATCTTTGAATTTCTAGTACTCCCCATTGCAGATCTTCACAATCTTAAGTCCTTTTCATTGGAGGATTGTGGCTTTAGCAAATGTTAATTACCCTAGATTTATGTAAAATGAATTACGTTCTCGCTTGCATTTTTGTGAAATATTTTCTCTTACACTCTCTAAAGTTTTATCTTCTAATTTTATTAATTATTCTAATATGAGATTGATTATGTATTTTCGAGATGAACATATCCAAATTTACCATTGATTTATTAATGCTTATTTGTCTAGGGTTCATTTGTGCCAAAGCTATCGAAAAGAAGTGCTCACATAAATCATCATATGGATTTCTAATCGTCTTATCAATAAATTCCACTAAATATTATCATAATAACTAATTAAATTTTGATCATGATAAAATTTCTGATAAGGCATTCCTTTTCTTACTAGATAATTACATTTATAATGGCTTGGTAACAATACTTTTCCTTCATAGTTAATTATATCTAGATATTCATAATCAATTGATTGGTTCACCCTTTGGTAAAATATTCTTCATGATACATTCCACTACGTTTTCACATGGTGCATATTCCCCCTTATTCATTGCTCCTTCCTCTTCTCATCCTGAGGTATATCCCACATGGTATCTACCTCTCCTCTTCACACTTGTAGTGTGAAACCTACCTTTTATGTTCCTAAATATAATTTCTATCACTACCACTCCTACTAGTAATCCACCTACCTCGCACCCCACTAGCTTTCTTCCTTGTTATGTTTCTATTAGTGTCATGCCCACATGCTTTACAACTAATTTTATTCCTTCATCCCATGTTATTGGTATTACACATTCTTTATATTTTATAGTTGTATTTTATTTTCATATTATTGTGTATTTATCTCTTATTCCCCATCCTATTTATATTTCTATTATTTATAATACTACT
Organism: Sequoiadendron giganteum; assembly: GCA_007115665.2. Taxonomy (NCBI): domain Eukaryota; kingdom Viridiplantae; phylum Streptophyta; class Pinopsida; order Cupressales; family Cupressaceae; genus Sequoiadendron; species Sequoiadendron giganteum. The sequence continues at coordinate 291,611,009 of CM021101.1, read as the reverse complement.
CCTAGCACCACTATCCCCACCTCCACACTTAATGTACCACTTTTAAAACTAGATAAATTTGAAAAGGGAGTCGATTCAATGCCTAGTAGATAAGATGATATCACATGTATCACAATATTCTTGTAATCTAGGTTTTGACATATCCATTACCCATTGTCTTTGTGGAACCTTACTTTAGTTCATACTTTGAAAAATGTGACAAATATTCACTTGAATTCCTTCAATGGAACATGTCTTGGTAACACATTTTACAATGGAAATATTTTTTCTAATTTGTTCCTTGACACTCTTCATGATTATGTTGTATAATGGTTCTACTCATTGTCTCCTATCTCTATCCATTATTTTGACCAACTAGCTACAACTTTCTTAGTCATTTTCACCTGAACATAGGCCTAAAAATATTGTTTTATACTTTTTGAGTGTTCCCAAGTATAGGATGATCATGGAAATAAATATATTTTAAAAAAATTTAATTATTTTTTGGTAAAATATAAAGAATAATTATTATTTATTAACTCCATTTATCATTTAAAATTAATCATTTTATCTCCCCTTTAGGATAGTTTTTATTTGAATATCTACACTTCTTTTATAGACCTTTGGGTTCATGGAATTTTGAATCCAAATTATCTACTTAGATAAGGGTTTGAAGTATCCCTAAACATTATCCATATTCTTATTATTAAAAATTTAAACATTAGAATACATTCCAAATGGGTAAGTTAAGAAACATATAAAACTATACTAATCATGTGGATATTTTTTCTAATTCTCTTTCTTTACACCTTATACTCCCATGAAATTTATAAAGTTAAGTGAACCTATAGATAATTTTCAACATGGATTTTTTATTCTAATTTGACCATTTTTCTATTTTTTGGTGTAAATAGGTTTTTTACCTAACTAGTTCACTAGTGGGTAATATTTACATGTTAGTTTACTAAGGTTCTAGGAGAGAATCTTTATAGAAGGTGTTAGTTGTCATTATATCTTATCTTATCTTTGGAAATTTAATACTTGTGTCCTAGGTCATTTAATATTAGTTGTCTCATGACATAGGAATATGAAACTTGTCATGATCTTGTCTAGTCCTATGTCTTACCTTGGCTATATAACTAGGTGGTCTCATGTGTAAATCAATATTGATATCAATTTGTAGTGTAGGAAATTGTATACCCTTTACGATTTCACACTTTTTTTGGGTCCCATAATTTATTGGACTTAATTAAGTTTCTAATTTTCCAAATTATGCATTCCAAAGCCTTATTATTCTCATTTTTCGATTTAAGGGAAACCAACATTTAATTAATTATGTAATTAATATTTCAATCATATTGGAGAATGAGTCTAGGCTGCTTTTTTAGGCTAGGACCCATTCACCCAAGGGCGAATGGGTCCCCTTTAAGTCCTAGGACCTATTTTTAAATATTTTTTTGGTGGTATTTTAATGATTCAAATTCAATACACAATTGTCGGCTTTTAGAATCTAATTTTTGGGAAATTAAATAAACACCTATAAATAAATAGTATATTTTTATCATTTGAAATTTAACTAGCAAGAAAACGCATGATCTAGCATTAAGTAAAACTCCATATGAGAAAATATTATTGTCAATAGCATTCAAGAGCAGATTTATTACTCATTTGTTGCAGGATTCAAGATCTTATCATCATGTTCAAGCTTATGTGTGTTCATGTCATCTTGTTAAGGCTAATATGCATTGTTGATCCTAAAACATCCAAGCATTTTTAAGTGTCCAAATTCATCAAGCAAAGCAAGATCAAGTTTCTTGGAGTGATGTGTTTAACTTTAGTCCTCTAAGGGAAGCCATTGAAGGTTTGGTGAGTTGTAGCAAGCAATTGTTAATTCATCATTTCCTTCTCCATTGTCATTATCTTTCTATCAAGGTTTAATTACCAAACATGGGGTTTGACTAAGGAAAACCCCCATTCAAATAAAGCAATTTTCCCTGTTTGTATTTGTAGATTATAGGTTGAATAAGGATTGAAGATCTTGAAGAGAAATTTTACAATCTTGCATTTGTTGCATTCATTGTTAAGTCACGAAAACTCAAATTTAGAATTTGTTTCTAGCTTTTTGACAGTGGAACCTATGCAAATAGAAGCTAAGATCTTGCCTTAGAGGACTACAAAAATAATTTTCAAAAGCCCATACCAAGTCCCATTTTCCCTAGGGTGAACCTGTCCTTCAGTAGAGCTCAAAACCCACTTTTGGTGACTAGCAAGTTTGTGTCCTCACCCTTCTTAGATCTTCCTGCATACTATGATTTCAATTTTTGTACTTTCTAGAATTTTCATTTTAGGTATTAGGTCTTATAATTTATTTAGTTTGAACATTGCATATAATTTTAATTACGTTTTAGATCTATCATATTGTCTTAAGGAATGAGATTTAGGTCTAATTGACTCACCATTGAGGTTGAAAGTAAATATTTACACCTTGTGATCTCTTTCCTAATGAAATTCCATTGGGGAGAGGGATAAATAGAGATAATACCCCCTTATTCATTAAGGAACCCTTTCCCCAACATTTCATTTTGGTGAACCCCTTATAGCATGCAGACACTTTGCTCTTTGTCATGTGATAGTTGTAGAATCATAGCATACTCACTATTACATGTATTGCACTTTATGTAAATCATTTTTCCATATTGCATGGAGCACCATATCATCACTTATCTCAACTCATCCTTGTCATACGTTTTTTGTGGAAAGGGGTTTGATAATCTTGTCCTAGTATGGCACTTGAAATCGCTCCTTTAGCTAGTTATCTACCTTCCATATATGATGAACAAGATTGGGATGTAGACGACCTTCTATAGGTTGGATCACATGTAACATACTAGTTTTCTATCTATTTTCTTTGTGATTTCATGTATGTATTGTGATCCCTCGTATTGTGTTGCTTGGTGTTCCTTTATGTTTGTGAGTTTTCTTTAGATGACCCTTGTTACTCCATTGGTGCAAGGATACAAAGAAAGCAAATCTGTCATGACATTCTTCTATCTGTACATGTACATTCTTCTATCTATTATAATCTTTGTCTTGTATTTTCCTTTTGGGGACGATGCAAAGTGCTAATACATTTAGGTCTCTTCCATGTTGACTATGGATGTAAATCCCTCAAGCTCCCTTCAGATTGATATTGTTATTTTTCTTGGCTTTCAATTGCGCCCTATGTATCTTTGGCCCCTTTTTGAAGAGCCGTGTCTGTTGCTGCCACGTGTTCTCCGTGCGCTCCTCGCAAGGTTCTCTTCCTTCACTTTTCTGTCGAGTCCTGCCATGCTTCCATGTGTCAGCAACACACACCTTTAAGGCTTGCTTCCCTTCGCTTCTCTATCAAGTTGTGTTTGCGCACCACGTAGAATCTTTTCACATACACCTTTTTGGTGGACCCCATAGTCAATGTAGGTGTGTCACCAAAAAGTGTAGCCTTTGACACTTTTCGCTCATTTGGACCCTTGTCTATGGATTTGGGACCCTTTTAAACCTCTTTCCAAGCCTTGTGCCAAAGTGTTGTAAGGTGTTGTAATACATTTTCACACTTTCCTAGGCTTTTCATCACTTAATCAACCCTTTCTTATGATATAATGACCCCTTAATACACATATAGGTCCTATTTTAGTGTGTTTTCATGAGACAATCTCGACAAACATAAATAATCATACTTTAATTCCCAATAAGAAATGAAAAATTCCCAGGTGGACTAGGTCACCACCTTGGGTGACCTAGTCCTATGTGGCATAAAATTTAATTTTAACTTAATATGATTTCAGAATATTATCTCTAAAACCCTAAGGTCGACCTGTATGGTGTTATTTCAAAAAAATTAGGGCACAAATTGTATAAATAAGCCTCACAACCCTAATTTCTCACAAGACACACTCATTATGCACAACTCTCTCATTCACTCCTCATCTCTAATCCTCCATTCTTCTCAAGCAAGCTAGGGTTTCTACATTCTAGGTCAACAAGACATCATTGCTGAAGCATCCAAGGGCTGAACTTCCATTGCTACAACTCAAGATCTAACATCATCGAAAGGTATAAGCTCCATAATTTTCATGTTTCATTACTTTGTTTCTTCATTTGATTTGATTATCTAAAAGGGGCTTGACCAAGGCAAGCCCCCATACTCTAACAATCAACATTTCCTCTTCCTTCCTAGTGTGTTTGTAGATTTAGGTATCTTGGAAGCTTGGAGGCCACTCAAGAGTGGATTGAAGACTTTTTTAGGTAATATTCTTGTTGGTTAGGTTAAGAATCTACACAAAAAGGCATCTACAGGCCGAGAATCAAGGTTTTAGATTCAGACACCCAAAGAAGCAGAAAGTGCAGACTGAGACCACCAGATTCCACTTTCAGACTTCTCAAAAGGTTCAAAGGGACTAGGTCATCGTTAGTGGTGACCTAGTCCCACCATACATGCATTTTTTGGATTTTTGTAGATCTGAGTACCCTTTTGGCAGAAACGGGTCCTGATAAATTTTCTCGACAAAAGGACTAGGTCACCCAGAATGGCATAAGTGTCCTTCTCAGCTCCTGCAATAGTTTTTCCAGGATTCCAAACCTTCATTCCATCCATCTTCAACCTCCAGGTGCACCCCTTCATTTCTGTTTATTTTTTTTACAGTTTATTTACTTTTTTTAGGTCATTCACTATGTTCATAGTGTGTTTTCTAGAATAGTTTCATTTCCTAGATTTTACATTATTAGTTAGCTTCTATTTTCCATTTACAACATTTAGGGAACTCCACACACATCACATATCAACCCCCAACCCCTATCTTTGAATGAACTTACCCAAAATAATATCATTAAGTGGAAAGAGAGTCATTCCACAAACCAAGAGCTCCTAGGTCAGAAACCCTAAGAGCCTATTTGGAGAATCCTCTTTCCCTTCTTGTATATGTTTTTGGTGGTTCATTTTGGTGAACCTGACCTTCAAATACCTTTCCTTTCTAGTTTAGATTCCCTCATTGTCCTAGAATTATCTTGCATTGCATGTTGCATTCTAGGGTTTGAAAATTTTACATTAGTGAAAGTGCAGAATAGGTTGCATTTCTGCATCTTAGAACATTACACATCTTTGAAATTATGCATTTTTATTTAGGTCTGCATCACCCCATACAAAAACCACCCGAATCCCTCAAAATCATCTACCTAATCTCAAAAAAATCACCAGGTGGACTAGTTTGCCACCCTTGGCGACCTAGTCCCTTTAGGCCTATGAAACTATCCTTTACAGAATTGAAAACTCTATTTTTATGCTTTTTTTTTGTGCCATTACCTATCTATATCACTGTGTTGTGTTTCTGTAGCATGTATTTCATTAAATCTAGACTAAATTAGCTTATTTCATGTATTGCTCAAAGTTCACTTTGCATTCACAACATTTTATTTTCAGTAAAATCAATAAATTACATTATTTGACATCTGAAAATTGCATTGCATTCTATACTTTTACATTTAATTTTAAGTTTACATAGCTTTTGTTACATTTTAAATAGCATTCATGGTATTTTTGGATAGCATTAGGTTATTTTCATTTTTTGCATTAGTTCCTAGATCATTTAAATCAGATTCTTCAGAACACAAAAACAACACTTTAGTAACATCACATGCACTCACCCACAAACTTAGCAATAGAGAGACCTTTATTTTGATGAATTGGACATGTTAGATGAAGCCCTTGATGACTTCATCTCTTCTATCTCATCCACTAGAGCTTTGACCAATGAGGATACACACAATGATAATCATGATAGTCATAGTTATGCTTCTCCTGATATTTCTGCCATTGGTGATGAAGGTATCTTAGTGCAAGAAGACACAACCATTGAGGATCATGATGGTATTGCTTGTCTTCCTCATCCTCCTTCCCCTTTGCAAAACATTAAACAACAACAAAATGAAAACATCATTCCCTTACCTAGTCTCTATAACCATGACCCTCAAACTTGTCCTTCTCTTAATACCCCTCCTTGATGTAAAGAGGATAGGTTGGTGTTAGAAGATACACCTATTACAAGTCATGAGAATCTTGACCCTCCCTTCCCTCATGCTCCTCCCCTTTGGGATAATCTGTTTGAAAATCATAGTGGTCCTTCTCTCGATGCCTCCTATCCTTGTGATGAAGCATGTGACAAGCCTCTTCCAAACTTCCCTACTAGGATAGATAGTATGGAACAAGAGAGTGAGACCTTCGATAATCAAATAGACTCCCCCCTTATCTCTCCGACACTTCTTAATCTCATCATTGATCATTCCCCTACTCGTGATGAAGCCATTTTAGAAAAACCAACCCTCACATGTCAAGAACGTGTGGCTTGTCATTCTCCTAAAATCTCTCCTCCTAGGGCGGCTATCATAATGAAAGCCAAGGATAACATTGAATCTCCTTTCCAAGAAGATGTTAATATTATTCAACCATAACTCATCCTCTATCCCCCTTCACATAAACCCAAACCTGAATTCACTCTCTATCCACCTCAACATAATGTGTCGTAGAAACCGAGTCACCATATGGTTGCTCATACACATTACACGAGAAACAATCCTCGATCCCAAAAACTAATCTCAACACCCTTACCTTCCTCCCCTCCCATTTTACCTATTGCCCATCACTTGAATTCACTCATTAGGGAGTATGACCTTTTAGACCAACTAAGGAATACTCTTGTGAAAATATCTTTATGGGACCTTATTCAAGCCTCCCCTCACTATCACAACATGATGCAGGAAGCCTTACAAAAAATTATTGTCCCTTCTCATGAACACACAAATGATATCGTAGCTATGATTCAAGGCCTAAATGTTGACATTGTTTTCCACCAAAGTGAGCTCCCTCCTTTGGATGTGCAAAACCAAGCCGAAGCCTTCACGATCATATCTCAATACAAATGCATAGGGATAAAGTGAAGCCTTGTTAATAATGGCTTCGATGTCAATGTATGTAGTGTCAATCTCTTGGATATGTTCCATATCGATAAATCAACCATCCAACTTTCCTTGTCTATTGGTGGATTTGACAGTGTAGGACAAAAGCCACTTGGTGTGATCACTTTGCCCCTTACAGTTGGAGTGGCCACATTATACACATTGATCCATGTTATGCCTAATGATGTTTCATCTAACCTCATCTTAGACAGGCCATGGATTCATGCAATGAATGGTTTGCCTTCCACTCTTCATCGAAAGATGAAGTACATCTACAACAACAAAGTGTACACACTTGACACTGATCTTGAACCTTATAGTGTCTTACAACTCAAGAAAACCAAATCCAAACCTTGCACCACTTCATCACCAACCACCCAAGTGGAACCTGTACAACCAAAGTCCTTCGAAGATGATTGGGGTTCCTTAAACTTCACACCTCCTTTACTAGGAGAATCCAAGACCACATGCAAAGAATCTCCAAAGGGAAATGTAGTCTTGGCAACACAAGATTAGGCTGATCCTTCGAACACATCCACCTCACCCACTTTAGACAAAGATGCCAACAACGAACCCTCACTCGATCCAAAAGTGTTGAGAGAGCTTTATGGAAAAGCTTATGAGCTCATGACGCAACTTAGCTATAGTGGAAAAGGTTGTGGTGCTAACGAACAAGGTATCTGCAACCCTATCGAGTCTCCTACGCAAACAATAAATCATGGTCTTGGATTTTGTCCTTTCATCGAAATCATCAAGACTTCTTCCAAAATCAACACCATCCCAACTTACCCTTCTAACTCAACCTTAGAAAGTGATCCTTTGACACCAACAAAGGACTCTTTGCTTAATTCCCATGTTATCTCACAACCCACTATTGATTCAGATTTTATACACTCCTCTAGAAAGGAGTATACAAAATCTCACAATCCATAGTGCCTTGTGTAGATATGACATCCCATCCTAAGCAAGATCCCTCCTTTTTGACAACCAAAGGATCACCTTCTACCCTTGATCAAGAGGGTATCTTTTCGAGACTCCTCCAAGATCACTTGATATCCCTTCCTCCCCGAACTTGAAAGAAATGTTTCAACAAACATTCCTTTTGTGCTTACCACTGAGTTCATGGTCATCACACTAATGAGTGTAAGGGCTTGAGTTGCAAACTTCAACATCTTAAGGATTGTGGTGTTCTTCCTTACCTGGGGGCACCTCACTCATCTAATTGATACAAATTTTCCCTCAACCTTGCATTCCCTCAATCCTTTCGGCTCACTCTTGTCCTGCACTAAGTGCACGCAAGGGGTTCGTCAACCTTTTCCCTTGTATGTCACTTGTCATTGTCTCTTTCAAATTCTCGTTAACCTTTCATGAACATATAAGAGAAATCTTGTGATGTGGATGACATGTCTTAAGTTGAATCGCATGTGACATAGTACCCTTTTCATGACATAGCTTATCAGAACCATATGACTCAGCATAAGGCTTTCCAAACGAGCTCTCATGTCCTCCTCCTCTCCTACTTTAAATCCATTGCTCACAGAACGGTGTGTAGCAATTCCTTTAAAGTGGGGGCATACATCACCACTCACATTTCATTGTGCGATATTCTTTTATTTTTCTTGCGATTCCTTCTCTTAGAAACATTACACACAATGTTTCTCAGGTTGAGACATTTTCATTTTTCCTCTTTTTCATAGAAGATGAACCCTTGCCTCTCTTGGATACAATATGAGTACATTTGCACATTCCCTCTCTTGACAACATTACGCATAATGTTCCTTAAGATGAGACATTGCATGAACAAAGAAAAATCCCTTTGAACAAAATCATTTTCAAAACATCACTTTATTTTGTGGTGCCTTATCAGAGTTATCGCGAGGTATAACTTTGGTATGGTTAAGAGGGAAGCCCAACAAGCGGCATGAATTTTCCCATAGCCACCTTTGTGAGTACATACCAATCGTGTGTATATTTCTCACCTTTTGGGACAACTCACCCCACGGACAGTCGATGTTCTGTGGCCCCAGAGTGAGTGCATATTTTTCACCCTTTATCTTCTCTTCATACTAATCCTTGTCATTGCATGATCATGTATCTTGTTTTGGTGTAATGCATTCACCATTGAAATTCTTTTGCATTGATGTCAAGTTGACTTAGAATCTCGAATCCTTGGGGGCTTGACGACCTCCTTCACCTTTCTCCTCCTTCTTCTTTCCCATTCTTCACCAGCCGAATCATGTGGCTACTTTAGGTTGAGTTTGAAGCAAGTTCATCCTCTCACTAAAGTGGGGGCTAAATGTGTCGCCAAAAAGTGTATCCTTTGACACTTTTCGCTCATTTGGACCCTTGCCTATGGATTTTGGGACCCTTTTCAACCTCTTTCCAAGCCTTGTGCCAAAGTTTTGTAAGGTGTTGAAATACATTTTCACACTTTCGTAGGCTTGTCATCACTTAATCAACTTTTTCTTATGCTATAATGACCCCTTAATACACATATAAGTCCTATCTTAGTGTTTTTTCATGAGACAATCATGACAAACATAAATAATCATACCTTAATTCTCGAAAAGCAATGAAAAATTCCCAGGTGGACTAGGCTGCCACCTTGGGCGACCTAGTCCTATGTGGCATAAAATTTAATTTTAACTTAATATTCTTTCAGGATATTGTCTCTAAAACCCTAAGGTAGGCCTAGATGGTGTTATTTCAGGAAAATTAGGGCACAAATTGTATAAATAAGCCTCAAAACCCTAATTTTTCAAAAGACACTCATTATTCACAACTCTCTTACTCACTCCTCGTCTCTCATCCATTATTCTTCTCAAGCAAGCTAGGGTTTCTACATTCTGGGTCAACAAGACATCATTGCTGAAGCATCCAAGGGCTAAACTTCCATTGCTGCAACTCAAGATCTAACATCATCGCAAGGTATTAGCTGGACATCATTTTCATGTTTCATTACTTTGTTTCTTCATTTGATTTGATTATCTAAAAGGGGTTTGACCAAGGCAAGCCCCCATACTCTAACAATCAACATTTCCTCTTCCTTCCTTGTGTGTTTGTAGATTTAGGTATCTTGGAAGCTTGGAGGTCACTCAAGAGTGGATTGAAGAAATTTTTAGGGCATCTCCTTGTTGGTTAGGTTAAGAATCTACACAAAAAGGCATCTATAGGTCGAGAATCAAGGTTTCAGATCTGGAAACCCAAAGAAGTAGAAAGTGCAGACCGCGACCTCCAGATTCCACTTTCAGACTTCCTGAAAGGCTGAAAGGGACTAGGTCACCATTAGTGATGACCTAGTCCCACCATACATGCATGTTTTGGATTTTTGTAGATCTGAGTACGCTTTTGGCAAAAATAGGTCCTGACAGATTTTCTCGACAAAAGGACTAGGTCGCCCAGAATGGCGTAAGTGTCCTTCTCAACTCCTGCACAAATTTTTCCAAGATTCCATACCTTCATGCCATCCCTCTTCAACGTCTAGGTGTACCCCTTTATTTCTGTTTATTTTTTTTATAGTTTGTTTACATATTCTAAGTCATTTGCATATCATAGTGTGTTTTCCAGCATAGTTTCATTTCCTAGATTTTACATTATTAGTTAGCTTCTATTTTCCATTTCCAACATTTAGGGCACTCCACACACATAACATATCAACCCCCAACCCCTATATTTGAATGAACTTACCCAAAAGCATATCATTAAGTGGAAAGAGAAACATTCCACAAATGAAGAGCTCCTAGGTGAAAAACCCTAGGAGCCTATTTGGAGAATCGTCTTTCCCTTCTTGTATATGTTTTTGGTGGTTTAGTAGGAAATGAAGAATTCTCCACGTGTCTTCTCCATGGGAATTTTAGTGAAGGGAAGGATGAAACGAGTGACGGGCTCTGCCATTTTTCTAAGTGTCTTAACTGACTCCATGGGTTAGTGACACATGTCTACTGGAGAGTTATTTCTACACTAGCAACACCGTCATCATTTGTAGAGGATTCTCCTGGCTCGTAGGCGACTATGTTCTATGGCTCAAAATGTTTTCTGTTGCAATGACCTAGGAAATTATTGAGATGGACATCATTGCTCTAATGATGGAATCTTTTCTATTATTGGCTAAGTGGTGGTTGGATCATTTTCTATAAATACTACTTCTTCTTTCGAAGAATGAGTTGGGAATATACAGGAAAAATAATGGAAAAAAACCAGGCCTTTGTATTGTTAGATTATTGTATAAGACTCACAAACTGTGCCATTGTTCGGCCTTTCTTTTTCTTAGCTATTTGATAGAACATTCTACTATGCCATTATTGTACTGGGTAGTTTATTTGCAGAACTTCTATAATTTCAATATAATTTTGTTGATTCAGACCATGTCTTGGACTCTTCTTTTTAGTGAATGTGTATGGGATTTATTTTATGTTATTTAGTAAACTATTCAGGTTTTTCATCTTTGATTTTTGTTATTCTGGATATAACAAATTGCTGAATTGCCCTCAAACCATGTTTGAAAGGAAGGTTTCACATGCCTAAATACACCTACAGCTTCGTGCATAACCTTAGTTAAAAATTTATTTTATATATCTATTTCCTTTTCCCATTCCAAACCCCAAATTACAAAAGAAGTCGGCTTCTTTAAAAACCCAGAGGTTACTTAGTTTAGTGCAATAGGTCCCCCCTTTAACTGAGATTCCCATAAGGCTACTTCTTGTCAATTTTTGGCATCAACAGTTTCTTTTTTTGGCACGCCCGATGGGACTTCTTAAATGTACTTAAACCTTAAGTGGGTGTATGAGCCATCAACCTGTTATTAGATCCCAAATAGTGATAACCCTAGCTTGCTAGTGCCATTGCTAGTAACATCACAAACTAGGACCCTTCCAGTCAACACTCTGATCTCTCCACCAACCATGTTGCCAATTTCCAATAGAAATTATGTGGCATGGATTGCCGGAAGCCCCCTTATAGCATTCGTCATCTGGGCCCCTATCCCAGTTTTAACTTTAAAAGCTATACCAAAATTCACCGGAGATGGCTTGAAGACACCATCCGAACATCTACAAGATGTAGTGGACGTATGTCTGGTGCATGGTGTGGCTGAACAAAACGTAGCACTAAGGATACTTGCAGCCTCTTTCAAAGTTAAGGTGCTAGATTGGTACCGCACTGTACAAGCTAACACTATTGGTACCTATGATCAGCTCGAAGATCCTTTCTATGAAATATTTTCAAATGATGGACATCGGTCTTTGCTATATCATCAGCTAGCAACCATAAAGCGGGCCCCATATGAATCCATGATTGACTTCAATGCTCGGTTCCACACAACTTGGTAGAGGATCTAGTCTATTGTTCACCCACTGGTTGAGTTGGCTTTCATGTTCTACCTGAAATCCATCAATGTTGACATTTCAATGATGATCCAGTAGCTTGGTGGAACCACTCTACTGGATGCGTACACCATCGTTGTTAAAGTAGAGAATAACCTGATCAATGTCAAAAAGCTACCACCTTGGCCCATTATGCCTATATTTCCAAAGATATCAGTTCTGACCCAGGAAATAACATCTACCAACATACTTGCTCCTCCTCAATCTATGTATGCATATCTGGGCGTACCACCAAATATCACTTCTACATCTAATCCTTCAAGGGATGAGTTGAATGATGTCAAGGAGTTGTTGTGAAGTATCTCAAATGAAGTGACTACCATAAATCACAATCAGTCCATGCCTATGAAGCCAACATACCAAAATTACCAAGGCAGAAGGCCTTCCTACTAGTAGAACCAATACCAAGGACGTACGCGCACAAGTTTGCAAGCTCAATGAAGTAATCAGATGGTTTTGGTACCTACTCCACTACCTAATGTCCCACTGAGTTCAAATAGAGAGTTGGTAGTGAGGAAAAACAATCTCACCAATGACATCAACGCCTGGTGCTTCCCCTGCAATGATGCACATATGCCCCGAAATTGCCCATGTGACAACTTACAATAAAAGGTGGCAGAACAACGCAATCAAGGCACAATGTCGAGTTTAGGAGGTTATGCACCTCTCCACAAATGGAAAATACGATGCTTACTGCTCAAATGCAAGGGATGTGCTTGGAACAAGAAAATAACATAGCTCCTGACCACATGCTCTTCTCATGGATGGAAGGAGGGCATGTGCAGGATCATGATGGGCCAAAAAGTGGCGATATCAAAAAAATAGTGTTTTGCACTCGCCAAAAAATGTTAAAATCCTGAGTTGATTTTTTTTTGGGTTGGGTGTGAGTACATTTCTCCATAGCAATTCCCAAGCCAAAGTAAAACAAATTAATTTGAATAGGATATTTGGTTTACAATTTCTGGGAGATTTTGATTGCTGAAATCACATATTTTTAGAAAATATAATGATTCAAGCTTTTAAAAGTTCCATTTTAAGGATTCCAATTGAAGATGTTTTGATCAAACCACTTTATATCAAACCCCCTTGGATAGAACCCCGCTAGTTTTAAACCATACCTATAACGAAGTCTCCTTTACACCTATCAAAATGCTGATTAAAAAATCACTTTTGATTTACCTTTTTGGGGACCAAATGAATTCATTTTAAATTCATTTTAAATGATTATGGTAGTCCTCAGAATGAGCTATCCAACAAATATAATTTTAATATGTTTTGGTTTTATTATGTATTTTTTTTATTTAACATAGGTTTTTCATCGAAAATCAAGCTCTTTGTTCTGCACATGTGAAAAAATAGCAGATTATCAAACTAAAATTTTGAAAATTATATTTAGGCTGGGTATTGATGTCCTTGATCCATTAAAAAAAAAAGAATTTGGATACATACAAAAAAAGCTATGTTTTATACGGTCCACCTATGTCTGAATTGTAATTGGTTTGACTTCGAAACTTGATTAAGGAAAAAATATTTAATAAAAAACTATGAAACAAAATGAACTGGTTAGATATCATACTTACAAATCTAAGCTCAAAAAAAAAAAAAAAATTATCCTTCATACAAAAAAATTTATGTTGTATACGACGAGTGTCACTCAAAAATGTTGATTTTTAAAAAAAGATAGTTTTTGAAGGAGATGGAAAAAGAAGTGCAATTTGATTCCAAAAATTTTGAAAAAAATATATTTAGAATGTATAGACAAAACGTCACAAATCACTAGTTTGCACCATCTTCAAATTCCTCACGATTTAGCCGCTATAGGAGCTCGAAAGTGAAAATTTAGTTAAAAAAAATCAGTTTAGTGTCCAGTTTTCCCAAAAATTGTAAACCATTATTGTGGGATATAATATAAAACCAAAAAAGGTCATTTTAAAGCCATTCAAATCAGATATCCGATATCCAATTTGGGTTAGCTAATATAAAAGCAAAAAAGGTCATTTTAAAGTCATTCAAATCGGATATCCGATTTTTGCACACATACACCCAAGAGTAATTAGGAGGTTGAGGGTGGACAAGAGAGAGACAAAGACAGGGAGAGAGAGGGAAAGGGAGAGACAAAGAGACAGAGAATTAGGAGGGGGAAGGGAGAGGGGAAGAAGGGGGGAGAGAGAGAGAGAATTAGGAGGGAAGGAGAGGGAAGAGGGGAAGAAGGAGAGAGAGAGAGAGGAGGGGGTAGTTAGAGGAAAGGAGAGAGAATTAAAAGGGGGAAGGGGAGAGGGGAAGAGGGGAAGAAGGGAAGAGAGAGAGAGGGGAAAGGGAGAGAGAGGGGGGAATATAGAGGGAAAGAGGGGAAGAAGGTGAGAAAGAGAGAGAGAGAGAGAGAGAGAGAGAGAGAGAGAGAGAGAGAGAGAGAGAGAGGAGGAAAAATATGTAGAGAGGGAAGGATAGAGAGAGAGAGAGAGGAGGGTAAAGGGACAAAGGGAGATAGAGAGGGATAATTAGAGGAGAAGGAGAGACAATAAGGGGAGAGAGAGAGAGGGAAGGAGAGAGAATTAGGAGGGGGAAGGGAGAGGGGAAGAGGGGAAGAAGGGGAGAGAGAGGGAGAGAGGGATAGATAGATATAGAGAGAGGGAAAGGGAGAGAGAGAGAATTAGGAGGGGGAAGGTAGAGGGAAAGAAGGGAATAAGTAGAGAGAGAGGAGGGGGAGGGAGAGGACAAGAGGGGAAGAAGGAGAGAGAGAGAGAAAATGAAGAGGGGGAAGGGGAAGGGAGAGGGGAAGAAGGGGAGAGAGACAAAGAGAGGGAGAGATATATAGATAGAGAGAGAGAGAGGGAGAGGGAAAGATAGAGGGAAAGGGAGAGAGAGAATTAGGAGGGGGGAGAGGGAAAGAGGAGAAGAAGGGGAGAGAGAGAGAGGGTGGGGGAGATAGAGGGAAAGGGAGAGATAGAGGGAAAGGGAGAGAGAGAGAGAGAAAGGGAGAATTAGGAGGGGAAAAGGGGAGGGGAGGAGAGGAAGAAGGGGAGAGAGAAAGGGAGAGAGAATTAGGAGAAGGAAGGGAGAGGGGAATAAGGAGAGAGAGAGAGAGAGAGAATTAGGAGGGGGAAGGGAGAGAGGAAGAAGGAGAGAGAGAGAGAGAGATAGAGGAAAAGAGATAATATTTAAATATTTTATATATTAACTTAAAGTAAAACAAATTGGATATTCGATTTGGGTCGGCTAATATAAAACCATAAAAGTTCATTTTAGAGTCATTCAAATCAGATATCTAATTTTTGTACACATACACTCAAGAGTAATTAGGAGGTGGAGGGTGGACATGAGAGAGAGAGAGAGAGGCAGAGAGAGGGAAAGGGAGGGAGAGAGAGAGAGAGAGAGAGAGAGAGAGAGAGAGAGAGAGAGAGAGAGAGAGAGAGAGAGAATTAGAGGGGAATGGAGAGGGGAAGAAGGGGAGAGAGGGAGAGAGGATTAGGGAGGAGAAGGGTGAGGGGAAGAGGAAGAAGGAGAGAGAGTTAGGAGGGGAAGGAATAGGGGAAGAAGGAGAGAGAGAGAGAGGAGGGGGAAGGGAGAGGGGAAGAAGGGGATAGGGAGAGAGACAAAATTAGGAGGGGGAAGGGAGAGAGAGAGAGGGGGAGAGAAGGGAGAGGAGAAGAGAGGAAGAAGGGTAGAGAGAGAGAGAAGGAGAGAAGGGAGAGGAGAAGAGAGGAAGAAGGGTAGAGAGAGAGAGGGGGAGAAGGGAGAGGAGAAGAGAGGAAGAAGGGTAGAGAGAGAGAGAGAATTAGAAGGGGTAAGGCAGAGGAGAGAGAGAGAGAGAGAGAGAGAGAGAGAGAGAGAGAGAGAGAGGGTGTGAGAGAGGAAGATATCATTAGGAGGGGGAAGGGAGAGGGGAAGAGGGGAAGAAGGGGATAGAGAGAGGGAGAGAGAGAGGGAGAGAGAGGGAAAGGGAAAGGGAGGGAGAGAGAGAGAGGGAGAGAGAGAGAAAGAAATAATATTTATATATTTTATATATTAGTAATATTATTTAGTTATATAATATTTTATATATTAACTTAATATATGTATATATATAAATATTTATACATTAACTAAAATATATAAATAATATTTAAATATTATACATAATTTCGTAAGGATTATCATAAATTATATATTATATATTAAATTATAAACTATATTGTATATTCTCAACTACATATATTAAAATAAACTATAAACTATTTATTGCATTTTTTAAATTATATATGAAAAGCTATATTACATTTTTTATATAAAATAAAAATTGTATAAAATCATATATTAAAATTATATATAAAATAAATTGGATATATTTGATTCAAATCGGATATCCGATATCTCTGACATAAACCCTACTACCTAGGGATTAGCTATAGGTTTGCTTCATAATTTGACTAGGACATGCCAATCCTAAGAAGTCAACAAAAAAAATGTGTTTAACAACTTACCTTTCTTTTCTAGACTTCGCCCATGTGGCTGACGACTATTTTTTTACCCTAAATTGATGAACCAAAAAGGGTTTTCAAAGGAGATTCTTAGCTTTCCACCAATATAAATTATGCTTTACTTTGAATTTAATAAATATTATTATTCATTTTCTATTTGAATTATGACTAAAGTCCTTATTGATAGGCTGCGTGAAACACATCTATATCTTTCAAATGGTATCACATTTTTTGAATCCAAAACATGTGTCACATTCTATGGTTCGCATACTATAGGATTTAAAAAAAAACAATTTCATGAAATTTTGACCAAGTTAAGGTGGTCAGACATACGAATTTTTATATTTTTAAAAAGTTGTAATAAAAAATTCATAATTAATTATTTACTTGGAAAAAAATCACAAAAAAATATGCATCACATCGGGACATGAGTCCTCTACTTATATCTGAAATCTTATAAAAAAATATTATCATTTTATTGTGGTTAGGGTGGTCAGACAAACACCTACTTCTTATTTTTTCCCTGAGATTTAAGTACTACTGCATTGAAATTTCAAATTTTCACCAAATAGATTTAAAAAAAAAAAACTTAGTAGTTTAGAAACTACATTCAATTTGCTACATATTCTATTCTTACATATTTTTGAAATAATATAGATAACTTATTCAATTTTTTACGTCAAGTTTCCTAACTCTGATTTTTCTAAATTTTCATCGCCACTTAAGGGCCTGATTTTTCCATGATGATCCTGCACATACCCAGGAGAGAGGCGGTATTTACATACGAGGCGTCCACATCAGAGACCTTGCAAGTACAGTTCGATTAAAACACTTGCTCAAAGAGAAGATTCACAGGCGAGTTGGTCACTCCACAATCTAAAAGTGCCTTTGACTAGACTCCTAGCACCTTCGTAATAGCACAACAGTTTCAGTCGTGAAGGGAAATTGTTATAATGAGGCCTAAAGAATCAAAGCCTTCAAATATACCACCATTCAATGTGGTGGAACAATTGAAAAAAATCCTCCGCTAACATGTCCCTTTGGGATATCTTAGTTATTTCAAAGAAAAAGTCATTGTTGTAGAAGGCCCCCTGGGAAGACACGATTATTGAACTGATAGAGCTATCACTCAAAGCAAAGGTCAGTTATCCACCACCTCCTACCAAAGTTCTCACAAATAGTGTAGAGGAGGCCTCTACGAAAGTTAAAGAGAAGCTGAAACCGAGGCCCTTTTTCTTAACTCTTATTGTGGGGGAGAAATTATTGTACAACTCCATGATTGACTCTAGTGCTAGCCTCACAGTCATGCCCAAGCAGATGGTTGAAGCCTTAAGACTTATCTATGAACCTTTAAAAAGGGGGGTTATGCAAATTGATGGGAACAATGTTGAAACTGTAGGTGTCATCGAAAACCTCCCCTTGACTCTATTTTCCTGCCCTAGTATCACAGTTCCACAAGATACCACGATCATAGATGTTCCTCTCATGTTTGATCTTTTCTTATCCTAGAAATTCACTTCGAAGATAAGTGGATATATTTTTTTGGATTGGTCACACTTGATCCTCAAGACCAAGCATGGAGCTAAAATGGAAATAATATCCAAACCTCTACATTCAGAGCATGTGGTCGATGAAGCCATGATCAAATTTGAGGCCACTCATACCTCTTTCACCGAAGAGGAGACGTATGGTAACGAGCTAGTGGAGTATGATAAGGTGACTGGAGACTGGACCGATCAAGAAGAGGTACTCTTGAGTGAATATATAGTTGTTGATCCTTTCGGAAACTATCATGCCACTAGATCAGGGACTTATGTCATCTATTGATGGAGTAAGATGCAAAGTTGATGCAGGGGCCAAGATCTTTTTGATGTCCCCATCTAATGAAAAGAAACTTCGATCCTTCTGCTTCTAGTTTTCTTGTTCGAACAATGAAGTTGAATATGAGGGCCTACTGCAAGGTCTAAGCCTTACGAAGTGGATGGGCATTAAGAAAATAATGGTATTTGGAGACTCCAAGCTAGTGGTCAATCAAGTTAGAGGGATTTCCATATCCAAGAATGTCTGCATGAGATCCTATAGACATAGAGTCTGGGACCTGATTAAATATTTTGGAGCATTCAATATCCAGATAGTGTCCAGAGAGAAAAATACAAAAGCGAACCACATGGCAACAATTAATTCTCAATTCGATCCTTCTTTTGACTTGATTCATAACATACATTCTATCTGAGTAATTGTCTGACTAGCCATCCCAGATAATGATCAAAGCTGGAAAGTGTTCGAAAGTGACAAACATATCACCTCATTCATCCAACAGTTGAGAGAGTTCACTAAGCTGACTCTAACCAAGAATTGTTGAGGCATATAAGGGGAAAATTATTCAGTAAAGATCCAAAAAAGTCCTAAAAGGATTGATCACTCTCAAAAACATATTCGATTGTGATGATGCAAGAAATAACAAGAGGAGATTTCTAATGGAAAAAAGTGAGTATGTAGATCTATAGGTCAGAGACAGAAGAAGGCTCAAAGTTGGAAAGGATGTCCCACAACACGATAAGGAAAGACATCCATTTTTGTAAGAAATATGAAGGAGTAGTGGCCTGGTCATATGATGACCTCAAGGGATAAAATCTCAAGATCATCCAACACACTATAGAGCTAACGAAAGGAGAAAAACCTGTCTGCCAGAAGTAGAGGCCAGTAAATCCAAAGATTGAAGCATTGATGGCGTAAGAGTTGACCAAGCTAATTTAGTCCCAGATCATTTTCTCGATCAAACATAGTACATGGGTATCTAACCTGGTTCCTACCCGAAAGAAGAATAGAGACATCCGCCTATGTGTCGATTTCCTAGACTTGAACAGAGCATCCCTAAAGGACCACTACCCCTTGCCTTCCATGGAATCTATCTTGTACAAGCAGTGGCAGGATCAAAGATGTTTTCTTTACCGGACAACTTTTTGGGTTACAACCAAATCTGGGTAAAAGAGGAGGAATGACACAAAACAAAGTTCACTACTAAGTGGGGAACGTTTTCTTATGCGAAAATTCCCTTTGGCCTCTCAAATACGGGAGCCACTTTCCAATGGGCAATGAATATTGTTTTCAGGGATTTGATCAATAAAATCATGTTTTATCTACCTAGATGATCTTATAGTATTCTCCAAGCATAAGAATGATCATTTTGATCACCTTGAAGTGGTTTTTAAAAAATGCCAAGAGTTTGGGATATCCTTGAAGCTGAAAAAAGGTGTTTTCGGAGTATCGTAAGGCAAAATATTGGGACATGTAGTGTCCAAAGATGGAATTGCAATCGATCCAGAGTGGGTAAAGGAAATTAGAGAAATTTCTCTTCCAGTCAACAAGAAGGGGGTTCAGTCCTTTCTAGGAAAGGTAAATTTTGTGAACAAATTCATTTGTAATTTTGCAGGGATAATTAGGCATATCGCCCTAACTATCAAAAAGGATGAATTGTTTAAATGGACAAAGGAAGCTAGAGAAGCCTTTGAGAAGGTTAAGGATGATATTTCATTAGCTCCTATGCTGGTAAATCCAAAACTATCAAAGGACTTCATAATGTATGTATTCAGTAGAAAAACCAACATTGCTTCTATGTTGACCCAGAAAGATGATGAAGAAAAGGAAGAGCATCCAGTAGCATTTCATTCCCAGACCTTAAAGGATTATGAGATAAACTACAACTTCGTTGAAAGGAAAGAATTCGCCATTGTTATGGGGCTCAAGAAGTTTTGATACCTCATATCTTGCAACAAGGTGATTGTATATGTCGCACATTCCAGTGTGCGTGAGTATATCATGGAGAGAGAAATCACCAAAAAGAGGGCCAATTGGGTCACTAAGATCCTCGAATATGATATTGAGGTCAAGCCCACAAAGACCATCCGAGGAAGAGGACTGTGTGAGTATTTGGCACAAGATGAAGATAAAGTAGCTAAAGAATAGCAACCCAAGCTTGTTTCGATAAATGAACTCGAGTCTGAAGGTTGCTGGCTAGTAGACAGGGTAAGGTTCATGCATATTGTAAAATACCCACTGGGCCTTCCTTCTCAGAAGATAAGATTCTATAGACTGTAGAGCAACGGATATGCCCTTATTGAAGGGGTACTTTTCAAAAGGAATTTCAATGGCGTTCTATTGCGGTGTGTTACCATAGAGTAGGCGAGGAAAATTCTTGATACTTTCCACAACAGTCCCATGGGCGGACATTTCTCCGCAAGGAACACTGCTATCATAATCATGTGTGCCATATAAATCTAGCCTATGCTATTCAATGACTCATACTCTTTGGCTAAAGCCTACAAGGAATGCCAATTCTTCGCACCAAGAAGGAAAAAATCAGCGATGCCTCTCAACTAGATAGTGGTTGATGAACCCTTTGCGCAATGAGGCCTTGATTTTATTGGGATAATTAATTTTGCTTCCAATGCGAGACATAAATGGATCATCATGACTATGAACTAATTTACCAGGTGGACCAAGGTCGTGCCCCTCAAGAATGCCACATAGCCAAAAATTGTGAACTTCCTTGAGGAACTGGTAACAAGATTCAAAAGACCATCATCTCTGACAACACCAAGGCTTTCCTAGGTTCTAAGGTATGCCAATTCACACTCACACATGACATATTCTTAAGACTATCTTCAAACTACTACCCACAGGAAATGGCCTAGTCGAGTCGACCAATAAAAATTTGGTTTGACTCATTAAAAGAATCGGGTCTGAACATCAAAGAGAGTGGCACAAAAACATCTGGACAACACTCTAGGAATACCACATAACTCCTAAGAAAGGCCTCACGACCTCATTGTATGAGTTAGTATACGAGAAAGAGGTGCTATTACCCATCTCCATGGAGACCCCTATGCTAGAGTTGCTCAAATATTTATAGGTTGAGGAGAAGGAAGCCATGGAGGTCCGGCTGGCCGAGTTATTGGAAGTATAGGAAAAAGGAGAAAAGGCCCTAACAACAATGACCAACCGCCAACAAGTGGTTAAGAGGTGGTTTGACAAGAAAACCTCAGAACAAGGTCTCCAATGCAAAGTCCTAGTGCTTAAATTTAATGAAAGGGCCGCAAAGCCCGACCAACATGGAAAATTTGATAGTCTGTGGGAGGGCCCTTTCAAAATAATTCAATGCAAGAAACACAATGAATTTGAATTAGAAAACATGTTGTTGGTTGTTTTTACTGTAACCAGGCTGATCTTCTAGTTTACCTATGGAATTTCCAATTCCAATCAAGGGCTGCACGAAGGACCTGGACCAACTAATGAGGATTTTAAAACCTCCTACACTTTGGGCTCTGCAAGACCCAGGAAGGTGATCCCTTAATGTGTTTACAACCTTTACACCATAATTATTAACAACATTAACAACAACAGATAATCTCACCTAATAGCTCAACATGAATGAGATAATACTGAATAGAATAAGTTGTTTATCAATAGTATCAACCATTTGGAGCGTGAGATAGTCACAAAAACACTTCACATAAAAAGATATTCATTGATTTTTAGTTTGTAGCAAGCTCCAAGTGAACACAAACAAAATACTGAATCTCAAAAACAAGTACAATTTAGATTAGTGCCCTATATCCATTGGAGGAGTCAAATTCATAAGCATCTAAGGATTCAAGATCGATTCAACACACAACATATAAAATATTCGATAACATTGCCTTACAATATCACCAATTTATATCCTAACTCAATACTACTTATCAAATACTTGTACAAAACATATCGACCTACAATCCCATTTAAGCACTTTAATTAATTCTTTCAATTAAAGCTAAAACAAGAATTGTATACACCACAACAATGAGATGAACGAAATAACCCTTGATCATTTTATTCAAAATTCAGATATGCTTGTACATTTGAGAGACATGAGCTCAAATTAATCATTTTAATTCAAATGGCAGTACTGTCATAAAACATTAAATCTCCATGAGTTCAAAAACTACAACAGAATGACTCAAAACCTAAATTGCATTCTCTCTAAAACTATCAGAATTTACAATTTGTTCTGCAACTTCACCTAGACTCGACTCAAAAATTCTAACTTGCTAACCTGTACTTCTGGCCTTGAAATCCTTCTTATAGAAAATTAAGGAGCAAACAAGCATCGGGCCAGATAGTACACATGTCACTAGCTACTTGGACCGCCTTGTGAAAATTTGTTACAACAACAATCTCCCTTAGAAAATCTTCTTGTTCATCTTGCCCGCTGAGAATAGTTTGATGCAACAACAAAACCTCAAGAATTCCGTGCCTAAACTATCATCAAAACAAAACTAGAATCTTTTGTAACTACAACGGCTAATTTGCTAACTATTAGTAGCCTACTCCCTTTTTACTCCTCCTTAGTTAAATATACATTTACCCACTGCTGGTACTCTTCATCAGTTGGCCAATTAAAATGAATTACCTCATTTACCTTGACACTATAAGGCATATACTTAACTGCCACTTGGTTTGCCTCTCGTTCAAAAGACTCAAGGAATGAGCTAGTGCTGATAATTTTATCCATACAGCTCACTAATAAATCAAAATATGAGTCATCACAAACTAAAGTAATTTGAGCATTGATGACCTCATTAGCCTGATCCTACCATTGTTGAAGTGACCTGATATTTCCCTGCTCATCAATTATATCAGGTAGTAATTTGTCACTCCAATCATCAAAATTCTTCACCAACTCTTTGATCTTCCTACTCAAATCATCTGGTAAGGCCTAAAAACCTTGCAATGACTTAATGAACACTTGAGTAGGCCTTAATGATTGGGGCCTATTTTTTACATCAAACCTTGAGGCCTTAAACATTATATCTAAATCATTAGCCTTAGAGATCCACTTCTCAACTAGTGGTATAGCTACCTCTTGATCCCTATCAATGTTCTTTATTGCACCTAATAATAGAGAGTAAGAAGAATACATAGCTGACAATCTGTTATCAACCTTCTCATTTAAATTCCGCAATACAGTGTTAAAAATATCCCTTTTCTTTGAAAATACTCCCTCTTCACTCATCTTCAAAGAAGCCTGTAGCTCTGCAATTTTGTGCATTAACTGCTGCTTTGTTGGATCAATAGAGCATTCTAACTCTTCCTCAATTGGTTCCAATCTAGGGCTGAGGGAAGGGGTTTGACTGGGAGACCCTGGTGTCGAAACAATGGGGGAAATAGGAGGCATTGACCTTGATGTGGAAGGCAATGATTTAATCCTTGGAGCACTTGATGTTTCCCCAATCTACTTGCATTTCAATCTATCCACCTCTGTTTACAGCTCAATATTCTTTTGCTACACCTTGCTGTATTCTCCAATTCTAAAATTATATTTTCCATAAGGCTCCTTTTTTCAGCCTTCTCTCTCTCTGCAGTCTTTTGTGTCAATTTGGCCACATTTACATTTAAATTAGTAGCCTTTGTAGTTGAGGTTTTTGAAGCTCTCTTTATTATTAACCCCCCTCTCAAATTTGGGTTAATATTAGTAACATTTGGTTTTCTCCCTTGGGGGGCCAAAGCCCAAATTTCCAAAGTCTCATATTCTTCACTAAAGGAAGAATCTTGCAATGTTGCCTTGACCTCTTCTTTAGAATTTTGCAGGAGATACTTGGCCTTCAGAATAGCATTGAAAGATACTGCATCGACAATGTCCCACTCTGGTAGAATCAAGACACCAGCTTGATTGACCAATTTTCTCCCTTCCTCTGGAGTGATTCTCTTGAATTCATTCATTAATTCAACCTTTACCTCATCATCATTCTCTTGGTCTGACCTATCAGGCCTCAATTCTCTTCTCTTCTTGCATTTCTCCTGATATTCTTCCAAATTCATTCTCCATACTAGTTGCAAAAAGACTTGTGTTTTTACAAAGGCATCATCATCCAAAAAATCTTTGCAGGCCTCCATTCGTGCATCTTGTACACATTTACCCTTCATATCCAAGTCTGATAGAATCAACTCAACTGGTTTGGGAGGAGAAGGCAAGCCCATCTTCATATCTTGATCGGTGACAACAATCTCATCCACCAAGTCCTCCTGTGACTGCTCAATCCTTCGCCTCTTGGGGCTTGGCTCTAATGGTGGTGGTGAGGGAATTTTCTTAGGTGATGACTCTAAATCAATTATCTTAATTGCCCTAGGTGTTTTGAGCTTTGGACCCGGTTGTTCACGCAATTTCATTATCTGTTTTCCTTTTTTGTCTTCTTCTTCTTCATCATTGCTATCATTCCTTTTCCTCCTGTAAATAGGCCAATTATCTGAAGGTTGGTAAGTTGGCCTCTCTTCAAGTGGCCTTGCAGCTTTTTCCTATATGCCCTAGTTCAACTCTAGATTTATCTTCTTAGTCATTTAAATGCTCATGATTTCTTTGAAGTTTTCCATCAAAAATTCAATCTTTTTGTGATATGGACTAAATTCCACCAATGGATCATACTTTGGATCCATCTTGTGCACAATGGCCAGTAGCTTATCATAAGCTATCCATTTATCCTTGTTCAACTCCTATTTATTTAAATCAAATTCATTTATGATCAAGTCCTCAGGTAAAATGAACTTGTGCATAAATTTCCCCCTTTTTATTCTCTGTTTGAACAGCTTGAAGAAACCCTTAAGATCATGTTGTTGCTTAGGACCGCAACTCAAATGGTATACTTCAAAAAAAATTCCAAAATGGACCGAGCCTCGCTTTGAAACCACAAAATCAGACACCACTGTACAGTCTGGGTAAAAGGTCCCCTTGCCCTTTCCTGTAATTTTATCCTCATGGATACATACAATCTACCACATAACCTCAACAAATCCAACTCTTGGTGGCACATTATATGGAAATATATGCAGGGTCCCCTGAAAACCATACACCCTCAAAACAATACTAACTAGGTATGGGATAATGTCACCCCAATTGTGGCCAATTTTCAAATCTGGCCTTCTCCCCTTCAGCCTAAGGAAATCATGCAACTCCTCAGGAACTCTGGGTAAATTTACCATCAATCTGGCCCTCAATCTAGATGCAAATCAATTGTCAAACTACACATAACTAGCATTCTCCCTATTATATGAAAGGTCAACAGTCCACACTTGTACTGGAAGCATTTCTCCATTAACAAACTACTTCAACCTCATCTTCTCAGAGAATAACTCAGTATTCCTAAACAAAAATCATATACATCAACATAGAGTACCAAAAAAACTGAGTGCCAACATCATTTTGCTGCAATTTCATTAATCCTTCATGTATCTTTTCAGCCAAATAGGAAGCAAAATCATATATCATAGAGAAATTGGGGTGTTGTATTTGCACCCCCATGAACATATAGGCAATAGGCATCACTGTGTTGGGACTAAAACCCAAAATATGACATAATGAGTAGAAATTGGCCAAGAAGTGTTTTGCAAAATAGTCCAACCTGAAAGGCTCCTAGTCACTAGGGCTAATATAAAGTTTGGAACCTCCTGCCCTAGCTAGATGAGGTGGGAGCATCTTAACTCTGAAAAGTGATTTCATCTTTCCATACTCTTGCTTCATTCCCTCAATATCAATAGGGACCAAGAACACACTGGGCTCACTCAGATCAAAAACCCGTCGAAACTCCTCCCTATTAATACTTAACAAAATATTTCCATCATTATCTCTAACCACCCGTGTGACAGGATCATATCTTGCGCCCACTGCCTTGAGCAAGTCCACATCAAGGAACACATTCAGAACTATCAACTTCCCCATATCATACATCTAGCCATTTGAAAAAGGATGGGGAAAATTCCTCTGTCCAAACCACAGTCTGAATATCTCCAAACCCGTAAGGGGAACCCTAGCATCGGGTATATTGAAACAATTATACACCAATCCCTCCCCTAGGGTTTTTCCTTGCATGAAGACCAACCCCTTCTTCCTATCATTCACTAACAAGGGCAGTTGATCTAAGAAATCATCATATAGGTTTCTATTTAGATAGTCAATCTAGCCAGAATGAATTTTTGATGGTGCCATCCTGAGCAAAATAGGGCTTCCTTGCTTTCTAGACTTCAAGCAAACTAGGGCTTTACAAAACTATGACATTACAAAGTAAAAAACTAGCAATTCCCCACAATTTAGTTCACCTATAGCCCTAAAACAGTTATCAACAAAATTTCTGACAAGCACACAACAAATTTCCCCGAATTCAGATTACAACTTAACCAGGAGATACAAAATTTAACTTACGGCTTTGTGTTTGCAAAAACCCTAATCTTTGCTGTAACAACTCAGAAATTCATCCTCGACTTTGAAACTACTTGAATACTTTGTGACACAATAGAATAGGAAAATGTTCACTTTATTTCAATCAAATCATGCCAGAGAACGTTGCATCCGCGATTAAATCTCACTCGCGTGCTGCACCAATGACTCCAATCGCATTTGATGCAAATTCAAATATTATCCGTCGATCTTTCATTTTGGTTGGATCATCGAACGATTGTCTTCAAATCAATCTGACACAACCATCCATCATGGAAAAATGGCCCACCACATTTTGCATCGCCAAGGAAGTCCACATGGCACTCGCCCGTGATATTGCAATCAGTAAAGACCTTGCAAATCCTAATCACGCGATGGCTAGAAACCGTGGATCTCAGCCATCAACAATCCTGATCGTTCAACACAATCGCCAACTCTATTGTTAATCATCGAGCACCTTTCCTACCTAGATTAAAACATCTTTGTTCATTTGAAGCACACACATCTTATAACTGCTTTAGTAACCCGCTACATAATGTATTCAAACCGGATTAATGTATCAAAGTATTCCTATCATTTCTACGGCTTCACCAGATGAGACATGTGGAGCTCGCCCGTGATATCGCGATCAACCAAAGCTCTGTGGTGGGATCATCACGGGATAGCGGGGAACGAATGAGATCAAATGATGATTCATCAACGGTCATGCAAATTTGTCCTAGTGCAAAATATAAAAACATTTGTTAAAAGAATGAGGGGACATCACTAGGTCAACGACAAACAATGACATAAGTTTGTTTTAAATGTGGTGGGATCATCACGGGATAGCGGGGAACGAATGAGATCAAATGATGATTCATCAACGGTCATGCAAATTTGTCCTAGTGCAAAATATAAAAACATTTGTTAAAAGAATGAGGGAACATCACTAGGTCAACGACAAACAATGACATAAGTTTGTTTTAAATGGGGGAGCACAGGGCCATCCTAGACTTAGGAAATACTAAAGTCTAGCAAAAGGAATAAAATAACGGATTAAAAGGGGCCCCAACATAGACAAAATGATAGGGCTTAAGTTGTTTTAAAACCCCTCCTCCAAAATTAATGACCAAATATAACCCAACCATGGTATAAGACAAGACACCAGGGTTTTGCATAAAAACATGAGAACAAATGTAAAACCCCAACTATAGGATTCTCTCAAATATTAAGTAAGACCGGAAACATAGGAAAGATAAATGGAACTTATAGAACATAAATTTGAAGTTCCATCACATGGAGAAAGAGGCATTGGGGATTTCAGTTAATGGAATCAACCTCAAATTATTCAATTAAGCCTTATTAATTGTTCTGCACATGTAAATATGTAATTATTGTAAATTTTTCCTTTGCATTCTTTTGTTCAGTCAATCTTTCCAGGCAACCCACATGCAAAAAATTGAAAATCGAGCTCATATGTGAAATTGAAAAGGTACTCAAAGAAGTAGAAAAAAAAGAACTCATAATATAGAATAGTAGAAAGCCCATATAAATAAAAACTTAATATAAGTTGTATATTCATTCAAAAGTATTATATGCTTCAAAATTACAATTCAAAAATGGCCCAGAGGCCATGCCTTTTAGAAAATTATATTATATATACTATGTTGTTTTATATACAGTAAGGGCCTTGTCTTGGCATATATACAAAAAACATATAGAAGTGTTGAGACTTAAGTAGTAGTAGCAAGGACATTATCAGCAAGAGCAGGAAAATTATTGGTAGTAACGTCTGGTACATCTTCATCAACCGGATTGTTAGCATCAACAATAGGATTGTTAACTAGGGCAATAGGATCAACAACAATAGTGGGAGTATTCATGATAGCAACAATTAGTGGTGGAGGAAACATCAAGTCCCTGAAGTTTTAATACCATTCTACGTTGTAAAACAACACCACGTCATAGCAACGTACAAGGAAGTGACAAGCATAGGTGACTCTCTGGCGGTGCTCAACTTGCAATAGAATGTGAAACATCCCACTCAGAAATGGAACCCATGGCTCCACAACATCTTCTTCAATGTGTTTATGAAGGTCACTTGCCATTAGGATACCCAGGCCATACACTACATTCGCCACCACCTCCCTAAGGGCATCGAGGTACCACTTCAGAAATTCTTCCTATGTGAGTCATACAATCATTGGCTTGGGAACTTGAATATCAAGTAGAGATGCCACAAAGTGGGAGAAAATGTCAGTGTTAACCCTATACTTGTCCTCATATTCTATATAGTTCCTACCCAGTATCCACTTCATTGCTACAATGGCCAATGAATGGTTATTCTTCGTCATTGTTTTCAAATGCCTATTGGAAACTTCACCTAAGAAGGTTGTCTGAGCCTTATTGCTAATAATCCTAATTGGAGTATTCATGACGCCTAAATCCTATCCAACTACCCAAGTGCTAATTTTTCCAATTGCTAAGTGTGATTTTGTTGTTGTCTTGGGGCCTATTTATAGAAATTTCCGAGGTAGTTGCATGCCATAAGCATGATGCTAATCGAGTACTAACTCAAAAATCCCACTAGGAGCCTACCCGAGTTTCCCACCTAGTTGTGTTCGTCATGTATGAATTGTTGCGTGCGAGATTAAGAGGAAGTAATTAATTGGCACAAGTTGGTGGCAATCTAAGGTGATCTCCCATACAGACAGATGGTAATGTGTTGCCATGCAAGAATGTTTTGGCCTTCGAGGAAAAACTCAAATATTTTCAAAGTAATCATTGCATTTTTTCTTAATTATTCTTTCAGGATATTAATTTCCAAGCATGCAAAGATTTATAAGCTTGCATCACCATCTCAATTTTCCAAGAAAATCACGCCGAAGGATGTGTTTACTAGCTGTCATTATGAATTCTTGTTTTTCCAAGAGGGCAAGAAATTCATTTCGCATGAGCAAGGTGGTTGGTGGTACATGCTGAATTTAATGCAAAAAAGACTACCATTGTTTCCAACTTCAGTCAAGAAAAAGATAAGTGATGCATGTGCAAGAAATAAACAATGTGAAAACTTCTTGAGTACGCTATCCAGTGCAAAGAGTGTTGAGTGTAGAGTTTCTAAAAAATATAAGAGGAATTGAAGCAGCCAGGTTTAGAGAAGGAACTTTTGATGATGCATTGTGCTTGAATGAGCCAAACCCAAACAAAAACAAGAATCTAGCTGAATTTTTGTTCGATACAAGCCTTGTATTGGCATTTTTTGTTTAGGTTTTATTCATCCGATACTAGTGTGTCTAGTAATTTTGTAGAGCAAGGAAGAAATGTTGTTATATCATAGAATTCCATAGCAAAAAGGAATGGCCCAGAATCCTTAGATGGAAGCGCAGGGTGAAGCAACCCAAACCTTGTTTGATTCCATGCGTGCAACACCCATGGTCAATATCTTTGAAGATACCTATTATGCTTCGCCTAGAATACCAGAGAAGCCGAAGTGGTTTCGCACAAAGGATGTAGAAAAGAAGAAAAACCATAGGGACTAGAGCTAGATAAAGGAGTGGAATAACATTCATGATACCATCCTCAAAACTAACTCTAAAATCCTAAGGGAAGCAGCTTGTGAAAGAATGAAGGTAGCCACCAGCAATTGAAAGTTGGTGCACAAGAAATGGTATAGTGGACTCCCGTAGTACATGGCCCCTT
This sequence comes from Sequoiadendron giganteum, assembly GCA_007115665.2. Taxonomy (NCBI): domain Eukaryota; kingdom Viridiplantae; phylum Streptophyta; class Pinopsida; order Cupressales; family Cupressaceae; genus Sequoiadendron; species Sequoiadendron giganteum. The sequence continues at coordinate 291,580,284 of CM021101.1, read as the reverse complement.
TTGTGCATTACTGCCCAAAGATAGTTCATAAGGGCATTCAATGTTTCAACCCGGATACCAACGCCATTGAAGACTAGGAGTTAAGGGTTGTAATCAGTGATGAGGCTATTAGAGACATGCTCTACATCCCAAGAGGAGGCTCTAGAGTGGAAAGGATGGAGTCATTTACTCCAAAAAAAGGAGACAACTTTTGGAGAGGCAAATAAAAAGCTCTGGATTTTTATAACCAGGAAACCTAAAGATCCCAGGAGGATTGGACAAAGCTGTCAGAAATTCCAATTATGCTCAATGCTTTTGGATAGGGGGATATGTAGGATGCCTTATCTATGATGAATTTCACTTTCAGCATGGACGAAGACAAATCGGTGCATGAGTTCCAACTAGGTCTGGGTTTTCAGCTGAGGAGGTAACATTTTGTATTCTGGTATGACTTCACATAAGTCATTGTCCGATAAATGATAAGCCAAATCAAGGAGTACATAAAATAGTGTAATTTCAGGTTTCCTTCTCTCCTTGCCTATATGTTTTTACATCAGAACCTCGACTTCTTCAACAAATATACGAGGTTAGCAAATTTTGATGAGAAGGGAGTTAGAAAGCTAGTTTCTATATGGACTCCCATCCTCTTCGCAATTTATGATTATTATGCAGTCTCAGATTATTTCTTGACTCCATTTCTACAAGACTTGAGTGAGGATGGTGGTCTTTATCGGCTTTCTATCGATCAAACGTGATGGATAGAGAGCTTCACCCCCAAATGCGACTAGTTTCTTGGAGAGGATTTCACATTCATTCGGATACGTGGATTCACCAAGGAACCATTCCGGCTCCCAACATGCCTCATAGATCAGGTGTTGGCCCTCAAGATGTTCTGACAAATATTGATTATCGACTTCACCTTTTGCAAAGGAAGGCCAAGAAGAAAGGATTTTTCTTTTATCCACTGAGCTTCAAGACAGTGGTAATGGAAAAGAAGCAGTCACATAAGCTGCTAGAAGCAAAGTTGGCTCATCTAGGGCTAGTATTAATTTACGACAAATGGCAATACAACCCCGACAATGAATTGATGGGAACAAGTATTTGGTTAACCCACAACCCACGACCTTATTGGGAAAAGTGGTGGAATCTCCTATCAAACTAGGATGATCTATTTATAGACCTAGTTCACATTCCCACAAAAGATAAGAGTTTGCCATGGCTCAATTTCTATTTTCCTCTAGAAAAGTTTAATGAGAAGCTCCAGATAGGTGCCACCCTTTACAATGATTTGGTCAAGCAATGGCTGTGGAGTGAAGAAAAGATTAAAGATTTTTGGAAATACTGTCAAGAAATAAAATACTATGATGCCCTATTCCAAGACGTAGACACAGAAGAAAAATTTGATACTCTGTGGAACAAAGGGCATAATGACACCGAAGATTCCGATGATGAGGAGGTTGACTCAGAGGAAGCTACGAAATATATAGGGAAGGGGAAGGAGAAGGAAAAGGAAGTAAAGATGGCCCTGACACAACAAGCTAAGAAGGTAGAAAAGTAGCCTAGCATGACTATTCCAAAGCTGCGGATAAATATATCGCATTTGGGAAACTCAGAGACACACTCATGGGCCATGAAAAGACCTAGAGGTCAAACCCAACGAAACCCGACGAAGGTCTTAGAGGTGGAAGAATCCTTTCCAAGCAAGAGACAGCGCATAGAGGCAACTTTTGAAGAAGGTTCATAGGAATCTTCAACAAGTCAAGGACCAGAGGCATCCACAACTCAGGTATCTTTCTCTCCCTCTCTTCTTGATTCACAATCTTTGGTTTCTTCTATTGCCTCTACATCGCCTGTCACCTCAAGTGTTGGCCTTTCTTTCTCCACTTTTGCTACCATGGTCATGGGAGGTTTCTCCCTATTCTCCCAAGTGGGACAATTCACTTTTACTCCCTCGTGGGTTATCCCACCTTTCATCAGAGCACAGTTCGCAACTGCTATCACTACACCTTTTGCATCCGCTACATCAACTCTGACCTAGCTTGCTCAATAAATAGAGTCCTTTGCACCTATCCTACCACCACCAATTCCCATGAGTCCTCTCGCCGCTTCACAAACTGGTCCTTGGCATATTCCCCTGTTCTCCCCACTGATGCTCTCTCTTTCAAAAAAGAAATCGGTTAGAACCACTACTCTCTCATTCCTTTTTGTTGTTCCTCCTGGTGCACCCTTTGCAGGTGAGCTCATTAGATTGCCAACAAGTTTTTTGTCAAAGAGTGATAGAACAAGATAGGCTCAAGCTCTCAGGCTCTAGAAGCAGAGGGATAAGGATGCGAAAAGGCCGACCGAGTCGAGGGTGCAAACGCTTTTCAATGAGGCTCATTATTCATTGCACTTTGCAACCATGCACCCAAATGTCATCAAGCCTCAAGGAGATATGCGGCCTGAAGATTACACCATCCACGCCATGGGACTTGATCTGCATGCAGCTCGGTCGAAGGATAAAGTTGAGCTCATGGAGGAAACCCAGTGTGTGGTGACCACTGACTTTCTCAAGTCTAGTCATCAACTAAAGAAGAAGGAAGATGAGCTAAAAAAGTTCAAGGAAAGGATTTAAGTCCTATTGATGAAAGAGAAGGCATGAGATGTTGAGTTTACACGTATGTCATAGCATGTAGTGATGAAACAGGCTAGGCTGCAAGAGGAACTTGCGAAGATCCAATCTCATGATCCCAACTTGATCAACGATTTGCAACATAAAATCCAAGAGTTACAGGATCGGTTGGCATAGACAAAGGAGGAAATACAACAAAAGAATGAAGAGATTCAGCGCTAACGAGCTCAATTGGAGTAGATAATGCAGCAAAGGGAATCATACCTCTAGGCCGATAGGCTCAATTTGAAAGGGAAATCCAGGAGGTAAGGCTCTCCCTAGATAGGGAATCTGCAGCGAGAAGTCAAGCTGAGGAAAAATGGCTTGCTGAGATGAGAACCCTGCAAGGGTGACTCTCCATTACGGACAGTAAAACTGTAGAGCTAATTTAGGACGTCAGAATGAGGGATGCATAAATTGGTCTTTTGAGGATTCCTCCTCCACATCCTATTGCCCAGTCAGACCTCCTTCTGGTAGCCCAAAAACTATATGCTTCATATTGGGAAGAGGTCAAGACCTTCTATCTAAGTCTTCAGCCGATGCTATAGTTCATGGTGGAGGCATCAAGTTTTAGTCAGGAGGTTCATGAAATGATTCAACAATTCCCCCAGTTCATCGTAGAGAAGGTTCTCGAAGCAAAAAGGTTGTTGGATAAGCTGTACACCGTGCCAAATGATGACTTGGTGAGTGAAGGATTGAGGACTACAATTCGGCTGCCAAGACAACAAAGGAATTCATCTATTTCCATGCAGCCATACCCCATGCTAACGATTACGCTACCCCATTGGGTCGAACTATGAGTAGCATGCAGGAAAAATTCTCCCAATTTACTCAGATGGGCCTGCCCTCCCCATTTCTCTATGATGATTCAGTGGCCACAAGGGAGCAGATTGAAATAAAGATTGAGGAGAAGCAGCATGACATATCCATATTTCAAAGCTTCAATCAAATCCCAACTACTAAGGTTATAGAGGGTGTTACTCATTAGATCGTGCGACTGCTTTTTCAACTTGATTCTAGGACCGGTATAACCATGAAACTGTCATTGAAAGAAGTGATCAATTTGCATGAGGTGCACAAGAATCTGCGTTCCATATCTATGCCATCTAAAGCTGATTGGCTGCCTCTGTAGATTGCTATCTCAAAGATATGATTTCATCGCTCGATGGATAAAGACTCTGGTCCAAGAACCAAAAAATTTGGGTTCCCTGTTTGGCAGGTTAAATGCCCCTAGTAGCCACCAAAAGTTGTGGATGTAAAATCCCTCAATCTCCCTTTAGGTTGATATTGTTATTTTTCTCAGCTTTTGATCACACCCTATGTATCTTTGGCCCCTTTTTGAAGAGTCGCGTCTGCTTCCACCATGTGTTCGCCGCGTACTCCTCACAAGATTCTCTTCGTTCGCTTTTCTGCTGAGTCCCGCCATGCTTCCACATGTCACCATCACACACGTTTAAGGATCACTTCCCTTCGCTTCTCTATCAAGCTATGTCCGCACACCACATAGAATCTTTCCGCATACACCTTTTTGGTGGACCCCATAGTCAACGCAGGAAACAAAGACTTCTCCACGTGTCTTCTCCACGGGCATTTCAGCAAAGGGAAGGATGAAACGAGCGATGGGCTGCACCATTTTTCCGCATGTCCTAATTGACTCCATGGGTTAGCGAAACATGTCTCTTGGAGATTTGTTTTTGCTATGTTGGGACCACCATCATCATTTGCAGAGGATGCACCTGGCTCGAAGGTGACTGTGTTCTATGGGTCAGAATCGTTTTTGTTGCAACGGCCTGGGAAATCATTGTGATGGACATCATTTCTCTCATAATGGAATCTTTTCTGTTACTGGCTAAGTGGTGGTTGGATCATTTTCTATAAATACTTCTTCTAATTTCGAAGAATGAGTTGGTAATATACATGAAAAATAATGGAAAGACACCAGGCCTTTGTATTGTTAGATTATTGTATAAGACTCACAAACTGTGTCATTGTTCGACCTTTCTGTTTCTTAGCTATTTGATAGGACATTATACTGTGCGATTATTGTACTGGATAGTTTATTAGCAGAACTTCTATAATTTCAATATAATTTTGTTGATTCAGACCATGTCTTGGACTCTTATTTTCAGTGAATGTGTATGGGAGTTATTTTATGTTATTTAGTAAACTATTCGGGTTTTTCATCTTTGATTTATTATTTATTTTGGACATAGCAGATTATTGAACAACACTCAAACCATGTCCAAAAGGAAAGTTTCTCCTACCTGAATACACCTAAATCTTGGCACATTGCCTTAGTTAGAACTTTATTTTATATATATGTTTCCTTTTCCCATTCCAAACCCCAAATTACAGAAGAAGCCGACTTTAAAAACCCAAAGGCTACTCAGTTTAGCGCAATAGGTCCCCCCTTTAACCGAGTTTCCCATAAGGTTGTTGCTTGTCAATTTTTGGCATCAACATTGACCCAAAATGATTTTTTTCTTCTCTCTCTCTCTATATGTCATTCTGCCTTTGTGTCCATTGTTCCATGCGGTATTTGGGGAATGATGATGGTTCCAAGCACTGTTATATCATTATAGTGAAGACATGCATTAACCTTGAATTTGTGGATCCCTTATGTGTTTGAGATTGCATGTGGGGGCACCCTCCTTTCTCATGACATAAAATTATTTGGAAACATATGATTGGAATAGGGCTTTCCAAATAAGATCTCATGGCCCTCTTATCAATTGGCATATATCATTTCTACTTTAAAGTAATTGCTTGCACTATGGTGTTTAACAATTCCTTTAAATTGGGGGCATACATTGGCATTGGCATTATTACATTGATATTATTTTGATATGGACATTGGCATAGCTCATTTTGACATGAACATATTGATATTGTTGCTTCACTTTTGTTCACAAAGCTTGGACTTAGTGTAGTGTTGGCATAACATTGATCATTTTGTGGCAGTGACTTATGGGTACACAATTTTTGTAATGACTTTACCCATGTGCCATCCTTTGTTATGAGTTCACACCTTGTAGACCTAGTGTGTGTTTCTCATGTTACCTTTGGGGCTCACCTAGTGTATACCAGATTGCATAGAGCCCTTGTGAGTGTATTTGATGGCCACCTATCATAACACAACCTGCTCACCAGTGAAGCCATGTGTTTCATAAGTGATGTTACATCCTTCTGAGCATATTTGATGGACATGGCATAATGCAACTTTCTATTCCATCCCTTTTACATTAGCTTTAACATTGTATTCTTGTGTATCTTGTCTTGTTGTATGTATCTAACACATCCCATGCATGTCCTTGGTTCCTTATGTTGGTTTTCCATGGGATCTTTGATCCTAGGGGATTGATCATCCTCCTTGATCTTTTTCATCCTATATATCTAAAATTTATACACTTTGACCTCTCTTGATGCATATTTGTCTACTTTAGTGAGTATGAGTGTAAGTTCATACACTCACTAAAGTGTGAGCTAAATGTAGTGTAGGAAATTGTATACCCTTTACAATTTCACACTTTGTTTAGGTCCCTTAATTTATTGGAATTAATTAAGCTTCTAATTTTCCAAATTATGTATTCCAAAGCATTATTATTCCCGTTTTCCAAAAGGGAAACCAACATTTAATTAATGCAATTAATATTTTAATCATATTGGAGAATGAGTGTCCTAGATTTTTAGGCCAGGATCCATTCGTCCAAAGGTGAATGGGTCCCCTTTAAGCCCTAGGACCCATTTTATAATATGTTTTGGTGGTATTTTAATGATTCAAATTCAATATGCAATTTTCGGCTTTTGGAATCTAATTTCGAGAAATTAAATAAACACCAATAAATACATAGTATTTTATCATTTGAAATCTAACTAGCAAGAACACGCATGATCTAGCATTAAGGAAAAATTCATATGAGAAAATATTATTGTCAAGAGCATTCAAGAGGAGATTTATCAATCATTTGTTGCATCATTCAAGATCTTATCATCATGTTCAAGCTTATGTGTGTTCATGTCATCTTGTGAAGGCTAATATGCATTGTTGATCCTAAAGAATCCAAGCATTTTCAAGTGTCCAAATCCATCAACCAAAGTAAGATCAAGTTCCTTGGAGTGATGTGTTTGACTTTAATCCTTTAAGGGAAGCCATTGAAGGTTCAGTGAGTTGTAGTAAGCAAGCGTTCATTCATCATTTCCTTCTCCATTGTCATTATATTTCTATCGAGGTTTAATTACCAAATACAAGGTTTGACTAAGGAAAACCCCCATTCAAACAAAACAATTTTTACCTCTTTGTATGTGTATATTATAGGTTGAATAATGATTGAAGATCTTGAAGAGAAATTTCACAATCTTGCATTTGTTGCATTCATTGTTGTTAAGTCATAGAAACTCAAATTCAAAATTTATTTTCGGCTTTTCGACAATGGAACCTATGCAAAATAGAAGCTAAGATCTTTCCTCAGAGGATTGCAAAAATATCTTTTCGAAGCCCATACTAGGACCCATTCATCCTAGGGCGAACCTTTCCTTCAACAACACTCAAAGCGTACTTTTTGGTGAATAGTACATGTGTCCTTACCATTCTCAAATTTGCTTGCAAACTATGATTTCAGTTTTTGTACTTTAGGGAATTTGCATTTTAGGTATAAGGTCTTATAATTCACCTAGTTTGAGCATTGCATATCATTTAAATTAGGTTTTAGATATGTCCTATTGTCTTAAGGACTGAGTTCCAGGTCTAATTGACTCACCATTGAGGTTGAAAGTCAATATTTACACCATTTCATCTCTTTCCTAATGAAATTCCATTGGGGATAGGGATAAATAAAGAGAATACCCCATTATTCATTAAGGAACCCTTTCCCCTACATTTCACAATAATATTATTATAATCTATCATTTTCATCCTTTGATAGAATTGTGTTATTATTTCATAGAAGATCTATCTTGTGCTTTCATGAAGTTCCTAGATCTTGGGTGACTATAGCTTCAGAAAAATCTTGTGTGGTGCAAAGTATTTTATACCAACTCTTACACTATTAAACACATCTAAAGGGTTACTTAAGAGATATGATAAACATTCCTTTTATAATTCTAATGTATTATAATTAATCGAGGAGCCATGCAAAATATTGAATGGATCTCAAGAATATATTCCAAGATCTAACTAATAAGAATCTTATACATTTGGATGATAATAATGATGATAGGTATCATTTGGTTTACCCAACTAACTAGAATCTACAAGCTTATAAAAATGTGTTTCCTTCACATTCTCAATCTAGTAATATTAATTTTGAATTGGTGCCTAAGCATATTGTAATGTTTATGGTTCCGACACATATAACTAGTGATCTTATGGATATACAAAACATTGGTTATTCCTCCTATGATTCTAAACATACATGTGCGGGCATGAATCATACTAAGAATTTTATTCTACTCTTTTAACTTTATTTATTTTACTTTATGATGGGGAGATTTCATTAAACAACTATTATATTTCACTTTATGTTTGAAACTTCCTCCATGGCCATCCATGTGAGGGTATTCACATTTATCCTTATAATCATTACAGTATATGTATAAGATATTTTTTAAATGATTATTGTTTAGCTCTCCAAGTAACACTTAGGTGTTGCACTAAAGATGACTAATAGTTTCCATGTTAACTGTTTGAGAAGAACCATTTTACTTCTCTCCAATTTGAGCCTAAGGAATTTTCCAAGTATTATTTCATGTTATTCCTTAATTAAGTAGATTATCTATGTCACTTGGGAGGCACTGGTTAGAATATTAAACATGTTTTATCTATGGTACATAAATGTTTGAATTATGTTGATGTACAAGCATCCTAGTGTAGCTTATCGCATTTGAAATTATAATCTCATTTTAGCTTGTGGAAAAGAACCAAAGTTTTGTAACAACTCACACACATTTATCTAGATTTTAGGAGATTTAAATTAGTTTTGAGATAATTATCAACATTAGAAGAAACATCTGGTTGATAGTTAAAAATAGTTGATAATCAATTCAATGTGCATAGGTTGTGGGATCTTAATGTGACTTGTAGAGATCAAATAAAGATTTCACAAGGTAGTATTGAATATAGGAACCTCTAGTTTGAACCACATAATATTTCCTTAACTCATGGAGCTTCATCATTGGATTTAGGCCAAACCTACATGTTTCACAAAACATCAAGATTTGGAAAGTTTTGTGGCCAAATTCGATAATCCCTAAAGAATGAAACTACTATATAAATTCCTATTGGATTCATTCGAAAGAGTTAAGAGTTAGAGTTAGAATATAAGTTATAAATTTGCACTCAATTTATATATCTTTATAATAAAATTTGTAATGAGAATGTGGTAGACTAGTGTTCCATGTTGTAGGAATCATTCTACGATATTGAATGAATGTGAAGTTATTTTTCTATTTTATGTTAAGTCTATTGTATTGAATCTAAGTTGTGTAGTCAAATAGTCCTTTCTCTAGACTCTCCATCTGTGACTATATCAAGTGGTATCAAAAAATGTTTTTGAATCCTTTGGGAGTAAAATTATTCCAAGAGATTCATTTGTGAATATATTTAAATACTAAGGTAGTTGCACTAGATCCAAGGAAATATGCCACCAATAAGAGCGCCTAGGATAACAATATTTTTAGAAGAATGGAATAGATGTTGGAAATGATGAGGATAATGAAAGTCCTATTGGATATTGTGGAAGAAGATAGGAGAAGAGTTATAAGCCCTAGACATGAATATGAAAGTGATGACGATGAGTTAGGATCTCAAATTGTAGATTAGGATGAAGAAACACTAGAATAAAAAGAATCAAATTAGATTAGATCAAAAATTTGAAATATATTTTGAAGATTGGAAATAAACCTAGAATTGAGATTTCTAACTATGCGAGTTATTTGAATCATGATAAACTAATTGAATTGATAAATGGTGTGGAAGAATAATTTTAGTATGAAGAAATTGAAGGATCCAAAAAGAGTGGGATTTAATTTTTTTTTGAAAGGGCATGCTTTTGTTCGGTGGAAGGAAGTTTAGTTAGATAGGAGTAGGAGAGGAAAGGAAAAGATCATAAAATGGATAGATTGGTGAAAATTTTAAAAAGTCAATTCATAGGTCTACTAATTATGAGCTATAATTACTAAAGAGATTACAAAACCTAAGGAAAAAGGAAAATTCAATGAAGGAGTACACTAAATAATTCCATAGGATGATCATGAAAAATAGGCATAGTGAAGATAGCAAGGAGAATTTTGGGTGGTACAAAAATGGACTAAGAACGAGAATTCAAGAATAATTGAGTTTGGTGAAGATTAAAATAGCTAAATAATCATACTAGTTTGAGCTAAAAGTTGAGGAAAATTTGAAGAGATTTGAACATAGATAGAGAGGTAGAGGAGGAAGATTTCAAAGAGGTATATCACAATATGGCGAAGGAAATTCATATGAAAGGAATAACAAGGAGAAAATCCCACACCACAATGAAGAAAGAGGAAATAATTTCTATCACTAAGGGATGAATTACAAGATTTTCTACCACAATATTAGAGGGGACAATAGTACCTACAATGAAGGTTATCAAAGAGGTAAAAAATGATTTGATAAGAGACCATTTAAGGGAAATTATTTCAAATATGGAGGGGAAGGAAATAGGGAATTTGAATGTTACTAGGGGAGTGTTAGAAAAAGGACAAAGAACATTGCAAGAAAAAAACCTATTAGATCACTAAGTTAATAGAAAAACTTGATAAGGGTGAATCATTGGCAACGAGAATAGGTTTTTTTGTTATAGACAAAAACACTTGAGGAGCCGACACAAATAAAAAATTATTCCAAAGAGTATGCAAATAAGGAGGCCCAACTGTTACAAAGTTATCATTGATAGTGGTCATACATAAAATATGGTTTTAGAAGAAATGGTGAATTTAAGTTGAAGTTGAAAAGTACAAAACATACAAACCCATATATGGTCTCATGGAATCAAGATGGACATAAGATGCTTGCTAGTGAATAATGTTTGATTAAATTTTACATAGGGTCATACAATGATGAAGTGTTGTGTGATATTATGGCAATGGATTATGTCATATATTGTTGGGAAGACCATGAAAATATGAAAAGAAGATGATTTATTATGGAAGAAAGAATACCCACACTATGACCTCAAATGACAAAAGGCATATCCTTATATATTTGCAAGAAGAGAGAAAAAGTGAAGTATGTAGTAATTATGCTAGAATCTATTTGGTGGATGGAAGGATATTTTTGGATGGAATGAAACATGAGAACATGTATTTTGTATTGATCCCAATTAAGTGAGGAAATCAAAACACCATCATCAATGAAGAAGATACACTAGTTTAGAGCTCTAGTTATAAGATGAATTTGATATCAAGAGGTATATTTTCAAAAAAATTGGTGCATAAGATGATATCAAAACAAATGTGGACCTAAATTGATAGGTACAAGATTTGTTGAAGAAGGGGTTGATCAAATTTTTAATCCCATGTATGATACTAGTGATATTAACACCAAAGAAAGACGAAGAATGGTGGATGTGCACAAACTCAAGAAGTTCTATTAATAATATTTCCATCAAATGTTGCCAAGGATGGATGACATCATGGATTTTTTGAGTGGTGAAAGTTATTTCTCAAAAATTGACCTAAAAAAGGGATATCATCATATCAATATTGTAGAGTGTGATGAATGGAAAACTACATTCAATACAAATTAGAGTATGTATGAGTGGTTAGCCATGACTTTTAGGTTAACTAACAAACGAAGTACATTCATGAGACCGATGAATGAGGTATTGAAGAAATTTTTGGACAACTTCGTTATTTTCTATTTCAATGATATTCTTATTTTTAGTAAGACCAAACAAGAAAATTTGTAGCGCATTAGGAAAGAACTTAAAATTTGAGAGAAGAGAAACTCTCAATAAATATAAAGAATGTAGTTTCATGAGGACAAAGCTAGTATATTTTGGTTTTGTGATTTTTGTGAAAGGATTGTAAATGAATCTAGAGAAAGTAAGAACTATTGTGGAGTGGCCAACACCATCAGACATTAGAGAGGTAAGATATTTTCATGGATTGGAAAGTTTCTATATGAAGTTCATTATAAATATCACCGCCATATGCACACCATTGACATAAACAATGAGGGGAGACTGGAAGGAATTTAAGTGAAGATTAGGGGCACAAAGGAGTTTTGAATTGTTGGAAGAAAAGGTAATAGAACAACCAGTGCTAGCATTACCTAATTTTGACAAAGTATTTTAGGTCGATTGTAATGATAGTGGAAGTCCAACGAGATAGTATTGAGTCAAGAAGGAAGACTAACAAAATATTTTAGTGAAAATTTGAATGATGTAAGGAAAAGATACTTAGTTTATGAAAATGAATTCAATTCCATAGTTTAAGCCTTGAAGAAGTGGAGACATTTTCTATTGTTGAAGGAATTTGTGTTATACATTTACCATCAAGCCTTAAAGTATTTGAACAATCAAGGAAAGTTCAATTAGAGACATATGACATGGGTAGAGTTCATATATACTTATACATTTATGTTGAAACATAGGAGTGGAAAATTAAATAAGTTTGTAGATGTATTGAGTAGAATGAACTTTTTGACAAAAATGAGGGTAGCAATAATGAGTTTCAAAGAACATAAAAATATGTATGAGGATAACCTAGATACAATACATGAGTAAGTGGTTGGATTTTTCATTCAAGATGGCATGCTATTCAAATGAAGTGAATTGTGCACTCCTAGGAGCTCAATGTGGGAACACTTGATTAAAGAAAAACATAGTGGCGAATTAGGAAGACATGTTAGCATTGTTAAAATTTGTAGGACCTATTAGATTGTAAAGGGGAGTAGTTAGAGTGCTATATTATATCAACCTTTAATAGTACTAAAGAAACCCGAGGAGAAAATAAGCATGTATTTAATACTAGGATTTCCAAAAACACAAAGAGGATATGAGTCTATATTTATTATAGTATTAATATTTTTTAAGATGACGCACTTCATTCCTTGTAAGAAGACACATGATATTGTACACATTATTGGCCTTTTATTCAAGGAGATTGTGAGATTGCATGGATTACCACGTAGTATAGTTTTAGATAGAGACACAAAGTTCATAGAATATTTTTGAAGAATATTATGGAAGAAGATAAAGATAAACCTAAAATTTAGTTCAACAATCCATCCATAGACTAATAGAAAAACATAAGTGGTGAATAGGATTTTGGGAAACTTTTTTTTATGATTAATGAGAGATAAGATAGGAAGTTGGGACATAGACTTTCTATTGCAAGTAGAGTTTACATACAACAACTTGATAAAAAAAATCTTAGGGAAGAAATCATTTGAAATTTTGATTGGGTTACAACCAAGAGGAGAAGTGAAACTCAAAAACATCAGTGAGGATATAAAAAAAGGAGTGTAGAAGTAGAAGAGGGAACAATTATGAGGTTGAGTTACCAAAAAAACTTGGTGTATCACTAATATTCACCATAGTATATCTCCATTAGTACCATGAGGACTAATCAATTAAAAACACCATAGAAGTTTTCTTTAAATAATATCTACCACTTGACAACTACATGAGCACATAGAGAAAATTGGATGCAACACTAAAATAAGCAGTATGAAGTATACCGAGTTAATTTAAAAGGAAGAATAGTAGAATAATCATCATGGATTTCACAAGCTAAGGTGGACCACCTTGATTTCCGTCTAAACCCAACAAAGTGCAAGACTCACTTTTCAAACAACCTGAAGTGTTCGATGTAGGAGCATCGTAATGCAACTTATTATATTTCACCATATAATATTATTTTATCTTACAATAGAGAACTTGAGTTCTATAACGAATCAAACACATTATTTCAAGATTTCAAGATATTTGAATTAGTTTCTAGATAGTTATCGTCACCAAAAGTAACATCAAGTTTATATTTTAGAACAATCAGTAGTCAATTTAATGTTTGTAGTTTGTGGGACCTTCCCATGACTTACAAAGATTAATTAAAATTTTATAAGATAGTATGGGACCAAAGTAACCTCCAGTTAGAACCACATATTATTTCATTCTCTTGGGGATTCATCATTAGATTTAGGCCAACCTACACATTTTTCAAAAAAATGAGATTTGAAACATTTTGTGCAGCTAACACAAATCATTCTTAAGTCATGAAATTGATATATAAATTCCTCTTAGATTCATTCAAATGATGTAAGAGTTAGAGTTAGAGTTAGAGTTAGAGCTAGAGTTAGAGTTAGAGTTAGATTTAGAGCTAGATTTAGAGCTAGAGTTAGAGCTAGAGTTAGAGCTAGAGTTAGAGCTAGAGTTAGATCTAGAGTTAGAGTTGGAGTTAGAGTTAGAGTTAGAGTTGGAGTTGGAGTTAGATTTGGAGTTAGAGTTGGAGTTAGAGTTAGAGTTAAATTTAGAGTTACATTTAGAGTTAGAATTTGAGCTATAGATTTGCACTCAATTCCTATATCTTTGTAATATAATTTTTAATGAGCATGTGGTAGGTCATCAAGCCATTTTGTAATCATTTTGTGATATTGAATCAATGATAAGTTACTTTTCTATTATGAGATTTTTTTTGTGTTGAACTAAGCTACACGATCAACCAATCCTTTCTCTAGTCTCTCCATCTATGGTTGTGTCATATGTTCATGGAGATAAAATTATGAAAGTAAAGAGAGATATGTATCTTCCTATTTTTTAATTGATTCATTTCACACTTAATAATTGTGTTGAAATTCTTATATTCATTCTTTATAAATTTAAGAATAATGAGCATCATATGAATACTCCTAATGAACCACCCTATAGAACCAAGATAAGTTTCATAGGTTAAATATGATTTACATTTAGAATGAAATAACCAAAAGTGAATTGAAGGAAAGATAAGGAGACAATGAATCCTTTTTAATTACCTCCTAATATGTCTCAAGAGTAATAAGAAAATTGTGATTTTTGTACTCCCCAACAAGTGAATAACTAGAGAATGATATCTAAAATTCTCTATATGTTCAAAAGAAAGAAATATTTCATTACAATCATCAAAGGAAGAATAAGAAATTAATTTTTAGCAATCCTTTTTCTAGTTCTTTTAAATGCATTAATACCATATGGGTTCCAAAAATAAATGCAAATTACTTCAAGGGAGAGAAAAATTACTTCAAAAGTACAAAGACAATGGATTAGAAAGGATTTGTTTCATTCATTCCTTAAGTATCAAGTACATTTACCAAAAGTGACATATCTTATCCTAGTCAAATTCAATTGATTAAAGGTACAAAAAATCTCTAAATTGATATAAGACAATAGGTTTTAGCTACAAAAAAATTGATTTTTTTTGGTGTTTAAAAGTATTGCTAAAAGAATTACATCTGGCTGTATGGATAGATCAATTTTGTGCAACCATTTTTTTGACCCTATCTTGATTTTTGAGTGTTGCATCTAAATTATCACCCTTGACAATTTCACACTATGTTTTTACCCCCTTTTTATTATTGGACCTAATTGATCCTCAAATTTCCTAAATTATTCATTCTATAGCATATTTTTACCATTTTTCGAGAAATTGCAAGCATTGAAGAAATGCATTTATTTAATGTTTTTCTCCTGACACCTTATTTCTTGGAAAATAGGGCTAGGATTGGGATTCCCTTGGGCATCTGAGTCCCCGCATTTTTTTGGGATCCAAATTGGGAAATTAGAATAAATGCCTATAAATACCTAGTTATTGCATCATTCAAAATCATCTAGAAAACAATCGGAAAACTTATGATCAATAGCACTATCAAGCAAGTCAAGAGAAAAAAATCAATGATTTATTGTAGAAATTTAAGATACAAGAATCATGTCAAATCCTATGTGAGTTTATGCATGTTTATGTTATCATTTTTTTTGAAGGCTAACCCTTGTTTTAGGTCTCCAAGCAATTCAAGAATTCAAGAAAACAAGATCCAAGACCTTGAGGTGATGTGTGTGACTTTAGTCCTTCAAGGAAGTCATTGAAGGGTGGTGAGTTGTAGCACTTCGTTGATTCATCATTACTTCTTATCATTTATCTTTCCTATTATTGACATTGCCATTATGGAAGAGGAAACACTAACATGGGGTTTGACTAAGGCAAGCCCCTAAATGGCACAACATTTCCTCTATATTTGAATGTGTGGGTTGTAGGTTTAGAGGAGATTGAAAGGAGTTTGAAGATAAATTATCCATTGTTGAATTAAAAGACCTACACCTTGTCAATTCACAAAAACTCAACTACAAAATTATCCAACAGTGATCTAACAAGTTTACAAGAAAAAATAGCGATCTCAAATCTGACATCAAAGGATTGAAAAAATAGTTTCAGAAAAGGCATACAAGGACCCATACACCCTTGGGTGACTCTTTCCTTATATTCAGACCAACACCAAAATTTTAGGATAGGTACACAACACTCTGCCCTTCCCAAATCTACCTACAAATCCCTATTATAGTTTATCAATTGTTAGAATCTTTTAATTTTCATATTAGGTCACATAGTCTAAATATTTTAATCGAGGAAAATCAACTCCAATTCATTCCAAGACTCATAAAGATGCATATCTAGGTCTAATTGGATCACCTTCATGGTTGAAATTCAATCTAAACATCTTGTTGATCTCCATCTTAATGAAACGCTAAAAAAAGACACAACACACACAAAATTTGAATTCTAGGTTTTACACATTAGACCTAGGGTAAGATGTTGACTTATTTGAAATCCTTGGTTGATGTTTCAAGTAGTGTATTTGATGATGATCCTAATTCCAATGAAAATATTCATGATCCTTCACCTCCCAATGTATGTCCTCATGATGTAGAGATCTTGGGAAAAGATGAGGAGAGCATGAATGAATTCATACATAATTCTTTACACAACCTTTAGAAAAATGCAACCTTTTATCCTTCCATGAGATTTCCTAATCACCCATACCAACAACCAACACCACCTATCATACCACCACTTGAACTTTTGTCCACATTGCATAATAAAAGTGACTTGCAATTCATACCTCAATCAGTGCACATGGAAATACTGATCAATAAAAATTACAAGGAAAGAACATTGACCAATCTTCCATCATATGAGCATAAATTTACAGACACGCCTATTAACTTGGAGCAAAGTTATGGACAAGGCTTTAATATATTGACAAAAAAAGGATGTGACATAAAGAATGAACATGTGTTCCACTCTATTTTGGAATACACTGTCTAAAGATACAAAAGGAATACGTTACCAAGGTCGTCCACCTTTACATCAAAAATTTGTTCCACCAACTGAGAAATACAAAGTGCATGGTCCTATTAAGAAATGTGTGTTACCCTCTCTGCATTGTTTATCAAAGAATGGGAGTAGCCTAGCTACATTATTAAACTTGGGATAATTACACTACCATCAATGCATAAACGAAAAGACAATAAACAGAAGAATAAAAATACATCTTATTGTGTATATCATAGAATACCTGGACATACTATTGATTAATGTTGTGCTTTAAAGAAGAATTTGAGAGAATTTTATCCTCATGGGGATCCAATTAAACGTAGGATAGATTAACATTCACATGTTTTTCTCCTTTCCATGTGGTAGTTGTAGTATCATAACATACTCACTACCATGAATGGGGATATAAACTAGGATTTATGCAACCATATTTCATCTCACAAGGAGTGGCATATCATCATCCATTTTGGGCTCATCTTTGTCCCTACACTTGGGGGGAAAGGGGTTAAGTAGTCTTGTGTTAGGTGCATTCCTTCTAAAAAGGGATTCCTTTGTCTCTCCTTAAAATGTTAGTGTAGCAAGTACACTAAAATTTTAAGGGGGGGGCATGTAGTCCCCCTTGATCATTTTTTGCATAGGAAACGGTCCCTTGTTAGCAATGATAACATATACCTCCTAGAAAGTGTGACCTTGGAAATGAAAGTGTGGCCTTCTTGACCTATGTTAGTGTCTCTCTAGTGATGATATTGGGATTGATATCCCCTAAGAGTGTGAAATTTATTGACATATGATGTTCCCCTTGGTGGTAATTCTATGGTTTAATATGCCCTAAGGTGTGGTTTCTATTCCATGATTTGTCCTCTCTTGGTGGTGATGTCATGTGTGATGTTCCCTAAGGCATGACCTTTCATATATTGAGAAAAGACCCTTTGTTGTTTTTGTAAATTTCCTTTTGTAGTGGTGTTGTTATAACACCCCTTGAGGTTTTGGCATTATCTTTTCATCATTTATCCACCTTCTTAGGTGGGTTTTTTCACCTCCTTAGGCAAGTTTGGCATTTTTGCTTCAATTTGTTCATAGGCGTTGAACTTAGTCATGTGTTGGCATAACATCTTGATCATTTTTTAGCACCTTATCAGAGTTATTAGGGAGTATAACTCTTGGTATAGTTGACATGGGTGCACATCTAGTGAATAACGAACTTCACTAGATCTAGTGTGTTTCTCATTTTTCTACCTTATCTTGAGAGCTCACCTAGTGAATATCGAACTTCACTAACCAGTGTTTCCTTCTAGTTTGTGATTCACCTAGCAAATATCAGACTTTATTATTGTGTGAGTCATGAATTCCTTAACATGGCCACTGAGCATAACGCAACTTTCTTGTCAGTAGAGCTATGTGTTTCATAAGTGTTTAGAATAACACAACTTGCTAGCCTTGTGGAACCCATCATATTGCATGGACACCTAGCATAATGCAGCTTGGTAGCCAATAGATCCATGTGGCTCATGAGTGATGTAGCATAACACAAATTGCTAATCCTCATGGGATAATTCCTTTTTGATGGATGGCGTTTGGTATTTGAGACAAATTTAAGACTAAGGTCTCTTTGGCTTTCTGACTCAAATCTCGTTAGTAATAACCTTGTGTCTTGTGGTGTCTCCTTTGTGTGTCTTCTTTGTGTTTGCATTGTGTTTTTGTTTTTTTTGTTGTCATTTATATTTTATGTTATGTCATGTGTTTTCATCATGTATGATTCATGTTTTCCATCATGTATGTTTGTGTATGTTGTCTTGTTATATTTTATACATGTGTGTGTTCCTTTGTACACTTATGTTGGTTTTCCATGGAATATTAGATCCTAGGTGCTTGTTCACTCCCCCTTGATCCTTAGTTATCCCATCTCTCAACATTTGGGCAATCGAACCCCTCTTGACATAAATTTTCTAATTTAGTGTGAGTCTGAGCATAAGTTCATACTCTCACTAAAGTGGGGGCTAAATGCAGCATTGTAAATTTTCACCCTTGATAATTTTGCAGTATTTTTTCCCCTTTTAATTATTGGACCTAATTGATTCCCTAATTTCCTAAATTATGCATTTTATAGCCTATTTTTACCATTTTCTGAGAAATTGCAAGCATTGAACAAATGCATTTATTTAATGTTTTTCTCCCAACACCTTATTTCCTGGAAAATAGGGCCAAGATTGGGACACCCTTAAGCATTTGAGTCCCCCTATTATTTTGGGATCTAAAATTTAATTTGTCGGTGTTGGCATTTTAACATTTGAAATTCAAATTGCAAATTTCAACTATTGGGATTTAATTTTTGGGAAATTATAATAAATACCTATAAATACCTAGTTATTGCATCATTTGAAATCATCCAAAAAAATATTGGAAAAATTATGATCAAGAGCACTATCAAGCAATTCAAGAACAACATTTTAGTGATTTATTGCAGCAATTCAAGATCCAAGAATCATATCAAATCATATGTGAGTTTATGCATTTTTATGTTATTATTATTTGCGAAGGCTAACCTTTGTTGTATGTCTCCAAGTAATTCAAGCATTCCAGAAAACAAGATCCAAGACCTTGAGGTGATGTGCATGACTTTGACCCTTCAAGGAAGTCACTGAAGAGTTAAGTTGTAGCACTTTTTTGATTCACCATTCATTCTTATCATTTTTCTTTCCTATCATTGGCATTGCTATTGTGGAAGTAGAAACACTAATATAGGGTTTGACTAAGGCAAGCCCCTAAATGGCATAATATTTTCTCTCTTTTAATGTGTAGGTTGCAAGTTTAGAGGAGATTGAAAGGAGTTTTAAGATCATTTATCCATTGTTCAATTCAAATCCCTGCTCCATTTCAATTCTCGAAAACACACCTACATAATTATTTGACAGTAATCTAACAAGTATGCAAGTAGAAACAGGGATCTCATATTTGACATGAAAGGATTGCAAAAATAGTTTTAGAAAAGTCATACAATGACCCGAGCACCCTTGGGTAACTCTATCCTCATATTTATACCAACACCAAACTTTCAAGATAGGTACACAACACTTTTCCCTTCCCATATCTGCCTGCAAATCTTTTTTATAGTTTGTCAATTGTCAGAATCTTGAAATTTTCATATTTGGTCACGTAGTTTAATTAGGTTCATCGAGGAAATTAATTCCAGTTCATTCCAAGACTCAAAAAGATACATATCCAAGTTTGATCATTTCACCTTCATGGTTGAAAATCAATCTAAACACCTTGTTGATCTCCATCTTAATGAAACATTAGAAAAAGACACAAGACACACAAAAGTCAAATCCTAGATTTTAAACATTAGACCGAGGGTTCTATTTTCATTGTTTCATTGAGCTATCTTGATTTTTGTGCCATCTCAATTTCTATGTCATATCAATTTTTATGCAAAAAAAGGATAATTATATATTTTATTAAATTTTTAATCTAAAAAAAAGGTTTTTTTATTTGGGTGCTAGCCTCCAAGAGCTTAGCCCCTATTCACATGGATGACCAAAACCCATCTACTAGGTGATCAACCCTAGGACCTAGTCCCCTAATCATGTGGGTGCCCAAGCACCTTTCTACCAACTATCAATTCCTAGAGACTCAACTCCTAGTCATATAGGTGACCAAAAGTAGTTTTATAAAAATGGGCACAACTTGAACATATAGCATCAAATTTTCAAAAATTAATACATATAAAAAGATGGTTTTGTGAACCATTTAGTGGTGCTAATTAATTTTCCATATTTTATCTTAGCAATTTTTGTTTATGTTTGAAGTCCAGATAATCTATTTTAGCTTATGAGCTCATTTCTATCACCTAAAAAACTTATTTGATTTTTTACAAATGAATATCAATTGAAAAGGTATTGACAAGCTCTTCATAGCCATCCATATAGATTTTCTAGGTTAAACCCTATATCTTTTATTTATTTTATTAGTTTTATGCATTCTAGTTGATAACTTGAATATATTGGCACTTGAAGTTCTATATTTTTGGGTGGTTTTCATTTTAGCTCTTTGATTCTATAATTTTTTCTCATTTTAAGGATGTATCTTAATCCATAAAAAATTAACTATGGTAAGTTTGGAAAGAAAGGGCATACTATGGATGATGCATGTTGAAGAAACTTAATGATATAAAATTACTTAATAAAATTTATTAATTGAGAGAGCTTTTCATAGAAAATGACATTAGTGTTCTAGATTATTCTAAACCAACATCTATAGACACATCTAATGTTTACACTCAGATATATTGCACATACACTTTATTTAGGGATCATCAATATAGTCAAATGGTATACATTGAGATCTCTACTCTATCATCACATATTGCTACTTCAGAGTTTAGTGTTACGTCTTTAAGAGCTTCAATTGGTTCTTTATGGTAGGATTATATGAGTCTTCCAGATCTACCTCAATGAGACACCTTCCTATTAGAAATATCATGCTTGTTTTTGGAGTCTCATATTGAAGAATTTTTATTATCTCTTTGACGGTAATGGTGTCTTCAAATATTCTATGTTTCCAAATTCACTTCGTATTTTTCCCTCTCCTAGTTCTACTTCTTTGATTAGGAATTTAGTTTTTAGTTTGAAGGAGACATCTTTCTCTAGAATGAGGATAACATAGTTGCAATTAAAGATATACATTTGGACTTGGGTTCTCCATTCATCCAAATTATGGAAATGGCTTCTACAATCACTAGTCGATTTATTTCTTCCCAAGGGAAGAAATACTATTTATAGGAAGTGGATTATTTTTTGTTTTAGGCACTCATCACTGGTATATGAGTTACTTCTTGGAGGGGATTAAAAATATCTATCATTAGAGATACTCTCTTTTATTGGGGTATTCATTATGTATTTGTAATGGACTTGGTTATTTTTTATCCATTAGTTGTACATACTTGTTATTTTATCTTTTCTGGATAGGAGTTTTTCTAATAAGGTTTCTTCTTTGCTCCCATTATAAGAGATCTATTTATTTTTCAATGGATATCTAATAAGGCCTTGTAGCTAGGATCCTAAGACCCATCCATAATTTACCATCCACCCATTTTATAATTCTCCTTGAGTTGCACTTAAGGTGGGTGTTGGTGTGGACATGGTATATTACCTAGTTCATTTTTTATTAGGTCATATTCACACTAGCATAGTTAAGATTACTTGAGTCATTTTATTTTTTGTGTCTCATGTCATAAGATTAAGATACATGTTATAATCTTATTCTATTCTAATTTTTCAATAATGTTGTTATAACAAGAATTTCTCATTTTATATTGTATTATTATTCATTTTGCATGTAATAAATTCTATATTTGATTGGGAAAA
This sequence comes from Sequoiadendron giganteum, assembly GCA_007115665.2. Taxonomy (NCBI): domain Eukaryota; kingdom Viridiplantae; phylum Streptophyta; class Pinopsida; order Cupressales; family Cupressaceae; genus Sequoiadendron; species Sequoiadendron giganteum. Next base: position 291,557,964 of record CM021101.1, on the reverse strand, counting down.
GGATTTGAGACCCTCTTCCCAATTATTTTGGAAATGGATTAAAGATGACCTCAAGAACCACTTGGCTACAAACCTATTCAGGAGAGCCAAAATGGTGGAGTAGATCTTTAATCCAATGTTTATATGATGTGTTTGTTGATGATATTGTGATTTTAATGTTAATTAATTGAGTAGTTTCTAAATGCAATGAAATAATTATGAAAACTATGCAAATTTACTAGTATGTTATGATTTCTGATAAATTGGTTGCAAAAAGGCAAAATTTAGATCTAGAAATATAGAGAGAAGGCACATAAGAACCTATGATTTAAATTTGGTGCAGATATATCTAGTCTAGGGTGTAGTACGCCCTAGACAGTCCTCCCATTTTTTGGTAAATGAAAACACAGGATTGAAGCACCTAGTATGTAGCTTCTTTCTTTAAGGAATTACTATCAAAACTTCATTTATTGATGAGAAAATGAAGATTTTTTTACTTGATAACTTGTAGGGTTAGAGTGAATGATTGAATAAATAGACTTCATCCCTTCTTCAACTCACTTGAGATCTACAAATTGCATACACAAGAGGGGAGGAAGGATTGTGCCATATAGGGGCTTGCCTAAGTCAAACCCCGTGTTGGTATTTCTACCTCCACAATGGAAAACTATGATAAAATAAAGTGTATCCTTCGATGGAAAAATAAGTAATGAATTGACAACTTGCTACAACTCACCACTCAGATCTGATATCCTTGATAGATAGAAGTCACACTCATCACCTTCAAGGATCAATTGTTGCTCGATTTGATTCGATATGATAACCTATAAGTGTTAGTACACATAAACAAAATGCATACAAAACTTATGAAAAAATTACATAACACAAGACATGATGCTTGAATGATTAAATGCTACAATAATCATGATAAATCTAGTCTTGATTTCTCTTAAATGCTTTTTAGGATTCTTAATTTGTTCAATTAAATTCCTTAGCTTTCTTCTCCCTCATGTTTCAAATGATAAAATGACTAGTATTTATATGCAATTCTTCTAATTTCCTGAAAATTAAATACTAATAGCCGACATTTGAAATTGGAAATTGCAGTAATAAATTATTGACAATGACATATTCAAATTTTGGGCCGAATTAGGTGGTATAGGGTGCAATGCGCCCTATACTAGATCCATCTTTTTTTGAGGATTAAAATTGTCGAGGGAAAAGTATTAATGCATAGTTTGATTTCCCATGTTTGATTTTCCAATAATGTTTATAGAATGGATAATTAATGCATAACATGTCTAAGCACATAGGGGAGAGAAAAACCTAGTGTGAAATTGTCAAGTGATAGTTTTTGATGCTACATTTATCCTCCAATTTAGTGAGAGTGTGAACTTATGCTTAAACTCACACTAAAGTAAAAATATGTTAAGAGGGTTCAATTATCCAAATATTGAAGGGATAGGATGGCATTCAATCTAGCGGAAGCGCTAGCCCCTAGGATTCAAGATCCTATGGAAAGATAACATAAGGACAAAAGGAACACACATGTATGAAATGCAATGCAACATGAAAAACACTACGCATGCATGATGAAAGTATAGTTCACATAACAAAACATGAAGTAAAAAAATGCAAACACAAAGACAACACATAAGAGACACAAATAATTAAAAACAAATATAATGTTAGTACCAAACATCATCTCTCAAATGTGATGTTAGACAAGAGAATGCTCTCATAAGGGATACCAAAATGTGTTATACTAAACCACTCATGAGCTACATAGATCTAGTGGCTAGCAAGTTGTGTTATGCTAGGTGTCCATGTAATATGATGGGTTCCACAAGGATAGAAAGTTGTGTTATGCTAGGTTTTCAAGTTCATGTTAAAAGGTGCTCAAGTTCATGAATCAACAAGCTATGTTATGCTAAATCCATGGATTTTCATACAAATCATGCCTCAGGGAGTGCTCAAGGATTAACAACTTAGGGGGGGGGGGGGTGTTTAACATCACAGGGGATGAAAATGACCTTAGGGGGTGTAAAAAAATTTATAGCATGGGATATGTGAACAAAAATCACCTCAGGGGTTGTACAAAGTTTAACATTGTGGGGGATAAAGGACACACCTCAAGGGGAATTATAAATAACACCACCACCAAGGGTGCATGTCAATAGATCACAATATATCAAAGGACACTACCCAATACATGGGAGGTCACACCTTAGGGAGTATCACACATGACACCACTGGTAAGAGAGGAAAAACTGTGGAATGAAGGGTCACACCTAGGGAGTATCAAGCATATTACTACCATAAAAGGGGACATAAAATGCCATGAAAAGTTAAAATTTTAGGGGGTGTCAAGGCTAATATCACCACAAAGAGGGCAACCACCATATATTAAAATTTACACACTTTAGTGGACATCCATGTGATATTAGTACTAAAGAAGACATAATATGAGAAATGAGGTCACACTTTAGGGGATGCATGATATCACCACTAAAAAGGAACCATTGTTATTCACTTATTTGTGATGTAAGAGGTAATATTTCACCATTAAAATATTACTATACTTGCCACACTAATATTTTAAGGAGATAATGGGATTTAAAGGATCCCTTATACAAAGGAATACACCTTATAAGAGAGTAACTACCTCTTGCCTTGAAAGTGTAGGGGCAAAGGTGAGCCTATATGGATTTTGCATTGCTCCTTAGCGATACGATATGATTGCACAAAACATTTTATGGTCCCCATACATGTCAATGAGTATCTATTGATACTACCACTACCATATAGCAAGGAGAAAAGACACAATTGTTTAATTTATCATCTGATCATATTTATCCTTAAAAGGATCAAATGCCATCTAATATCTTCTTCAAATTACAACATTCATAAATAGCATGACCAAATAATCTATGATACACACAAAAGGATGGGTTTTTATCCTTATGGTGAACATCTCTTCATTCTCACATAGGAGGTAATTTAATGAATTATAATTATAAAAGTGGTCTTAAGGTACTTTCAGTTTCAAACAATGGATGTGGAGCGAGTTGGAGACCCCTTATAATAGGTCCATAAGGATAATGTGGTTTAGAGGATGGTGTAAATGTTTTATGTAAAGGTGGAGGACCTAGATAACCAATTCCTTTTGTATCTTCAGATGGTATTTGTTCCAAGTGTTAATTTCATGTTCATTCTTTATGTCATAACCTTGTTTAGCAAGAATCTTAAATCCTTTACCATAAAAATTTTCTAAGCTGATGGGTGTATCACTCACCTTGTTTTTGTAGGATGGAGGATCATTCATGGGATCACAATGAGTAGTATTTGCAAGGTTTCTCATTTGTAGCGGTCAAGGTATAAATTGTAAAGCACTTTCCTTGTATGAAGAAAATAGCATGTCAAGTGGAGGTATGACAGGTGTTGTCGATTATTGATAAGGATGAGTAGGCCATACTGGTGTTCTGGATAAAGGACAATGCTCATTTCAATTTTAAGTATTTTGTTGTTTAAAAATTCATCTATGATTGCTTCATCTCGCCTCAAGATATCCTCATGAAGAAGATATGCATTGGGAGATGGAGGAACATGCGTCTCATCACTTGAAGGAGAGTCATTACCAAATACACAACATGAAACATCAATTAAATATTTCAAAGAAGACAACATTTTACCAAAAAATTCAACCATTGAGACAATTTTATTATTAACAAATATATGCACTGAAATACATACCATTATAACACAGTGAACACAGAAATTGAAAGCAAATCTAGACAAAATACCTTGAGAGGTTTTCGCCACACAAATTTGAGCAAAAATTGCCTAGTTAGGGGCACAATATGCACTAGACCAACAAGGTATTTTTGTTGAGTTCATAATTTGGGTGTGTTCTACAATGTTTAAGTGTCCTTTTCTATGACTGCAAGTCTTACAATTAATAATTTTCTAGAATTTAACAAATTTGTGATTTTGCAATATGAAATACAATTATGCAAGTAATTTTCAAAATCCTTAATGATTAATGCGATTTGGAAATGCAATTTTCATAATGTAAACACAAAATTTGACTAATCCTATCTTGACAAATCTAAAAATTGAAATCTTTTATGCTTTTGCAATAATAACAATGCACTTTTTCCACTTTTTCACTATATGCAAAAGCCTAAATGAATGTTTTGAATACTTTCATATTTGACTTTTGGCCTAATGCAAGTTATCATTGTAAACATGAACTAATCCTATTTTACAATGACTAAATTTAACCCTAGATGCAAAATGCAATGCAATTTTTTTCCTTTTCAATACCTTTTTATGATAATTAGGTATGTCAATGGTGAATGCAAACACTCTTAGATCTAACTCATATTTGGAAATGATAGCTTCAGATTTTAGAGGTGCTAAAGTGTTTGAAATAGTCGAGTTCACCAAAATGTTTGATTGGGAAAAGGATTTGAGACCCTCTTCCCAATTATCTTGGGATTGGATTAAAGATGACCTCAAGAACCACATAGCTACAAACCTATTCGAGAGAGCTACAATGGTGGATCAGAGCTTTAATCCAATGTTTATGTGATCTCTGTGTTGATGATGTTATGATTTGAATGATGATTAATTGAGTAATTTCTAAATGCAATTATCTAATTATGAAAACTATGCAAATGCAGTAGTCCATTATGATTTCTAATAAACTGATTATAGAAAGACAAAATTTAGATCTAGAAATGTAGAGGGAAAACACAAAGGAACCTGGGATTCAAGTTTGATGCAGAACTAGCTAGTCTGGGATGTAGTACGCTTTAGACTATCCTCCTATTTTTTGGGAATTGAAAACACAAGCTTGAGGCACCCAATCTATAGCTTTTGTCTTTCGAGAATTAATGTCGACACTTCATTTGTTGCTGAGAAAATGTAGATTTTGTGACTTGGTAACTTGTAGGGTTAGAGTGCATGAATGAATAAATAGCCTTCAATCCTTCTTCAAATCACTTAAGATTTGTAACCTGCATACACAAGAGGAGATGAAGGATTGTGCCATATAGGGGCTTGCCTAAGTCAAAACCCGTGTTGGTATGTCTACATCCACAATGACAAATTATGATAACAGAGAGCATATCGTTGGATGGATAGAGACTAATTGACAAATAAGTAATAAATTGACAACTTGCTGCAACTCACCACTCATATTTGATCTCCTTGATGGACTGAAGTCACACTCATCACCTTTAAGGATCAACTGTTGCTTGATTTGATAACCTACAAGTATTAATACACATAAATAAAATGCATACAAAACTTATGAAAAACTTACATAACACATTATATGATGCTTGAATGATGAAATGCTATAATAATCTTGATAACTCTACTCTTGACTACTCTTAAATGCTTTTTAGGGTGCTCAATTTTCTTAATGAAATTTCTTAGCTTTTTTCTCCCTCATATTTCAAATGATAAAATGACTAGTATTTATATGCAATTCTTCTAATTTCTCGAAAATCAAATATTGATAGCCAACATTTGAAATTGGAAATTACAATAATAAAATACCATATTCAAATTTAGGGCCAAATTAGGTGGTCTAAGGCGTAGTGCGCCCTAGACTAGATCCACCTTTTTGGGGGATTAAAATTGTCAAGGGCATAATATTAAATGCATAGTTTGATTTTCCATGTTAGATTTTTTTAATAATGTTAATAAAAATGGGCAATTAATTCATAATAACTCTAAGCATATAGCGAGAAGCAAAACCTAGTGTGAAATTGTCAAGGGTCACAATTTACGATGCTGCATTCTCATACTTCACAAGAAACAATTTATTCTCTTACATTTGAAGGGTATTTTGATCATAAGTTATCGTTGAACTATTGTAGGATTGAATCAACAACTTCTTCAAAATATCACATATGACATAATAATAGAAGGAATAATTTGAAAGGTTTGCTTTATTACTAAAAAAAATTTGAAATATATGATGTGTGTATGGTCCCCCATAAGAGTGGGGGCACATCTTTTATACCATGTCCTAAGAAGTTTTAGGAGGGAGGCACTACTATGAGACGAAGTATATAAATGATTATTCTTAAGCCACGTAGATATTCTTATCTTATAAGAAAAGTGGGAAGCATGGGAACTATAAAATATAGGGAGGTTTTTTTTTTGGAAACCATGGTAAGTAAAATGAGTTGACACGTATGTTGTAGTTGAGATATGTTTGTTATGAAAGAGTGTGATTCCATATAGCCTAGGTAGGTATGGAGACTTTCTAAATTTTCAAGATGTTGGAATTTAATGTGGGATAGCCCACCATATGGGAAAAAAATTATGCCGACTTCTTTTTTTATTTTGGCACGAGGCAAAGTACAAAGGAATGGCTAAAAGGGGATTTTTTAAAAAAAATATGTTTATTTGGCAGGTTGCTTTTCATGTACTTTTCCTTCATTTTTCTTGGGGAATGTAGCTTGCATGTGTTTTGGTAGGTGTTAAAAGAGGATTAAATTTGATTCTCTCAATGATCATGTGATTATAGAATATGGGATGAGACAAAATATAGTTATTAATAGATTTTTCCTTAAATGCAAAGTTTGTGACAGGATTTGATTTTCAATATTTTTCTTATTGTTAGTTGGGGGTGTTGATGCTATTTTTTTTTTAAATCACTATATATTTGATTTCATTGTAAGGGTTTTGTAATCATTTGAGATTTCTTTCTTGTCGTATAGATCAATGAGATTTTGTTTAAAATCTTCTTTACAATTTTTTTTTTTAAAAATTTTAATACTTATGATTTGAGTTTTTGGCAATATTATTCTTATCTCTAGTCAAATCTATGTATTCAAAAATCTTATCAAGTCATCAATGCAAGAATATATTGCTACTTAAATGAGATGAATATGTTCACATATATGAGACATATGATATGGATAGATAATGGGAGTTTTTCTTACAAGAAGGCTACATGTGTTGATTTGTAGTGTGAAGACACGATTACCAATACTTTCAAGGAATAAAAGATGGTTTTCTAAGTTTTCTTTTCATTATTTTGTAGGGTTAGATGCATATTATCTTAGATATAATTTCTTAAATATTATAAGAGTTAAATATTGAAAATATGTTACTATGTATGAAAATTTGGCAAAGCAAAGTGTAGATTTGACTGAATTAGGTGAATGCTCATTTCCCTATTTTGTAAGAACATTACACAAAAGAATATATGTAATTTTTGGACATTAAAAAGGTTGTTGTTGTTTATGTGTGAGATAAAGATATTTGTTTTTAATCAGATAGGTCTAATTTTTATGGATTTCATCTTGATAATAGAATATATTTGAATCAAAAACTGATCTTTGAGTAGAAATTTATGCATTGTAAATAATTGACAACATTTTAATGCAAAGAATCTTGTCGAGCATCTTCATTTGTATCAGTTTTGTTGTTTGGAACCTCTAATGGTTTAAAGTTGAAGCATAAATAGATGTCTCAAGTTTTCAACCTTTTACCTATACATGATGAATAAAAAAAATTCAAGGAAAGTTTTTTCTTGTTTTATTATAGAAAATAACCATACTAACATTCCTTATTTTCAAATTTCTCTAACTTATCAAACAATGTTATTAAAGCTAAAGTGAAGAGGTAGGAATTGAAATTGAAAAATTAAGTGTTACAAAAATATAAAAATTAAAAACTAGTGATAGAAATAGAATCCATACATGATAAAGAACCTAGAAAGTAAGTATGTAAGCTCTCAATTCAACATGCCAATATGTTGCATTATTTTCCATCCATATTTTGTTTTTTAGTATATGCATTATATGCAGCCAAATTTATATAGGAACAAAAAAATCAACTAAAATAAACTAAGTGAAATATTATATGTATAATAGACTAGATAAGCAATCTAACCCTCTGTGGGTTTGAGAGAGAAAAACTAATTATTTTGAGTTGGAAGGAAAGGTTGGGACTACTTGGGAGCTTGTCTTTAGGTTAAATCCCTTTTTTGATCTTTCAACCTCCACATATAGTCAATACAAAATAAAGTGATTAAAGATAGTGTTTCTCCTTAAGATTAAGTGTGTTTAATACTTAAGCGAAAATAATATAAAATAGATTTGTAAGTCTTAATCTCTAGTGCAGGAAGAAACACCTTATTATGCATAGGATTTGACAATAGGTGGTGATAGAGACCAAATATTATTTTTATAACAAGAAAAAATGAAATGATAAATAGATAAAGATAAAGATGAAAAAAAAGAAGTAATGGCAGTCTTCACCAATGTGAAGAAGAGGCAAATGTTAGCTTGTTGATCTAAGAATAAAGAGTTAGTTGCATAGAAATTTGTTAATAAATGAAAACAAAAATATTTTACATGAAAGATTTTACTAGCAAGAGGTATTGCAAATCATCAAGCATTCAAGGATGTTTACAATGGTGCATCAAAATAACATGCAGCTTAAACAATGGAGTAATTATTAGAGTGTAGCCAAGAGAGAGAAGAGAAGAGAGTTCCATGTGGATCAATATTTTCAAAAATATAACCTTAGAGAGAGAAAGAGAGGAAGTTTAAGGGTTGTATTGAATCACAAAGGGACTTTTCAATGGAGTGAACTTTAGTAGTTAAAATTAGGAAGCTTGATAGAAACCTAATGTATTAAAATTTAAAAACTCCTATGATACCAGAGTTCTATTTATTTGTTCACATGGGGTCATCCCACAATAATGGGTTACACTTTTTCACCAAACTTGACATTGAAATCAACATTTTTAGAAAAAACTTCACTTTCTGAAATCTATAGTAGGTAAACTATTAGGAATTTGAAAATGATGTAAACTAGTGATTTGTGAGATTTTGTATGTAGATTTTAAATGTATTTTTTTTTTAAAAATTGAAATTAAATTGTATTTTTTTGCATCTCCTTTGATAACTAGTTTTTAATAGTAAACAACATTTTTAAAAAGTGGTGTATACTTCGGCTCGTATAACTCTTTTTCTACAAAGGATAAAATTCCAATTCTTTTGAATTAGGTTGGTAACACTAGTATCTAGTGTTTTCATTTTGTTTCATAACATTTTGTTAAATATGTTTCTTTTAATTAAGTTTTGAAGTCAAACCAATTACAATTTAGACATAGGTGCACTTCGACTCGCTTAAATTTTTTGATATGTATTGAAATTCAATTTTTCTTTTTTTGTTGGAACAAGGAAATCAATACCTAGCGCGTATATATTTTTCAAATTTATTTTCTCAAATTTACTATTTTTCCACAATTATTTTTCACCGAACTTGATGTTCGATGAAAAACCTATATTCAATAAAACTAAAAACTAAAAACTAAAATAAAAATAGAACATATTAAATTTATAGTTTTTGGAAAGAACGTTTCGATCAATACAGTCTTCCACCTTGGTTTATCAAGTTGACTCCATTTGCACCTCCTTCTTGGGCTTCAATAGTAAAAAAATGCATAAATTTTGAAATGATGGAGGAAAAGGTGAAAAAGGGGGGTTCATTAGAAGAGGGGGGTTTCATTCAAATCCCCTTCATTAGAAGGGGTGAGCCATTTTAATTTTTTTATGGGAATTTATAATTTTTCTTCATGCAAAATATTGTAACCCACTAATGTGGGTTTACCCCATGTCATACTTTAATCTTGGAGAAAATACTCAAAATCAGACAAACAACTCAACATTAATGAAAAGTTGTAGAATGTGATATATAAATTAGAAAAATAGTGAAGAGAAAAGGATGGGGCTAGTAGATCACTACACATTAAAACATGCTAGGGGAGTAGGCACCAAAGTGAGTGAAAATTACCATGTTAGAATTACAAGGTATACAATTTCTAGTATTATATGTTCCCCCAATTCAGCTAGATGATGCCACTAATTGATAAAGTACTAAAAATAAAGTATAAAAATATTAAATATTGTGAGGATACAAAAAAACAATAATATTGATCAAGAAGACTCATGCCCCTAGTTGAGAATCTATAAAAACATAGTGTTAGAAATCATAATATTTAAGAATAGATATGTTAGTCCAATATTATAATACTATAGAAAAAACTTACATGACAAGAATAATGTGAAAAATAGAATGTTTGTGTGAGAAATAATAATTATCATGAAGAGAAAAAGTTCAATTAGGACAAGAATAAAGGGAAATAATCAAATATGAAATGAAACAAAATAATTCAAGGTCTAGCTTACTCTATCACTAGTATTCATAAGAGTGGCTAGTAAAAAAATCACTTGTAATAGTGTGTTATGTTGCTAGGTGATTTGGAATTTTAGGATCACTCAGAATAACATGTTTTATTTCTAAGTGATCCAAATATATAGTGGCTAATTAAACACTCCTCATTGATCAATAATCGTGCCCATACTTTTATTGGACAACTTGTTGATGACATGTAAAATTTGTAAAAGAAATGTATGCCCCCTCCTATTGCTACCTAAAGCTAGTTGGGAGGTAAGAACATGATAGTTTGGGAAAAATAAAAATTTGCGATTGGTAGATGCAACCAAAAAATGGGGAAGAAAATGTGCCATTAGAATTTTAGATAATTTTAGCAAAGAATAATTTCATAAAAATGCTTTTGAAACATTTCTATAGAAAATAATAATGAGAATAAGATCATATTATATAGAAGAGGGTGGATCCTATATTTGTATGAAATAAACTACTTGAAAATCCAATCTATTGGTGATAAGTTATAGCTCTATTTCCACTAAAAAGGTGAAGAAGAAATTATTTAGAAGGTTGATTTTTAGAAGATTTATTTTTTAATTTATATAAATTAATTTTTAAAATTTAATTATTAATTTTCAATATTTTTTAGAATGATATCATCTTGAGTGAAATTTGGGTGAAAATTTTGTAGATTGGTGTGTTCTATACATCTAGATAGGATGAGATTTGAAAGCATATATTGAGTAGGTGATCTAGCTAAGAGAGATATTAGGAATTTTTAATATTTTTATTGTTTTTAAGAGGTTTTTAATAATAGGAGATTTTTGGGCTACCTTGGAATCCATTGCCGATGCTAGAGTCAAAACCATACACTAAGATCCAAGTCAAATGATAGCATGTAAGGGACATGATATTGTCTAAGGGTCATAAGAGAAGTGAAGTATAATTAGAGGAATTAAATTAATATATAACTATATAGATGTAAAATATTATGTCAAAAAATAAATTTATATATATAAGAGATTAATTTTGACATTTTTTTATTTGAAATTTTAGTGAGTCCACTAGAGATGTGAAGAGGTAGGAGAGAATGATTTTCATCCTAATACAATCTTAACAAGTAAATATTTTTAGGCTAATCTCATTCATCTACAACATGCCAACTTATATTAGGTGTATCACATGTTAGACAAACAATATATTGACTACATGTTGATGGCCCTAATGGAGAGATGAAACTTATGTGTATTAATTTTTTAGTGATATAGAAGGGATATTGTAGTGATATTAGAGAATGTGTACCATATTTTGTAACTTCCAATACAAGGCTAATGCATAGCTATCGTGGATCAAAGGACACTAGATTAAGTGTAAATGAAACAAATATATGTGCTTGGCTCATCTGTTCTAGAGGACCAATCAATTCATATTGTTGAGATGGATATAATAGGGCAAAGAGGATATTCCTTTAGCATGGAGGATCTTGATAGTTATTATCACCATGTGTGTGACAATAGATGGCTAAGGAACACACTTCCATGAGGCCTTCTTTCATACTATTAAAGAGATCAAGTAGAGTCTTGAATAATATACATCTAGGGCTAGAGCATGTTATCTCATATGTATCATGACATTGGTGCTATATGTGGCATGAGACACATATTTTGATGAATCGCACACTACTTCAAGTGTAGTTATTTGAGCACATCAGAGTGATATGGAAAGTGTAGTATCCCATCACATGATATTAAAAAACATGTGAAGGTCCATGTCTATTGCCTATAGAGGCCATGACAAGTTGCAAGCCTATTATAGTAGTGATTTTTTTTAATTGGATATCAAGTACAATCATCATATGGTACCTCTATAGAGGTTTATGAGTGTGGGTGGGATATGGGAAGCAAATGGTCCACATTCATAGGGATAGATGGTTAATATGGTAAGTTGGTCATATTTTGGTACTTTTTTATTTTAACAGAGTTGTTAGATAGTTCAAGATAGTGCAATATGTACCAATTAAAATGCCTTTATACACCAAGATGCACCAAAGTATAGTAAGGCCTTGATAAGTTTCACAATTGACTTTGATGGACATCTCTCTTAGAGATGATAATGACAAGGGATGTGATCCACCTCTCATATATAATTTATATTTTGTAAGAGTGATGACATCATATGTCACATGGTGGTAGAGGGTGATGCCAACACGTATTTACTTTCTTAAGATATTTTTAAATTTTGAGAGTTTCACATTTCTTCATTTTTAGAGTCTCTTTTTACACAAATCCCCCCTTTAAATCTCTAGGGTTTGATTATAGATCAGCTAGTGTGGATTCTTGGGTTTCTTTGGTTTTACCCTCCAAGCCTATTTAGATTTTATAGCTAAAATGGGTTCAATGTGCATTCCCAAATCATAGCCCCTTCCCAAATGGCCTACCCCCTACATGAAAAGAAAAAAATGGAAGGAATTCAAAATCTAGCTCATGTGTCCAAGATTGAATCATGGAGAAAATCTATATCACCTACCTCATAGGTTGCTAAGGATTTATTAGTTGAGACAAATTCAAGCATAATTTGTTAGTTCCAACCCAAAGGTGGTAGTTGAGCTAAATCAGAACAAACTAATTAAATGCTTGTTGATTTAAAAAAAAAATCTCTAACAAAAATTATAGGGGAAATTTGAAAAGGAAAATCAATATTGACACATCATTGAGTGCTTCCCTCTTAGGGTCAAATCTAGGTGACCATGCTTACACATAAAGACCAATATTTCCCATAAACCATGGGTCACTTTTAAAAATTCTTTCCTTATCCTTTAATGTTTGGAAGATAATTTTTAGAAAACCTTGTGGAAAGAAATCAACGCTAGGCACTAGATAGTCAAACCATTTTTTCCCTACCCAAAATTTCACCCATTCTTTAGAAATCCACACACTCATAAATTTGTTAATAACTACTTTCTTCTCAAGTTCCATGATTATCAAATTAACAAATCCATATATAATATATTTAAAATTTTATTTGAAACACTAAAGCTTAGGTTTAGGAAGAAAGTGTTGGAGGGATTCTTCTTACCACTTGCTTTGTGCATGTCCTTGAACACTTCCATTGCAATCTCATCTAAGATTTTCTCATGTTTCATGCTATTTTTTGAAAACTCTTATTTATACAACCTACAGATAAATTTCTCTTCCTTTAAAACCATCATATATTTTTAATTTATATTTTAACAATGATTATAATCAAATCTGAAAATCCACAATAAACAAAATTACATTTGACACTTCCTATATTCCTTATTCAAATTCTTTTAGTATTAATTTCATTCATTATTTTAATTTTATAAAAGAACATAATCTATATTTTAGAAAATATGAAAAACGATATTTTCCCAAAATTTATAAAATTTAATTACAAAACTTCAACTTCACCCTATTGTGCGACCTTTTCCCTAACTACACCTATTTCTCTACATTTTATTCCACATTTGGGAAAATATATATCAATTATACACCAATAAACATTGTCGTCCAAATATATATAGAAATCCACCGACTTCATCATGAAATATGCTCATCTCTTTTTAATTGAACGTAATCTTTTGAAGTCAAAGAATTTCTCTTCCATCGGGAAGAGTTGTATTTAAAAAATGAATTATATTTTACATGCAAAATTACAAATACAAAGGTCAAACTTCTTCAGCCGCCTACAAGGAGTCAAATGATTTGTTTAAAACATGCGGGAATCATATTGTATGGTGGAATATTTGGCACTCATCCTCCGCTACCTTGAAAGTTCCTTCCAAATAAAGAAATCTCATCCTCCTTTCGCTTCCCCATTTACAGCCAGACAATTGTGCTGCTTCACTTTGACGAGGTCGCATATGGAATGATTCTGCTTAGTCTGCACATAAGCCACACAAATTCGTCAAAATTCACCGTTGAAATGCTCTGTTTTCTAAATCTACATCACAAATCAAGAAACTAAATATACCTGTCCTTCCGTTTCTGCAGAAATCGTTGAAGGGATAACTTCTTCGCTATTGGAAGTTCTGCATAACAAACTCAATCCGTCATTAATGTACTGCATAATTGCTTACATTTTGAATTTTCATAAAATTTGAGTGGATAACTTACTGGCATTTGATGTTTCAATAGCGTGGCTTTGTTTTATCCCATCTGCGGAATCTTCTAAATTTGAAACACTTTTGCTTGGATAATTTGAAATGTTTGAAGCAGTGGTGGAAGGCAGAGCATCTCCATTAGCGGCGGCCAACATCATTATAGCCTCTGCCTGTGGATGAATCAAACTATGAACTCAATCTTTAAAGGAAAATCAAACTTTGAGCTCAGTCTTTAAAGGAAAATCAAATTACGAGCTCAATCTTTAAAGGAAAATCTAATTTTGAGCTCAATCTTTAAAGGAAAATCAAATTACGACCCAATCTTTAAAAGAAAATCAAACTTTGAGCTCAATCTCTAAAGTAAAATCAAATTACGAGCTCAATCTTTAAAGGAAAATCAAATTCCATAATATCTCAAGGTTGAGAAAACGACTTACTTTTCTAGAAGAAACGTCTCTGTAAACTTTCACTGCTCCATTGTAGAAAATCGTTAGTTGAGCAGACGATGGATTGGTTGTAGCAGCTTCAGAAATTTTGGTTTGCGCATCCAACAAAAGCGATTGCCTTTTGTCGTGTTTACTGTTGGATTGAAACCCTAGAGAATGCTGGGGAAACAGATCCATAGTCTTAATTCCTTCAGAAACATCATTACGAAATTCCCTGTGAAAAATCTCTGAATCGCTCAAACATCCGTGCGAGAGCACTTGCTGCAGCATTTGAGGTCTTATCTTCCCCAGGCTTGACTGTATTGCTGTATACATTAAAGCAAAACACATCAGTATTAATGAACGAATTCTTTACAAATTATGTCAGAAAATCGGTACATTGAATAAGATAACTTACATCGCCTCTGCAGAGGTTGTTGTTGGCAATCCATGGCGGAACCCAATTGAGGGCTGCCATTTTTATCATTTCCGATTCCCAAGAAATCGATTGTGAACAGCTTAGTTTGAGACATCTCCTACTAAGGCAAAGTTAATTCGCTGCAAATAATCCCTGAAAATTTAATAGAATTCAATAGATGGTATGATAGGGTGTAGGAATGGTATATAAAGGACTAAGAAATAACTGGAAAGCGATGGCGGTCATTTGGCACCCCGAAAACGTGTGGCGCCATTTGCAAAGGTAAACGCACGCGAGGAGAAGACAGTGCTTGGACAACAATTATGAGTTGTCACCGACATATTGTCGATCCACGTGGGAAATTGACTACTATTTCAACACAATATTTATTCCCTTGGTAGAAGGTTTCAACGTCCACTATGGGATATACGTCAAAAAGATTGATATTTATTTCTAAAAGATTTATTGAAGATCTTAGTACTTTAGTTATTAGTAATTACATTCATAGGTATGTCATATAGTTTTGTGATTATAAGAGATTTTAGTTGAGGTAATTTATTCATCGTTAAATTTTTAATAATATGAAAGATGATATAAATGTATATGTATTAGTTGTCAAGATTATGGTAATAATAGTTTAAATAAATTTAACAATAAAAAATTGGTTGAATATGAATTATATATCATATTTATTATAATTGAATTAAATTTCTTTTCAAAAGTGAATATAATAAGTTTCAAATGGAACAAATTAAAAGTCAATTTTTTTTTCTAAACAAATATTAAATCATATAATAGTTGAGTAGATTAAATGCATGCCTAACAAATATAATGCATTGCTATGTTTGTGAATTGATAATGAAAATCATTAAAGCAGACTTTAGTTCTAAATGATGATATATACCGATACATTAAAGCAAAAAACATCATCATATAAACCATTTACATGTATGTGAATGTTGTCTTCAATATTTCTTATTATTGTTAACTTGATACAAAAATGAGTTTGATTTGAGAGAATCCATTCACCTATCTAATTGACAATATAATCAACAATTCCTCTAAATGCCACCTTCACTTCTCAAATATCTAACATGTGAAAGAAAATAAATTTTAGGAAAGCATTTTTGTGAAATCATTCTCATGCATCACAAAATAGTTTTTCATATCAAGATCAAGTTCCTCACATCTACTCCACTCCTTCTATATCTATCACTTACAATTGCTCTAAGAATCAAAGAACAAAACAAAATACAAGATGATTGATAAAGAAATCATATAAACAATATTGATTGAGCTTACCAAAGAATAGCAACAACTAATCAAATCTCCTTAAAATCACTAACATGTTAGAGCAAAACTTAAAAGGGTGATACACTATAATGATCGTAGAATGACTAAAATAACAAGAACAATATTTAAATTCTCCATCATTTGAATAAAGAGAATACCACAAAGATGTGGAAAGTACATTTTCAATCTAGGAAATAAAAAGTATATCCTATATTTATAATTTTTTCTTTTTATTGTGCACTTTGACAAATATAAATTTCATTGTCTTTCAAATGAAAAGATACATATTTTTCTAAAAAGTATATCATATCACCAAAAAGAACCCTCCAAGATTATAGATAGTATTCATTTTTATAGTCTATTCAAAATATCCCCTTTCACGTAATTTATAATCTTACCAAAAATTTGATTATAGGACAAAAGTATCTAAATGCACTCATATTTGATGGCCAATGTGTTAGAATCACTTTTTAGCCACTAAAACATGAAAATGATAAATTATCATCTAAATATGTTACTCATAATATTTATTCATACAATAAAAAGATTTAGAATAATATTAATAGATCAATCGAATACTTTGAACTAAATATAAAAGAACCAATAAAATTGATTGCATGAGTTTTAAAAAATGTAAAAAAATCATGGAGTGTACATAAATGCATTTCCCTCTCAATGCACTTATGTTCTACTATCAAAATGATACAATTGACTAATTAAAATTTACCTTATGCTAATCCAAATGAAAAAAAAGGTCTTACAAATCTAAATTTGAGATGGTCTAAAGAGAAGTATCTCTAGTATTATTTTCTACTCCAAATCTAAATAAACATCATTCTCCCTATTTATCTTAGTTGTAGTTTATTCCTCTAGTAGAGGATGTACTCATTCTTCCTAAAAAATGGTTCTTCTATGTATTCATTCTCAAATAAATCATGAGAAAACTCATATATGTGCACTTAAGGATTTGAACAATCTTTGACAACCAAGTAACACTAAAAAAATAGGCCTACCTATTAGGAATAATTATATAAAGGCAACATCATACACACCCTATTGGGTCCCAAAATTGTTTCTCCAATTCCTAGAAAAAATTATCACTCATAAGGCTCGGGTTGTCATCATGAAAGTTAAATTAGGTCATCCATAGATCGTATAGTGTTGAATTCTGGCTTTACAAGATCATCTTAGACTTAGGATGGTGTTCTCAAAGGTATTTTTAATAGGTATTAAAATCACACAAAATGGACAACCAAGAAATATTGACAAAAAAACCCAACCTATTGAATCACCCTAAATATTGTTACTAAATTAAATACAACTAGTTGTCCCAAAACCCTTATATAGTTGACATGAAACGAATTCATTTTATAACTCCCTGGATGATAAATACTTGATTATATTATGAGGTCATGAATGCATATTTAAATCTAGTTCTATTTCATAAACTAATTTAAATTTAAATTTATTTAAAGATATGAGATTAGTATGTATGGTTTAAGATTGATTCCTTTTCCATTGGAAAAATGAGTCATAGTAGATTGGAAGATACAAAATGAAATCAAAGAACAAGGAGCTATGTATTTATATATAAAAAAGATCATAAAATTTATAGTAGAGCATACTTAGTTATCTAAAATAGAATTGCATATATCTGGATATATAGATTGAGAAATATCATTACAAGGCTTCTAATATTTTTAGAATATTGTCACATTTATATAAACTAGTATTACATTCATGCCAACTAATGTGACAAGGGGAAATCCCTAGCTCTAACTAAGAAATTATCCTATAAATATACCTAATACCCTAGAGACATTCTACTATAAAATTACCTACAAAATTAATCTTATTTGATTCAATATGCTTGTACCTATTAAACAAACTAGACTAGCATTTTTGGTTACCCTATAACACACTAGAGTTTTTGAGCTACAACTCATATGGACCAGCTAAGACTTGAACGTAAAACCTTCAATTTGATGCTATAGTGCTCTACCAACTAAGCTATTGACCCCTTTTTGGCCAACACATTGTCAGTCCAGGTGTGGCTTATTTCCAACACTCCCTTAAGCCACACTTCTAATTCTTGGGGCTCCTAGCCTAGCTCTGATCTACCACTTGTTGAACTAAAAATCATATGGTCTAGCTAGGACTCAAACCTAGGAACGTCTATTTATTGTTGGAGTTCTCCACCAATTGAGCTATTGACCCCTCTTTGGCTAGCCCATCATCAATCCGGGTGTGGCTTATTTCCAACACCCCCCTTAAGCCACACTATTGGTACTTGGGACTCCTAACCTAGCCTAGCTCTGATACCACTTGTTGAGCTACAACTCATATGGAATAACAAATAAGCAACATCTTATTTAAATATAGGCGATAAATGAAGAGTGGTTGGTGGTTAGTTTAATTGAAGATAGAAATGTATATCCAAACTAAAATGTAATAATGATATATTATGCTAACATTTCCTCCCTTATTATATTGTTCTTACAAAATGTACCCCCGAAATAGTTAAAATTTTATGTTGACAAGAGACTTGGTGAGTATATGAGCTATCTAAGAATATGTTGGGTAGTACTAGAGTTGAATGTCATGGTGTAGGAATTTTTCTTGAATGTAATGATATTCAACCTCTATATGCTTTGTTTTTTCATGAAATATTGGATTCTTTACAAACTTCAACACCCCTTGATTTTCACAAAAAATAACAGGTATCTTTTCTTTAGGAATGTTCGTGTCAACCAAAATATGATGTATCCAAATTGCTTTGCACACAACTCATTTTAAAACACAATATTCAACCTCAGTAGATGAAAGAGAAACAACAATTTTTTTCTTACCAAACCATGAAATAGGTCTAGGTCCAAGGTGAAAAACATATCCTATAGTTAACTTCCTATTATCAACAGATCCAACATAGTTTGAGTTGACATATCCATGCAAGAAGAACTGAGGTTTCTTCTTATATTCTATACCATAATCAAGGGTACCTTGAACATATCTAAATACATGTTTAGCTACAATCTAATGGCATTGCTTTGGCTCTTTCATAAATCTGGAAAGATTACTAACAAAAAAACATAAACCCGGTTTGGTATAAGTCAAGTAAACGAGACATCCAACAAGTTTCTAAAAGAGAGTTGCATCTACTTGAGGTGAATCTTGGAATTAAGAAAGTTGCAAACCTTTATCCATTGAAGTGGATAAAGGTTTATAATTTTACATTCCAAAATTCAAGAATGTCTTGGTATATTTCATTTGTGAGATAATAATATGATGCTTCTTTTTCCATATCTCCAAGCCAAGATAGTAATGAAGTAGCCCCAAGTATGGGTGAATCCACAATAGTGGTTTACAATTCAAGTGAGGAAGGAAAAATCACAAAAACTGAATACATGGCAAAAAACTTGACTTTAGGGGTTTGTACGAACCTACTGGTTTGAGCGAACCATTTTAATTATTTCCCACCCAAAAACCCAACAAAATCCCTTATGGAAGGGTGGTTCGCTCGAACCCCCCTTATTCCTCATCCCTCCTGAGACACAAAAAAAACACAAATTTTGACACTTTGAAGCTCAGTTTGAGGATGGAAATGGAGGAATCTTCAAAAACCCAACTACAATCAAGTAGTCCTCAGAACGAACTATCCAACGAATATAATTTTAATATGTTTTGGTTTTATTATGTATTTGTTTTTTTCGTTTTATTAAACATAGGTTTTTCATCGAAAATAAAGGTCTTTGTTCTGCACATGTGGAAAAATAGAAAATTATCAAAAAAAATATTGAAAACTATGAGTGCACCAGATATTGAAGTCCTTGATCCAACAAAAAAAAATTAAATTTCGATATATACAAAAAAAGTTACATGTTATACTATCGCGCTATGTCTGAATTATAATTGGTTTGACTTTGAAACTTGATTAAAGAAAAAATATTCAATAAAAAACTATCTAACCAAGTGGAAGCACTAGATATCGAAGTTACAAATCTAAATTTGAAAGAATTAGAATTTTATCCTTCATGGAAAAAAAATTATGTGTTATACGGTGTGCGTCACTTTTTAAAAATGTTGTTTTCTGAAAAAAACCAGTTTTCGTGGGAGATGCAAAAAGAATTGCAATTTGATTCCAAAATTTTTGAAAAAAATACTATTATAATCTAAAGAAAAAATGTGACGAGACTCTAGTTTGCATCATCTTCAAATTTCTCATGGTTTAGCCACTATAGGTGCCTGAATGTGAAGATTTAGTTAAAAATAATAAGTTTAGTGTCCAGTTTGCCCAAAAATTGTAAACCACTATTGTGGGATTACCCATATGTCATATTGAAGGATCCATTCAAATCACTCTTTACATTATCAATGAGATTTTATGTGCTTCCTATGATTACAAGATCATCCACATACAAGACAACAATGACATTTTTTGTGTCCACCTTCTTAATATACAAATTTGGATCTGAGGGGCTACAAGTGAAACCATGTTGCAAGAGGTGACCATCTAGTTTTATGTACCATGCCCTAGGGGCTTTTTTTAGCCCATAAAGTGACTTAATGAGATGACATACCTTTTGATGATGATTTTCATCAATGTATCCTTTTGGTTGGGTCATGTATACTTCCTCTTCTAGATCACCATTTAGGAAATCACTCTTGATGTCCATCTGATGAAGCTTCCATCGTTTTTGTGTTACTAATACACAAACGACTCAAATTATTTTGAGCTTTGTAGTGGGTGCAAAGTTCTCCTCATAATCAATACCCTCCTATTGATAATAACCCTTTGTAATAAGTCACATTGTTTTATATTTTTTTATGGATTCATCTATGTTGTATTTTGTTTTAAAAACCCATTTGCAACCTATGGGCTTCTTTCCTGTAGGAAGATTGACAAGTTCCCATGTTTGATATTTTTATCAAAGAATCATATTCAACATCCATGTTCTTCTTCCATTGTGGTTGAATTAGGGCCTCTTGAGCTATATCTAGTTCAATGCTATCAACAAATGAACTCATCAATTCAAGGTTCACCTCATTTCTCACTTTTTTTCTTGTTCTAACTCTTGATGAGATATCTAGAAGAGAAACTAGATGGGAATACCTGATGGTTCTCTAGACCCATTTTGGACACTAATGTTGCTATTGATATGAAGAATGATGTTCCAAATGACCAAGATCAACAAACAACTCTCCTTGTATCTCATCTTCTTTTTGAGAAGAATTTTCATTCTCATCATCTAACTATGAGAACAATTGATGAGAGGTGGTTGAATATTTCTTATGTTGTAATAATTCAAATGATGAATCATCACATACAACATATCGACTCATGTAAATCTTCTATGTCCCAAGATCCATGAGACAATTTAAGCTTTTGAAGTAGTACTATACCCGCAAAAATGCACTGAAGTGTCTTGGGATATATCTTCTTTCTCATATTAACTAGGACATGATGCATATATGTAGTATAACCAAATACTCTAAGATGAGATATTGGAGGCTTATAACCACTCCATGCCTCTTCTAGTGTCTTGTCTTGTAATATATTTGTAGGATACTTATATTGAGAAGGTACACAATTGTCTAGACTGCTTCTACCCAAAATTGATCCTCCAATTGAGCTAAGGAAAGCATGCACCAAGACATCTCCATGACGTTAATTGTGATGCTTTGCACTACCATTCTTTTGGGATGTATAGGGGTATTCAAATGTTGTTTGATGTTGTGATAATTCAGGAATTCCAATAATTCCACACATCAATCAAAGTAGAGGAGAAGAACAAACTTACATGTCTCCCACATAACTTGTTGGTAGAAGTCTTGAAATTGAGAAAAGGCTTCACTCTTCGTGAGAAAGTATGCCCAGGTCTTACATGAGAAATCATCCATGAACAAATAATAGTACTCAGAACCTTAATAGGAAGTAGGAAATAGTTTGCATAGATTGATATGCACAACCTAAAGATGGTCCTTAGCATGGAAGGTACTTGACTCAAATGAACCCTGATGTTGTTTTCCTACAAGACATCCAGAACAAAGAGGAAAAGAATGGGAAATATGAGGAAGTGTGCTAACCATCTCCTTAGAATTGAGTTGATAGAGGGAGCTAGTTGAGAGGTGCCCATATTGATAATATCAAAGAATATTTGGTTCAATGATAGAGGTAGATAAAGAAATTATAGAGAATGAAACCAAATCTAGAGTATCATACCATCTCTAGAGATCAAACAATATTTGATGCCATCCTTGACCTAAAAATATACCTTAAGCTTGTGATTCAAAAGATGAATAAAATACAATAGATTTGTTGTCAAGCTAGAACATAAAGCAGCTTCATGAGGGCACAAATTCTTGCCTTGAGAGGAATGGTGACATTGTTATTTCCCACTGCAACATACTCCTTAAATTGTCTTTAATCTAAACTTGATATCTAGTGGTTTGATCAATCAGTGTAGCTAAGAGATCTCTGTTTCATGTCATATGTTTGCTAGCGCTAGAGTCAATAAACCAAACATCCCTCAAGGGCTACATGGTTTGAGAAAAAAGAACAAATTTCTAATTAACATCTTAATTGGCTATATCTGGTATGTTGTCATCAATTGTAGCATCTTGTTGGGATACTATACGTCCTTTGTGCTTCATTTGTGCCTTTGTGACTACAAGTTCCTTGAGATGGGCTATTATACCAACTTGATGATGAACGTCATGTGTGTGGGTACTATAGATATAACACCATCAATTTTGTTTTTGAGGCTTCTATTGCTTTGGTGGGTGTCCCTTTCAAAAAAACTGATGACGTGGTTGTCTCAAGATTAGTGATTTGTCTTTTGACTCATCTTGCACTAACTGGATGGCTTCTTCTTGTTGGAGAAAAATCACCATTTCTTCAAAGGACACCTTCTTCTTGTTGATGTCCAATATTGTGACAAAATTTTGAAACTATGAAGGAATATCTCTTGAGCAAAGTAATTGGAACAATCAATTTGTCTTCCACCTCTTCTATAAGTGCAACAAGCTTTTCTAGGAGTTCTGATACTTGACATAAGAACTCCTCTACTTTCTCACCAACTTTCATAGTAATTTTATGAAGCTTGGACTAGATATGGAGGATCTTGGTTTGATTTTTCACCTCATAGATAGTGGACAGAGAATTCCAAGCCACCTTTGATGTTGTTGCCTCCCAAAAATGTGGTTGAACCTCATCAAAAATGTTGAGAGTGATCAACATAAAGGCTTTTCCATTGGCCTTGTCAAAAAAATGTGCTCATCAACATCAGTTGGACACTGCACTACACTAGTAATGATTCCCTATAGTTCTTCAAAATGAAGAATTGCATGCATCTTTGTCTTGCACACAACATAATTAGGACCATTGAGGAGTTGATCATCTAAGAGAAATAGCTTTGGTGTAGACATGGTGACACCATAAAATAAAAAACACAAAATTTATTTCTCAAAAATAAATTTTATTATTTAGGTTGAAATACATCCTTTTAAAGTTGAAATGAAGCATGGAGATGAGATCTATATACTCGTGTAGTGAGAAAAGGATACTTGTGTGGATGTTCTACCTCATATTCATCATCTCTATCATATCCTTCATCAAGCTTGACATGAATTCTCCTTTCTTGGCATCACACATCAAATAGGAAATTCTCCAACATGCCTTACCTAAGAAAATCATATAGTTGTAGGTTACAATTATTTTGAAGTGTGTCTAGTAGAGAAATAAAATTTGATGCTTTCTACAACATCATTTCAGCTTCCATAGTTTCTCGTAGCACTGTTGGCATCATTTGGCATAATCAAGATTCAAAAACTTACAAATCAGTCACACATTTTTTGTTCAAGAGAATGTAGATTTTAATGCCTAAGATAGACACCCAAATGGGGTAGTGACACTACAAGTTCATGTTCTCATGACTTACCCAACCTGGTTCTAGATTTATTTGCATATATTTCATCAACTATTGTGCAAATATAATTAAATGTAGGTTTCCCTTTTGAAAAATGGGAATAATAAGACTTTGTAATGCATAATTTGGAAAATTAGAAGCTTAATTAAGTCTAATGAGTTAAGGGACCTAAACAAAGTGTGAAATTGTAAAGGTATAAAATTTCCTACACTACACTCTCAACCAACCTCCTTTTAGTGTATAAAATAACTCATTTAGGGAAGGGCATGAGAGTAAAATTCTCTCCAAATTTATTTGAGATAAGAGAATTGCAAAGAAACAATTTGGTAGCAATAGGGGAGGAAAATCACCAATCTAGCTTATATACCTTCTCTAGGTTTGCCACATATATTTCTCCAAAATCACTACTAACTCATTTAGATGAAGTTAGCAAACTATGACATGAGCGGTTTGGCCATATTAACTACTACTATCTTGAGCAACTATGTCATCAGAATATTATCAAGGGATTACCTGAGGTTAAATTTTGAAAAGGGCTTTGTGATGGTTGTGCATTTGACAAACATCCAAAAAAGAAATTTGGCAAAGGAAAATCATGGAGGGAAACACTATAAGTTTTAGAACTTGTACATAGTGATATTTCAGGGGATTTTCCCCATCCATCTTTTACAAAGGATAGATATATTCTCACCTTCATTGATGATTTCTCAAATTTTACATGGGTCTACTTCCTTAGGCAAAAATTAGAAGTGTTTGAGGATTCAATATTTCAAAACTCTTTCTGAAAAACAATCAAGGAAAGTCATCAAGCTTTTCAAATATATAACGAGGAAGAGTATGTCAACAACCATTTTGAGTAGTTTTGTATATTAGAGGGGATAGATCTATAACACATAGTTCCTTATAGGTACCCACAACAAAATGGTGTTGCAGAACGAAAAAATAGATCTTTAAAAGAGATGGTTAATTGTATGATTCACTCTTAAGGCCTGACACCATCATATTGGGCAGAAGTAGTCAACTATGTATGTTACATTCATAATAAATTTATACATAAAGCCTTGAAGGGCATCACTCCCTTTGAAGCTTGGAAAGGATGGAAACCATCAGTTGATCATTTCAGAGTTTTTTGCTCTCAAGCCATGGCACACATTTTGAAAGATCACAAGGCTATGGATCCAAAATCCAAACCTTGCATCATTGTTGGATATCCAGATGGTGTAAAAGGTTATCACCTAATCCACCCTACCACACATGAGTTATTTATTGAGAGAACTGTTAAGTTTCAAGAAACATCTCTTGAAACTATACTCAACATATTGTGGACTCACCTCACCATATCCCAAATTACAATATTGATGATTCAAATCATTCATAGCATATTCCTAGTGCAATATCTTCTTCTACCAGTTCTCATAGTGACAAAAGTGATGAGGGTTCATCTTCATCCAGTTCAAGGATTGCAATGGAAGTTGATACTTTTGCACTAGACTCGCCCACATCTCATACTCTACACAGGGAAGACATAGCGGTACAAGATTCAATAAATGATAGAAAAATTCAGGTAGATTTTCAAGGGGAAAAATGTCTTCTTTTCTTTAATTTATGATCCATAGACATTCAGAGAGGCATCCAACATACTAGAGTGGGATATTGCACTATGGATGTGGAATATGATTCCTTGATTAGAAATTATGCAAGATTTGACTTTACTTCCTATGGGAAGGAATACTGTTTGATGTAGGTGGATATATCAAAATAAATTTGCATCAGATGGGTTAGTTGATAAGTACAAAGCACACTTGGTTGCCAAAGGTTTTTGACAAGTTAGAGGCATTGATTATATAGAAACCTTTGCACTAGTTTCTAAGATGACTTTGATTCAACTCACAATTTCTATAGCTGCAAATCATGGATGGGATGCACATCAGATGGATGTGAAGCGTGTATTTCTTCACAAAGAAGTTGAGGAGGAAATCTACATGGAACAACCACTAAGGTTTGTTTAAGATTCATCCTTAGTTTATAGACTTAATAAATCTCTCTATGGCCTCAAACAAGCTTCTAGAGCTTGGTATGCCAGGATGGATTCCTACCTCCTATCTTCAGGTTTTACTAGATGCCATTCTGATCCTAATATGTATCTTATGTGGTAAGATGATTCACTTTTGATACTGGTTCTATATGTTGATGATCTTTTGATCACTGGGAGTACTTCATCTGCCTTTGCAACAGTAAAGAAATCACTTCAGGATAGACTTGACATGACAAACTTGGGTTTATTGCACTACTTTCTTGGCATTGAGATTTCAGAGTCAGCTTCAAGGATTAATCTTGTACAACCCAAGTATACTCTTGATCTACTTTCATAGTTTCACATTAATACTTGCAAACCATCTCCGACTATCTTTATTTCTAGAGTCAAGCTTGAGACTTCTTGTACTACATGATTGTAGATGCTACATTATATCGAGAACTTGTTGGTAGTCTTATATACTTGACTCCTACCAAGTCATTCATTGCCTATGAAATAGGCATGGTTTTGAGATTCATGTAGGAAACTTATGAGTTGCATTGGAAAGTAGCTAAGAGGATCCTTCATTACCTTCATGGCACTCTTGGGTTTGGGAGTCATTCTAGAGTTGGTTCATCACTTGACTTGGTTGGTTTTAAAGATTCAGATTGGGTTGGTGACACTGAGCATCGCAAGTCCACTTCAGGTTACAACTTTTCACTTGGTTTAGGTCCTATCAAAACTAGTCTAGCAAAAAGAAAAATGCTATTTCTATATCATCTATAGAGGTAAATTTTAGAGGGATTTTTAACTCAGCTATTGAGGCCATATGGATTCAAGGCATTCTTTCTAAGTTTGGTATTCCTTTTAGGTAGCCTATAGTCGTCTACTGTGACAACTAGAGCACCATTCAAATATGCAGGAATATGGTTTAGCATCAATGAACCAAACACATAGAGATTCATATGCATTATATTCGAGAGTTGATTCATGGTTAGATCATCGACTTAGTCTTTTGCTAGTCTTCAAAGAAGGTTGCCAATATCTTCACCAAACCCTTCACTGAGAGAAATTTAATTCATCTACAATCTCTTCTTGGTGTGTATTCTACATTAGCAACATCATCATCCTTGGGAGGGGCATTATAGTCTTCTCCTAATATTATCTCTTTTTTGAGGATAGTTTTTTACCACTAGGTTTTCTATCTTACTCCAATTTTTAGAGAGACTGCATTGCAAATGATTAGTACCTTATCAAGCTTCATGGTCGGGACTTATTTTCTTTTGCATTGTATATGGGTACCTCACCAAGCTAGTAGTCAAGACCCATTTCATCCATGCCCACCTAAGCTATGCTTAAGAGGGGTCTTATTGTATATATCACACTTTATTACATTTTGGATACACTTGGCTTACTTAAGCCTACTTAGGTGTCCATTGACTCTTTCTCAATGAGGTTTCAATGATGATAGATGTCTTGAGAGGTGTCAAATCACGTTTGACACCTCTTCCTTCATTTGTGGTAGGAAAATTGCCATCAATCTACTTGTGAGGAGTCCTTTCGTAGATGATGATTTCTTATCCCATTCCTAATTATGTACACCTTCTTGATCTAATCTACAAATCGAGTATTATGCAATTGTGTTTTCATTGTGCTTGATTATAATCTTTGAGTGGTGCAGGTTTTCACATTACATATAGAGGAGGCTACTGTAATATAATGTGAAACTTTTCCTTGTGTTTTTAGCCCGAGTTGACAATAAACACAAAGAACAACACATTCAAGAACTAGACTAAACCAGACAAAGTTGTATATATCAAAAGTTATCAATAAATTTTGAAGAATACCTTTACATGCCATGAAATAGAAAATAAGCCAAGAAAAGAAGCACATTATTGGTTTATGTTCAAAAAACTTACTTCTAGCATCTGCATACTTACAAAGTGCTAAACATTGTGAATACAATAATAATAGAATAATGTTAACCAAGTTTGTGACCCATAAGGCATAATAAAAGCTATGGAACTAGAACATGGACATATATGGTTTTTGCCACAAACTTGAGACAATTTGCAAGAAATAGATGAAAAATGAATATTCTACAACATATAATATTTGTTGAGTCAGGAAAACAACAATATATTGAAGCATTTTTGTGTTATGATTTGTGCATTTTTTAAATTATTCACAATGAAAAAGAAAGTTGACTTCCACTACATCTACATTGTTTGATGCAATTGAGAAATGGTCCTCATTTTTGTGCTATACTTGCCTTAGATCTATCTTTGTGGTAATTCGTAAAACCTAAAAGGAAATGACCATAAGGAGATAATTCAAGTAAAATTGATATTCCCACTATAGTATAATACCTTCATACACAATCTGAACAAGAAAAATGATGTAGATAGTTGTTTGAAAAATATCATATAGTTCAAACAAAAGAGAACATACCAAAAATATTGAGCTTTAAATTACACCTCCTAATGATCTTAATGATGCTAACAAATTATTAACAGATATCAAGGATTAGGTGAAACTAGAAGACCACTCAAAATAAGGTCCTTGTGCATATCTATTTTAAATGGCTTGACCAAATTTCATCCATTTTTCTCCTTGCTAAAACATTATGAATAAATATGAATCTAATTAAGCTTCATAAAATTGTACACTTCAATTGAAATACATAGTGATAATCCATACAAAATGATAATTACAATTAAAATTAAACCAAAATGCTTTTACATATTCAGTTTTATGAAAAATAGTGGATGCAAAACAACACCCATGACAAAAATGAGAAATAATTCAAATGAGAAAATGGTTTATGGGAAAATACCATGATAGATGAGCACAATACAATATCAATAATTTTTTTTATTATCTTTAAAAACTCATTGGGATGCATGGCCTTTCAAAAACTATTGGGCTCCTTTCCTTCAAACCCTATGAAGATGAAACCCTGCACCTTTTGTAAATGATGATGAACACATTACACCTAGGTTGATGCACTTTAATTAGAAATAATGAAAATTGATATTTGCAAGATAATTGTATAATAGTTGATTTAAGAGATTTTCAAAAACTTGTTGAGTAAAAATTGTGCTATTAGAGTGCATGCCTCAACTTGTAATTCGATGCTTCTACCTCTTCCTTCTAGTAATCATGTACCCTAGAGTCAATATTTTTGTATTGTCTAAGGGTGAATAACAAGAAGGTACACATTATTTTTGAATACTTGATAGGGATTGCCAAACATGGACCTCCCTTCTACACAACATTAGTATTATCCAAGAGCTTGCAATAGAGACACTCAATAGAAGGCACTTCTGCATTCAACCAACAAAAGATACACATGGTTGACGTTTTATGAAAGGCAGAGAGATGACCAATCATTCCAACATGCAATGCAACAGGTGGTTTCATATCTATATCTAGCACCTTTCACCTATCAGTTGTGTTGCCCAAGCCATTTGTCTCTTTTCCATGTTCATAAAAACTAATGCAAAATTCACAATAGCCAATACTTTTTAAAAAATATATAAAGAGAAATCTGCTTAAAATCCAAACATTAGGAAATGATTGGTTTGTCACATTCTCCAAGGTGAATTAATACTAAAATGATCATGTGAAAAATAATTCCCATCAACCAACAAACATTAGAGTTGACATTTAATATTTTCATACACGCATTTGAACATTAGACATTCGGATTGATTTTTATCCTACTTTCTCTACCATTGACCTGTTTTTCCACCGAATTTTACAAATCAAAAATTATTTTGTTTCCCTGAGTAAATTGCATAATCCAATCAAAAATCGACATTTTAACATTTTTGAAAAATATATGACCAAACAAACATTAGAGTTGACGTTTAATATATATATATATATTTTTTTGATGGAGGTCATCCACAAATTCTTTTTTTGCTACCCGATACGGGAGCACAGCCTTCTTGGGCTGAACTTCTTCGGCTAAAGGCCAAGTACTGAGGGGTATCCATTCCACCAAATTCGCCCGGGGCACGATCCCTACCTCATCCCTTTTTCGGTGTCGGAGCCTTTGCACTCAGCAAGACTTGATCCCTGCTGGGCTCATTTAGAACCTTTCAACTTCCCCAGTAGACACCGATATGAAAACAACTATCAATAAAAACCGATATGAAAACATTAGTCTCCGCCAATAGAGGCAGGGACTAACAAAAGTTATGCTGATCGTCTTCAAAATCTAAATGCATTGGCCAAATAAGCGCACTGCATCTCTGGTTAATCGAGAAGGATTGTTTATAAAAAATAATTGTATTTTACACGCAAAATTACAAATACAAATGTAGACTTCTTCTGCCACATGACAATCACGATTCAGTCAGATAAATTGACCAAAACATGTACTGGGAATCGGTCGTATGGTGGAATATTTACAAGACATCCTCTGCTTCCTGATAAGAAAAACTCGCCCCCCTTTTCGCTTTCCGATTTACAGCTAGACAATTGTGCTGTTTCACTTTGACGAGGTCGCGTACGGAATGATTCTGCTAAGTCTGCACACGCCACACAAATTCGTCAAAATTCACCATTGAAATGCGCTCTTTTTTAAATCTACACCACAAATCCATCAAGAAACTCAACATACCTGTCCTTCCGTTTTTGCAGAAATCGTTGAAGGGATAACTTCTTCGCCATTGGAAGTTCTGCATAACAAAGTTAATCCGTCGTTAATGCACTGTATATTTGTTTATATCCCGAATTTTCACAAAATTTGATCGGAAAACTTACGGGCATTTGATGTCTCAACAGCGTGGCTTTGCTTTCCCCCTTCTGTGGACTCTTCTGAATTTGAAACAATTTTCCTTGGACAATTTGAAATGTTTGAAGCAGGGGTGGAAGGCAGAGCATCTCCATTAGCGGCGGCCAGCATCATGATAGCCTCTGCCTGTGGATGAATCAAAATATGAGCTCAATCCTCATACCAAAATCAAACTCCATAACGTCTCAAGGTTGGGAAAACAACTTACTTTTGCGAAAGAAACGTCATTATACACTTTGACTACCCCATCGTAGAAAATCGTGAGTTGGGCAGATGATGGATTGGTTGTAGCAGCTTCAGAAATTTCAATTTGTGTATCCAACAAAGCCGATTGGCTGTCGTCCTGTTTGCCGTTGGATTGAAACCCTAGAGAATGGTGCGGAAACAGATCCATGGTCTTAATTCCTTCACAAACCCCAATATGAGCTTCCCTGTGAAAATTTTCCGAATCGTTCAGACATCCATGTGAGAGCACTTGTTGCAACATATGGGGTTTTATCTTTCCCAGGCATGACTGCATTGCTGTATACATTAAAGCCCAAACAATACCAGTATTAATGAACAAATTCATTATAAATTCTGTCAGAAAAACTGGCATATTTAATAAGATAACTTACATCGCCTCTGCAGAAGTTGTTGGTGGCAATCCCTGCCATTTTTATCAGTTCCGATTCCCAAGAAATCGATTGTGAGCAGCTTAGGTTGAGACATCTCCTACGAAGGCAAAGTTAATTCGCTGCGAATAATCCCTGAAAATTTGATGAAATTCGATGGATGGTATGGTGAGGCGTAGTAATGGTATATAAAGGAGTAAGAAATAGCTGGAAAGCAATGGCGGTCATTTGGCACCCCGAAAACGTGTGGCGCGATTTGCAAAGGTAAAAGCACGCGAGGAGAAGACGACATTGGTTGGGCAATAATTGTGAGTTGTCACGGACATAGTATCAATCCACGTGGGGATTAACCAATATTTTAACAGAACATTTTTTCCCTTAATAAATGGTCTTCACCGTCCACCATATATGATAGATGTTGAAAAGAAGAGACTTGTTAATGGGTCTTTGGTCTATTGGTGAAGTTGAAAGGTTCGGAATGAGCTCACTAGGGATCAAGTCTTGCTGAGTGCACAACCCCAACGCCTAAAAAAGGATGAGGTTGGGATCGTGCCCCTAGCAGATTTCGACGGAATGGATACCCCTCAATTCTTGGCTCTAAGCTAAAGGGGACCCCCTCATGGGTATCTCCAAAAAAAAAAGAAAAGAAAAAGAAAAAAAAAACACTTATTTCTCATAGATAGATGTGAAGGTCTTAATAGCATAATTAGAAGAAACTAGGTTTATAAGTTTAGTGATTATGTTAATAGTTTTTATGATGGGAGAATTTTTTTTAAGAAAGGCAATTTATTTATAATTAAATTTTAAAAAACATGAAAGATGATATAAAATGTATGGGTATTAGTTCTTAAGATCATGGTAATTAGAGTTTTAATTATAAAGAATAATTGAATACAAATGTAATATCACAAGGGTTATATCATTTTTTAAAGTTTCATATCCATCACAATTAGTTGAAACTTCCCCTCAATTAAGTGAATATAATAAATTTAAAATAGAACAAACTAGAAGCTTCATCTTTTCTCTTAACAAATACTAAATTATATTTAATAACTAAGTAGGTAAAATGCACATCAAATGAATACAATATATTGTTATTTTTATGAATTGATAAGGAAAATTAAAGAAAAATTCAGTTCTAAAGAATGATATAAAAGTTAAATATGCATCATATAGGCCAACCATATGTTTGTGAATGTTTTCTTTAATCTTTCTCATTGTTGTTAATGTAATGAGCCCAACTGGTCCATTAAATGAAAAAATATATATATATATATTTGACATAAATTCATCGTTTTATTCTTTAAACTACAAGAGTATAGAAGATTAAATAAATTCCTTCAATCATTAACCCATGTTTCTTTTTAGAATTTTTTTATTAAACAATCTTTATAAACTCATGAATATAAGATATATAAGAGAACACTTTTCAATTTCAATAAAGATTTCAATTTTAAACATTTCAAGGATTACAATTGTTCAATTTATAGTTTTAAAAACATAATACAATCAACATGATAGTATATACGTGAATAACAATGTATTAATAATAGTACAATGTCAAGTGAAATCAATAATATTATCTGTGATAAATCAAGTATTTGACATCTCAACTATGAGAAGGAGAACATCACCCAAGTGCTTTTCCTCCAACCACACCTTTCATCTAGAAATGGCCCTACCCTTCACAAGAGTACCATATCAAATGCATCTCATGATCACCATGCCATACGAAAACTAGTGTTGTGTTCTAAATTAAAAATAATATTTTGTACAAGTCTAAATATTTCTAGCTAAGTATGACCTATCTAATTGAATCTAACAATTTAGACATTGTGAATTGAAAATACAAGCAGTGATTTTGCATTACTTTGGCCAAATATTTTATATAAATATGCACATATCATAAGATAGCATGACTTGTATGTTCAAACACCTCTTTTTCAAACTAGTTATCGACAATAAAATTTTACATATAAAATATTTTATACAATGGTTTCTAAAGGCACATATCAAAATTTTGATCTCTTTACATCTCAATGATTCTCTTAAAAAAAATTATCTTTTTCTAAATCTTAGTATCCTCTTTATATGGGATATCAAGTATAGTAAAAAAATAACACACATACTTTATCTCACACAAACATAAATGAATACGTTCATATCCAAGTAAACATCCAATTTTTAGGCTTACTCTATACCTTGTTTCATAACAAATTATGATAAGGTGCATAAATCGATACATTTGCATGAATGCAACATGTGCATGTATGGATGTAATGCATGCTTCCTTTCATGTCTCAAAAAATATAGTTTACATCTATAAAGATAATTGCATTCATCCTTTTTACTAGAAAAGCTTCCCATTTCATAAATTCTAATGTTTTTATAAAATACCAACTTAACATCTATCTCAAAATATATAAATTTTACTATAGACAGCATTGTTGAACATACATTTTAATGTTTATTTATTTTCTTGTTAAATCATGAGTTCATCTCTTATTTCATATCAATATCAAATAAATTGATAGTAGTGTTTAGGATTCAGACTAAAAACTTCCAAGAGATTAATAGTTATTAATATATATTTATAATTGACTTAGATAAGTAAGAATGAACACCCATGATCTTAATAGTTGGTAAGGCCAACTATACAAATTAGCTAAAGTTGAAACATAATAACATAGCATTCTTTATTGTCATGAAATTGGTTTAGACCCAACTCATTAACTATAGAGTTGAAGCATATAGCAAGGTCGAACAACTTAAATAAGCTTCTATTATTTTGGTCAAACCAAAAGGCTACAACAATTAGCTATATAATATCTTTGGTGAAATTGAACTAAATTAATATAGGTTTAATTGAAAATAATGAGGTCAATAGACTTACATATTATAATATTTCTTATTGTTGATTGAGCCAACATTTATATAAAACAAAAAAAATTATTGACATGGTTGAGCTCATATTGACATAATATTGGCCAAATTCAAATGCCCATATGATTTTAACAAGGTCAACATATAAGTCAAAAACTATCATAAGATTGACAAGGCCGATAATGTGGGTATTATATGGTTATAGAGTGGCAAAATTATAACTCCTATTGTCATGAATTTTGGCAAATCCAATTACATAATAATATAAGGTAGAGGATAACAATTATAATATTTGAAAAAAAAAGTATACTATCACAATATTAACATTAGTCGAACATAATCTCTAATATTATCATAATATCAACATGGGTTGAACACAATCTATAATACTATCACAATATTAACAAAGGTAAAAAATAATCTCAACTATTATCATAATATTAATATGGGTCAAACACAATCTCTAATACTATCACAATATTCACAGAGGTCAAAAACAATCTCAAATACTATCACAATATTAATAAAGCCAATGACTACAATCACTTCACCTCCTAATAGTTTAGATAAAATGAAGAAGGGATGAACTATGGCATAGACTCAATTGAAAAATACCAATTTGAGATAATTTTATTGAGCATATTTATTCGACTATAATATGATTGATAGGGTATTAAATAACTACATTATTTTTATTACAAAGTTTTATTCATCAACTAGGTTAGTCCCTAGTTTATCTTAGAGCTTATCATACAATAATTTCTCATAGAATAACATTATTAACCATTTCCACATTGATTTATAGGAAGATTACAAAACAAGAAAAAAAACAATTCTTCTTTCAAATACACTCTAGAGGAAAAACAACACGTAAGAAATAGGGTATGTAACATGTATCTTAGCTCTGTAATTCCAAATATATAGAATACCAAACACTTCATCGAGGTCCCCACTCCCTGTGTGTCCCCCTCTTTTCCCTCTCTCCTTCTCCTTTAACACCATTTTTCTCCACTTCAAATTGCTCACTATCCTCTTCCCTCATCATTGAACAAGGGTTTTAATTGTATTTCAATGTAGTTTTTTTTAGTTCACTTGCATTGAAAGTAAAATATTCCCTTATTAAATTCTATATAAATATACAAGTCACTCCACTTTAGAGTTGAAAATTGTTAGTTGTTATTTTGTTTTTCTTTAATAAACATGCAATTAATGGCTACTGCTTGTATTATATTACATGTATCAAAACAATCACACACATACATATCTTTCCTACCATTTATTAAAATATTTAATATATGCATATATGTGTGTGTATGTGTATTCATGTACATATATTTATATATTTAAATACATACATACATACATATACATATACATACACACATATATACAATCTTTCCATTTGATTAGCATATACATATATATAATTTTATGATATGAATAATTATTCAAATATGCATATATAATCATGCAAAAAGGGTTTTCTTTGAAGGAAATTTACCTCATTTTAAATTCAAAGTGTAATGGAAGTCCTATCTATCTAATTCAAAATAACAGGTCAAAGAAATGAAAATGTTCCTATTGAAAGAACAATGTTATGTACAAACTATTTTATTTCACACATTAGACAATTATCAATTTTCATAAACAACATGCACATTTTAAAGTGTGCAAGTGTGTGTGTTGTTGGGACTACGAAAAGCATGGGTTCTTTCTTCATCTACTTCCCTCCCTCCAATGATGCTCTCCATCTCAATCTTGGAGGGGAAAAACTATATCATGCATCCACTTCATCAAACCAATAAGGTATTTAGTCAAACAATATCTATACATTTTTTACTATATCATTAGAACATAATGTACAAATTTCATTACCATCTCAATGTAATTTAATTTCACATGAACATCATTTAAAACATTATCAAACTAATATAAGATTAAATCATCGTCATATTTTAATTGCTCATAAATCAAGTTATTTGTAGATCATAATCAAAATGTAGAGTAAAATATAATATATTCTCTAGAGCTTTAAAATGGGATGTGACAATTAATTTGATCGACCAAGGAGTTTGATCTAAGAGAATATATTCACCTATCTAATAAAAAATATCATCAACAATGTCTCTAAACACCACATTCACTTCTCAAATATCTAATATGTGAAGGAAAATAGATTCTAGGAAAAAAATAATTATTTTCATGCATCACACAATAGTTTCATACATCAAGATCAATTTTTGCACACCAACTTCACTCGTCTTTTGATATATATCACCTACAACTACAATAAGAATTCAAGAACAAGAAAAAAAGATTGATAAAGAAACCATATGACCACTATCAATTGAGATTACTTTGTTGGTACTTTTTCAAGATTGATATGTTGATTGAGTTATCAATTTATATTTACACCAACAATCAACATGCATATAAATATGTACATGTGTATCAATTTTTGGTGTCTATCAATTAATGCACACCAACAATCAATAGATATATACAATTTAATTTGAGACAATAGCCAAACCCTTAAAATTTAATATAATACAATAGCAACCCCAAGAACATCTGATATTGATTGATATATCAATTTATATACACCAACAATGATCTATACAACAATAATCACTACATGTATATTTTTTAAATATGATATATAAGAAACCCTAGAAATGTCAATTTTAGTATTGATTGATATGTGATATGTACACAAGCAATCAATACATATTAAATTTTATAAATGTAAATTATTTTTTGGTGCATATCAATTGATATACACTAACAATGGTATACACAAATAATTGATACATATAAAGTTTAATATGGCACATTATTTATACCCTACAAATATCAATTGATATATCAATCAATATATGTATTCATTTGTTAGAGGATGTACTCATTGTTCCCCAATATTTCTCAAATGGACCATGAGGAACTTTGTATATGTACACCTAAGGCTTTGAAGGATCTTTGACAAACAAGCAACCCTATAGGTTGGGCATACTTGGAAGGAGAAATTCTACAAAGGAAAAATTATATGTACACCTTTATAAAAAATAAAAGAGTACATAATACACAAATAAAATAACACTAAATACACAACCGAGTAAAATAATAGTTGGTTACCTCAAACAAAAATAGATTCTTTAGAAGGATTTTTACAAAATATAATTATTTATCAAGTTATCAATTGATATGCACACTATGTTGGGTCCCAAAACTACTACTCAACAATCCTAGAAAATAGTTTCACCCTCAAGGCTAGGGGGTGTCTTCAAGAAGCTAAAACAAGGGCTCATAAAAATACTATGGAGTATTTAAGGCCAATTGAAGAGGTTTGGTAATCTCTCTAACACTTTAAGCTCAACTTAGACTCAAAATTGTATTCATATAAATGTTCTTCATAAGATTTTAAACCAAATAAATTTAGCATGAAATAAAAAAATTAGCTATACCCAATGTATTCTTGACACCTATTATTATCACTAGGCCAAAGACTAACTAGTTTCATAAGATCTATATATATATATAGTTCGATAAAATATATGCAAAATATGACTTCCTTAAGGTAGAATTTAAAGGTTTACTTTGAATGTGTCCCAGATGCAATGACAACTCATGAGTTTCATATAAATATACTTAATAAACTAATCTAATCCTATAGCTAATAGCTAACTAAGATGGAGGTTGTTTTAATAATGGGATTTGTTTGATCCTTAAATTAACCTAATTCATAATTCATTAGTTCATAATATTTTAAAATTCAAAAATAATGAACACCTCTACATTGATCACTTTCATTTTATGAACATAGACATCATCTAAACATGTTAAAAAAGTATCTAATTCATAATTTATTTTTTATAATTTTTCACTAAAAATAGTGAACACTTTTGCATTGATCTCTTTCATGTGAAGAACATAGACATCCTCTAAAATAGTAAGCATATATCTAATTCATAATTTATTATCTCATCTACCCTAATATATAATTTATTAGTTTATAATTTTTTACTCAAAAATGTTGAACACTTCTCCTTTGAAATCTTTCATATAACAAACATATTTGTTCTTTAATATGATACTAGAGAGGCATAGATATCAAAATAATCTAGTTGATGCTTTTATTTTTTAAATAGTCGACCCCCCTAGTGCATTAAAATAGCTCAAGAAAATGATAAAAAATATATCATTGTGTGACACTATTTTATCCCATAATAAAAGAATTTACTTTAATAATCTTTAAAGACACAAAAAAATATAGCTAAGATGGCCATCCAAGCCATTAAATTCAAAGAGAAGATAGTAGAATCAAGAGAAATTATTATGTTCAATAGGTAAATTTGAGTTTCTCGATAATGTTATTATTGAGGTAAGAAATTCAAACCCTCTCCCCTTCTACTTAACTTTTATTATTGATAAGATTCTATTACACAATTCTATGGTTGATTCTAGTACAAGTATCACTATTATTCCCAAGATCATTAATGTCATTTAAGTGACTTATGATCATATTGAAAAGGTTATTATACAAACAGATGGAAAAAGAGTTTGAACTATTGTGATTATTAATAATCTTCCCATCACCCTTTATGCTTTCCCTAATAGGTTGATATTTCAAGTTGTAATGTGACCTGAATTGCCACATTTTTATGAAATCTAATTTAGTCTTATTTATATTATCAAAGAATCTATTTTATTAAACATTTTAACTAAAAATTTTTCCACAATATTCGATACATGATTAAATCAAATTCACCTAAATTTTAGCTCATGTTGATGAAAGGTGATGTCGGCATTGGTTGTATTCATTCCTTGTATTAGAGTTGCTACATAATTTGCATTTGTACTAGGAGGAACCACTACTTGTTGTAAGTCTGATTGAAGCATAGTGTGATAGTTAGGTGAATTATGAATTAGGTCCCAAAGGTATATCTTTGTAGGAGCATTTTTAAGCTATTCAACAAGATCATACTCCTTCCCACTATGGAAGTTAAATGAGGAGCACTAGGAAAAATGGGATTAGGCAAAGGTAAGGTTGTCAGGGTTGTTTTCCTTGGTTATGGATTGTTTCGAGTGTTGTATGTATGAGCAATGGTATTATTACTTGATTTTTGAAAAAAAATGTTCTTAGGTGGGTAAAGAGTAAATTCAGGCTTTTTTTTAGGTTGTGGTTTGTGTGAAGGTGGGTAGAGGATAAGTTGAGGTTGAATCACATTAACGTCTCTTGGTTTTGGTTTTTCATAACAAGCCTTAGTGGATGAACTTTGTGAGATGAAATCCTCAAGGGATTCATCTAACATGTCAAATTCATCACTACTAAAAGTCTTGAGGGTTAGGTTGACTTGGAAAGAGAGATTTGACATAGTCAAATAACTATACTTTTTCCAAGTGGCTTAGGTGTTGGGTCTTATTTTTGGTTTTATTTTCTAATCTATGTCTAATTTAATGTAATCTAAATGTTGAAAATGAAAAATGCAAGATTATAATTCTATCCACAATTGCAATGAATGTAAATTATACTACTTCTAATGATTTGAATTTAACAGAAAGTAGGCAAACTAAAACAAAAAAGCAATAACAACAAACAAAAGCTTAAAAATGGAAAATTTAATTCTATAAAATGCAGATCAAAACATGCAAAGGGACTGATTCGCCCAAAGTGGAAAATGAGTCCCAGTACCTAGATTTTTTTTCAAAATTTTCAGAATTTTTCAATTGAATTTTATGCTTTTTACGTTTTATGATCTGAAAACTTAATACAAATACAGATTTTGTTTGAGTTTCAATGAATGAGATGCAAAAAATGCAAGCTATATGCACTTTCACTAATGCAAAAATAGAAACCCTAAAATACTAATTAACTAATGCAAAATACAATGCAATGTTAATGCAAGCCAAATCTAGGATGATAATGCACTCCAAATCAAAATTATGATGTTCTAAATTCAGGTTCACCAAAATGAAAGGTGGGAAATTGTGGTTTGGGGTTCCACCTAGGGGGTTTAGGACCTAGGAGGACAATTTTCACTAACTTTCACTCAAGAACAAACCCTTGAGATCCCAATGCAAAAGACAAGGAGATCTTGTAAGAGGGCTATTATAGGGGCCGAATATGACCTAATAAAGGGGTTCACCGCCAAGTTTAGACTTGGAAAAGATAATGAAATGAAAGATGCAATATATAAAACCCTAATTCAATGCAATGACCTATTAAATGACCTAAAAATGCAATAAAAACATAACAAAAAAGAAATGGAATAAATAGTGTGCACCTAGAATTTTGGGAATGACTGATTGAAGGTCTGAATTGTTGGAAAATCTAACTTTTTGACCAATTCAGACTCATTCACCAATCTAGGTGAATCACTCCCAAGTCTGGATTTCTACACAAGAGCTTGTTTTGGGAAAAGGGTATCTGAATCTGCAAACAGATCTGGAAAACACCTATAGTGGGACTCATTCGCCACTCTTGGTGAATCATTCTTGTTCTAAATTTTTGAGAAATTTATGTTTTGATTTGTACCTCAACACCTGCTTTTTCCTTCTAACTTGAATTCTAGATCCAAATTTATGAAAATACCTGCAACACATAATATAAACTTGATTTTCTAATGGGGGTTTGTCTTTGTCAAAACCCTAGTTTGGTAATTAAACTTTGATAGAAATGATGAAATGTGCATGAAAACCCTAGCCTTAATTAAGTATAAGACTAAGAAATCTGAAACATTATGCAATCCTATTCTAATGTGCAAGAATATGATGCAAGAATGGAAATATGAAGATGGATGACTCACTTGGGGAGATCTCTAATCACCCCCAAATGAGCCGTAATGATGCATGTACCCTCCTTAGGCTAAATGTAGAATGAGAATGGAGGATGGAATCACTTAGGAAACAAGTATTTAGGCTTGGCTTGATGGCTAGTTGCATCTCCCCAACCTAGAATCCACCATGATTCACCATAGACAAGCATGATCAACCCTTGAAAATGCTAGATCCTAAACGAAAGTGAGCTTGAAGACCTGTAAAAACACCTTAATGTTGCTCCAAAGCTTCAAATTTGTTGATTAATTACTCTTGAATACTCTTCTAAAGACTCTTGAATGCCTAGATCTTGAAAATTTCTCTTAAGAATGCTTGCATAGATTAGCTAGATGAGAAAAATGACTTTGAAACTTTCTTATATAGGAAATAACACCTAATTGACCATTATCTAGATCTCAAAGGCTGACCTCCACCAAAAAATGGTGAATTTCCTGCTCAAATTTGAAAAAGACCCCAAATGGGACTCATTCGCCACCCTTGGCGAATGTGTCCCACCTAGGGGGACTCATTCACCCAAGGTGGCGAATGAGTCCCACCCTAGCTTTTTGAGGTGGGTTTTCAGGATTTTTGGTGTTTTAAGCGATTTTGTTGGGTTTTTAGATGAAATAAGCCTCAAGATATGAAATAATGGGTCTTAGGGGCCTATTAATGATGATTTTAAAGGGTAATTAATGCAAGGGTGCCATAATAGCTCCAAATTAAGTGTGAAATTACATCATTTTCAAGAGCATACCATTTTCTATACTACACACATATATGTGCCTACTTAAGTTTTAGATTTGTGCATACATTCTGAAATAGAACATTAAATCAGACTGCAATCATAAAATAATATTCCATTTAATTTTTCTTTGTCAAAATAAAGATTCAGAACAAGTCTATGTTAACAGTTTCACACATACTGTTATTGCATTCTCACAATTGTGATACTCTAACATTGTTGTTTACATATGAGCATCCATCGTTTCAATAAAACAAGTACTATTTCCTACTAAACTATAATAAGATAATTTGTTTACATATGAACTGATGAGTCTTGATTTTGGCCTAATTAGGGGGGGTAGAATCTCTTGCTATTTGCTAAGATTTCCGTAGACTTTGATATTATATGCTGACACTTTCATATAGTTTCTCTCAGTTATATGACATATGGACTAAGTTCATTTCTATTGGTTTTAATGACATTTACCCATTATGTGGACCATCTATGTTTATTTTGCATGTGATTGATGAATGTTCTTTAAGGTGGATTTGATTATGCGATTATTATGTGTACTAACATTACTCTACAGACATGATTGAAATGCTAAGCTTAGAAATGTAGCCGCCAACCGGTCAAGTTGAGGAGTCACGTGAAGGTCAACTGAAGATGATGACAGAAGATTCCCATGTCAGTCACATGTAACCACGTTGTATCGATATTTAATGACATTGAGCATTGTGGGCGTTACTGTAGTGGTTGAGTCCACATTTGGGCATGCATGTCTGAATGGATTCCCCTACATGCGTAACCACCCCTTCCATTTTTCTCACTTTCCCTAAATGACATCCTCTCAGTTAGTGGGATTTGATGGCCCTGTTTAGTTGATAAATAAGACTCAAATCCTCCTTTCTCGGGCTAGTGATAGTGAGTTAGTGAGTTGATCGCCAAGTTCTTGTACAAGATGATTATCAGCCATATTTCTATAATTGCATTTTCTGATAAATGAAATAAGATTTTGAGTTGAGTATCCAAGTTTTCTAGTAGTTTAGAGGATACTCATCCAAGTGGGCCCACTTGGTGAGTAATTTTTTCCTTTAGTTTAGTTAGATTAGTGTTAGTTTATGTTCAATACTTAGGTAAGATTTTGGCATTGATTGTTCCTGCAGCCACTAGAACTCTGTTCTATGACTGTTCTTGCAGCCAAGGCGGGTAGAGTAATTTCTATTGGATGCTTAGATTTTCCTTCCTGTTATGCATAATCAATTTATATTTTCTTGAGTAATGTTCAACATTTTCTTTGTTTCCTTTCATGCAATTTACTTTCAGCATTAAGCCTTTCTTAGTTATAGAACAAGATGACTACTCTAGAATTCCTAGTGCACATACTGTGTTGACCCATTTCAAGTTCACATCCCTGGGTTATCAATTTAAATGTACCTTCATGGTGGTTAAGATAGCTATTCAGGTCAAATATCCAAT
This sequence comes from Sequoiadendron giganteum, assembly GCA_007115665.2. Lineage (NCBI taxonomy): Eukaryota > Viridiplantae > Streptophyta > Pinopsida > Cupressales > Cupressaceae > Sequoiadendron > Sequoiadendron giganteum. Next base: position 291,514,261 of record CM021101.1, on the reverse strand, counting down.
CTCTGAATCATGGATGTAAGGACCTAGTTATTGAAATCATTATTGTGGGCTGATATTTTTGGCCTTGTTGTCGGGGATGGTGTCAAACTAGGGAGTCCTTTGGAGTCATTGATAGATTTTCTGCTATAGTATTTATGAATTTTTCTCTTAGTATTAGAAGTATGATCTACTATTTTCCCCACCCATTCTTTGTGTGAGTTGGTTGATACTAAGTTGATACCACATGCATAGAAGAAGAAGAGATTCTTATGGGAGATTCCTTCCTAATAATCTTGAACCATTTCAGCTAGTAGAATGTCCAGATCTTCCCAGAGATGATGAAGAAGAAGAACCACAACCCTTTGTTGATATATTGCCTAACTTGACCAATTCTAAAGTTTCCCTTGAAGATCAAAATCTAGTTGAAGAACCTTTTATTCTGGAATTTCATCAAGTAGACATGGATGATGCAAATGGAGATAGGCCTAACAAGTATAACCAACCATATTTCCCCTTTCCCATTGCTAAACAAAATGAAGTAGATAACCTCAAAAATATTCTTGCTTTAGTCCTTCCTAAATTCTATGGGCTTATCACAGAAGATCCTGATACCTTCTTGTTTGGGTTTGATATACTCTCCAGAAGCTATGACTATACCACTGATGCCCATAGACTCAATTTATTTCCTACTACTTTGAAAGAAGCTACATTAAGATGTCTTATGAGCCTTGGCAGAAATACTATGAGAACTTGGGAAGATATGAAGACAAAGTTTCTTGAGAAGTACAAAGAATATTGTAGGGGTAGTGACATGAGAGGAGGTGACATTTTCAGAATGCAACAAAAAGAAGATGAGAGCTCGGAAGATTTCATTTCAAGGTTTTTGTTTTGTCTGCAAAAATTTCCACATCATACACTTAATGAAGACTTGCAAAAGTTACTTTTATTGAGAAGAATTAATGAAAGTTGCACTGATGCCTTGGACCTAATGGAAGGAGGAGATATCACTCAAGTCCCTTGGGATGATATCAAGAAGCTATGTCAAAACTATTCTAGGGAAGCTTCAAAGAAAGGAAGATCCTACCAATCCTCTATGGGTAAGTCATCCAGCAGTGGAGTCTCAAGGATGGAGATTACTAATTTGTTGGTAAATTTCAAGAAAGATATAATTAATAATCTAGCTACTCAACTGGATACACTTCAAGCTAAAAAGAAACATGAGGAGGCAGAAGCAATACTGACAGAATATTGCCCTTAGTGTAGATAGAAGAAGAGGGATTGCAGATGTAAGATGATAGCTAGCATTGATAGTAAACAGATTCCACCTAAGCTCAAACCAATTCAGACTGAGGAAGACCAAGTCTACTTTGTTGCATAGAAGAGGCCATGGGCTTCAAGACAAGGTATGCCACCAGATCCACTATATTTTACTGGACCTTACCAGTGGTAGCCACTCTATCCATCCAACTATGAAGGATACCTACCCCAATCTTGGAATAACCCATCCAATGCTTGTTCCAATTATCAAAACACCTCACCTCAGTGGAAACAACCTCAGGGGAATTATCAATAGTTTCAAGGACCTTGGCAACCACCCCTAGGAAACTGGCAGCAAACATCTCAATGGAGAGGTGGCCAGCAATGGCCAAACCAACCCACCAGCTATATGCAACCATCTTCTCAAACCCAACAACCTGCTTTGATGCCCCCTCCTACTAATCTAAGTGCTAATATATCTAAACCTACCCAGTTACCAACCCAACCCACACCCAACCCAAATAATAAACCACAACAACAGCCTGTATATTTTGTTGATCCAAACCAGTTTCCTACATATGCTATGAGTTTAAGTTACATACGCCTAAGTTCAGGAATAACCTTGCAAGCTCCTTCCACCCCCATTATCACTGAGCTACCCATGGAAGAGTGAAGAATCTTTGACTGATTCCATTCAGCCTTGTGCAACTAAATCTCCTGAACGAGCCCTAGTAAACTAGACAGCACAAGAACCATCATTTCCTCAAAGATTAGAAGCTGCCAAACAAAAAGAAGACAAGGAGGAAACTAGATTTGATATCCTAGATCAGCTCAAGAATATGTGTCCAGATACCTCTGTTTTAGGCCATAAAAGATGTCCCCATCTATGGAAAGGAAATTAAGAAAGCATGCCTCAAGAAATTGGGTAGGAAAAAGAACCCCACTATAGTCCATGTAGTAGGGCAACTTGCTAACATCATGCTTGGAAAAGTAACTATCCCCAAGTACAGTGATCCAGGTAGCCCTATAGTTGAAGTTGTTATAAATGGGATGAACATAAAGAATGCTTTGATTGATTTAGGTGTATCAATCAATGTGATGACCAAAGACATCCTACATCAATTGAATATTGCAAACATGAGATCCACTCCTACAGTCCTACAGCTTGCCGATAGCTCCATTGTTAAGCTATATGGCATTGTAGAAGACCTGGTGGTAATCCTAGACTCCTGGGAGTATCCAACTGACTTCATGGTTCTTTCCTCTAAAGCAACATTAGGAGGATATCCACTTATCCTTGGTCGGCCTTGGTTAGCAACTACAGATGCTTATATTGGATTTCGGTAAAGTGATATGACCATTTCAAATGGAACGAGCACTAAAAAGCTTGTTTTGTATCCTCCTGCTCATTTATCCCACAATGGAGAAAAATTTGTATGGCCACATATTGGTGAAGAAGTCGAAAATGTCAACTTTGTGGCACAACTTATGATGCTTGAAAGAAGTCATTTCTTGCAACTTCAAGATGAAGATGAGGTGTTATCCAGTATCATTTAGAACCAATGTCAGATAGAGGAAGCATCATTTGGGTTCCATAGACATCGAGCAAACACTTTTGTCTATTCTGCATGATCTTCCTATAACAACTCTTTCGGCAGATAGACTTCCTACAGCCACTCTTCCTACAATAATTGTCTCCACAAAAAAAATTCCTACAGCAATAGGTATGTTTCACTCAATGTTGTCACTTGAACTTAAGATACCTTGTATTAATGAAGCAACTATGATAGAGCTCGTCACACAAGTATAGGTGTCTGAGGGACGCTCTCTAAACATGAATAATAAATTGATAGAGGAACAATAGTTGATATTGGCAAATTTGTTGAAAGCTCATCAAAAATAATTTGCATGGTATTATCATGACATGAAAGGATTAGATCCAAAAATCTGCACTCACAGAATCTATATCAAGGATGAGTGTATGCCTATTAGACAACCACGATGGAGAATCAACCCCGTCTTGAGAGAAATTGTCAAAATTGAATTGCAAAATTTGCTAGATGCAGGATTTATCTACCCTATTTCAGATAGCTAGTGGGTGTCCCCATTGGTGATTGTGCCCAAAAAGGGAGGGAAATGGTGAGTCTTTGTTGACTATAGGGAGCTCAATGCTGCCACTAAGAAGGATCACTTTCCCCTGCCTTTTGAATATCAAGTCCTTGGCTCTCTTGCAAGAAAATGGTACTTCTCCTTTGCTTGATGGATTCAGTGGATACAATCAGATTCAAATTGCACCAAAAGACCAAGAGAATCCTATATTTAATTGTCCTTGGGGGACATATACATGTTTTGTGCTCCCCTTTGGGTTATGCAACACACCTACCACTTTTTAGAGAGCAGTCATCAGTATATTCTTAGATATCTCCCTTGACTACATGGAGATCTATATGGACGATTCTAATACCTATGGTGCCACCTTTGATGAAGCACTGGAGAATTTGAAGAAAGTACTACAGAGATGTGAGGATCAAAATTTCTCCTTAAATAGTGAAAAGTGTTTCATGATGATGCAAGAAGGTGTAGTTCTTGGCCAACACCTTTTACACCTTGGCATTCAAGTTGATCCAACAAAAAATGAGGTAATAAATAATCTGCCTATACCTGCAAAACAAAAGGATTTTAGGAGTCTTTTAGGAAATGCAGGCTATTAAAGATGTTTCATCAAGGATTTTAGCAAAAGAAAAACCCCACTATATAGTCTTCTGACTAAAGATGTTGAGTTTCAGTGGACAAAAAGCTATGAGAAAGCATTTTCTAATTTAAAGATAGCTCTAACTCATGCTCCTGTACTTAAGGAACCAAATTGGGAAACCCCTTTCCACATCCATACTAATGCCTCAGATTGTGCAATAGGAGCAGTCTTAGGACAAAAAGAAGAAGCTATTGAGAATTCCATTTATTTTATTAGTAAAAACTTGCAGGGATCTGAATTTAATTACACAATCACAGAGAAAGAAATGTTGGTAGTAATCTATGCCTTGAATAAATTCAGGCACTATATCATAGGTTATCAAATTTTTGTACACATTGATCATGCAACCTTTAGATACCTCATGAGAAAACCCCTAATCTCAGGAAGATTAGCCAAATGGTTGCTATTAATGCAAGAATTTGACCTAACTATTATAGACAAACCAGGGAAGGCAAAAGTGGTTGCAGATTTCCTCTCAAGGTTGACCTCATCAGACGATACTCAAGCCATAGATGACTCCTTTCTAGATGGATATCTATTCTACATTAGTGTGCACACACCCTGGTATGCTGATATAGCCAATTAACTTGTGACAGGGAGAGTTCCTCCCCACTTCTCCCCAAAAGAGAAGAGTGTTGATTGAAAAATCCTTCCCTTTTTCATGGATAGTTGGATGCCTATTTTATATTGGACCTGATCATGTTATGAGATGGTGTGTGAGGGAAGATGAAACCTATGAAATTTTGCATGCATGCCATGATGAACCCTGTGGAGGCCACTTTCAGCTAAAAGGACAGTAATGAAAATCTTGAACACTGGATACTATTGGCCTAAATAATACAAAGATGTAGTAAGATAGACAAGGAGATGTGATAAATGCCAAAGGATGGGCAAGCCAACAAAGTCAGATGAGATGCCACTCTATCCACAAGTGGTAGTCACACCATTTGACAAATGGGGTTTGGATTTTGTGGGACCCATTGATCCTCCATCCAATGGTAAGTCATATATTCTAGTGTGCACTAATTACGTAACAAAGTGGGTAGAAGTCAAAGCCATAAAGCATGCATGAGACAACAAGGTTGTAGAATTTCTATATGAAGAAATTTTCACAAGATATGGGGTACCAAGAGAAATAGTAACTGATCAAGGCACTCAGTTTACATCAGCCCTTATTAGAACATTGGTTAATGAATATAACATTAGCCACATGAAATCCACTCCTTATCACCCTCAAGCAAATGGACAAGTCGAGGTGACAAATAGAGAGATTGAGGCCACCCTCACCAAAATAATGCATATTCATAGAAAAGACTAGGCAAATAGATTATCATAGGTAGTTTGGGCTTACAGGACCACCTGGAAGACAACTACAAGCTTCACACCATTTGAGCTACTATATGGGAAAACAACCATGGTGCCTATAGAAATTGAGCACAAGACTCTTAGAACTGCTCTAGAGTTGGGGATGGATATTTCCAAGGCACAAAAGGAACGGATTATGCAGCTGACACTAACTCATTTGACTGTACAATCCGACAAAAATTTTCGATGAAAGATGTATAATTAGATGTATTTTCGGGTACTTGTGATATTTAATGTGTAATTTTCAATTTTTAAAAAATTTATCCTTGACGTTTGTCGAAATTTCGACGAACCTGGGTTTTCATCAAAATTTCAAACAAAATAAATAAAAGTGAGTTTGACGAAAATAAATAAAATTGAGTTCGATGAAAATAAATAAAGTGAGTTCGAATATTTATTGCGACAGTGTTTTTCTATTATCTCTAGGTTGAGGATAGTCATTGTCTTTTTCCAGAATTCATTTATGAAGTCAGATTTGTACTTTTAGGTTTGAAAATCATATTTTAAAGCAACATCTCATCAAATTTCATTTTAGACTTGTGCATTTTTAAGATAATTGCCATCAAAACACGAGTGAGCAGTCCTAGTTAGGACTTTGTAAATGAGGTAAAGTGATTTCTTATTTGCTAAACATTTCTCTATTGGCAGTGTGGTGTGCATTTGTTTCTTTGTAGCTCATTCTATGTTTTAATTGGAACCTACAAAATAAACATAACTTAACATATTACAAAAGATTTAGTTGTCCATAGCATCTAGCTATGAATTTCAATCCTTGGGAGTTCAAAAACTTTGGAGAAATGGTAACAACCATAAAACACTTGATTGAAAATTAATTTATAGACTCAACAATTGAAGGCTTATTATCTAAGCAAGTTTCTTTTGTGGGTGTGGATATGGTATGTGTAAATCATGGGGTTTCTTATTGAGCTAATTATGTTATAACAAGAAGGTGATAAAATTTTTCCATGAGCTATTTTACTATTTATCTAAACAATAATGTTGGTGATACTTCAAAAGTTAAAAACCAAAGGGATAATTCTGCTAGTGACAACCAATCTCTGGCTTTTGAATTCCAAAGGTTTTAAATACATTGCATGATGTATACAACCAAAATCTAGGAAGCCTTTAAAGGCTTGCTTTTAGATCAAAATCTTCTCTAGCAGGTAATGTGGTATTGAGTACACATAAATGAAGAAATTCAAATTGTAGTATAAAAATTTAAAAACATTTCATTTGAAGCAGAAGCATAAGCATTTTCAGAATTTCATTTCCATATTTTGTTGTGCAAGTTCAATATTCTAATTTTAGGAGTCTAATGGTTGGAAATCATAGTAAAATCGGAATTTAATAAGTTCTGGAATTAGAATTTCAAAGTGTTTTTTTGGGTCATTAACTTCAGACTATCTTCTCTTTTGCAGGGGTGGTTGCATGCCGATTTTTTTTGGTGTAAAATATCAGAATTATTAGATTTTTTTACCTGTCTATGATTAAAAATTATTGGAGTGTGAGTTTGATATTTTTTGAAGATCTAAATTTTCAAGCTTGATAAATAAAAATCATGTCAGATAATATTAGTCTAGAACAAAATGAAGAGTCACTTGATAGATTGTGGGCTAGATTGAAAGAAAGGGTGATGGGAAATGTTATTGTCCTTGCAATAATTGCAAGGGCTTAAAGATGAGAAGACTTTTAATCACAACAGCTCAGAGACATTGTAGCCAGCATGATCATGTTGAAGGGGGGCATGATTATCGTCCATTGGTAAGTTATTCATTATATGTGCTTATATTGATTGAATTTGTAAATGTTTATATCGTTTTAACATTTTATATATATATATATATATATATATATATATATATATATATAAAATCACTTGATCATGATCATGATTTATTTGTGTCTTATCATTATTATAAAGGTGGGGCACCCTAGGGCACATGATATGGATTATCACAACCCAGAGAATGTGGTTTTACAAGTGGAGGAACATGGAGTTGTGAATATCGAAGATGAAGTTAATGATCCTATGGAAGAAGATGATCATGCACCAGAAAACATAGTTGAAGATGATGGTACAAATACATTAATCCATGACACATTTAGTGGCACAACTGATCATGTTGATCAAGATGACTTTGATGATGTTCATGATTTACATGTACTTGAGAAGGCATATGAGCCCCTTTATGAAGGCTCCCAAACAACTCTTCTCTCTGTTGTATTGTTGCTGGTGAACTTGAAGGTTATGAATGGTTTATCCAACATAGCAATCTCACGAATGTTAAGGTATATCATATATGTCATCTTTTTTCATCTATTTTAATTGTTGTTAGTTCATTACTAGTAAATAAAGGATGAAATATGTACCATTAATATTCTTTATATTAACAAAAAAAATTGTTGTAGATTGATTGGTGAATTTTTGTTACCACCATCAAATATTTTACCTCGCTCATACCGGGATTTATTTTGAATTATGAAGATATTGGAATGGAGTATCAAGCATTAGATGCATGTCCCAATGATCATATTATATATCATAAACAACATGAATTTGAAACAGAATGCCCAGAATGTCATATCAGTAGATATCAAACAGATCAGCTGACAAAAAAGGTGCCTTGCAAGGTTCTTCATTATATTCTCATTATTCCACGTATGCAATGATTATTTAGGTGTGAAATATTAGCGCAATTTATGGATTACCATGCATAGAATAGAAGTGGAGATGACATTCTTCGAATGCCTATGGATGGTTCTACATTTAAGGACATGGAGGAAAAATGGCCACACTTTAAAGAAGAACCTCGTAATCTTGGGTTTTCATTGGCAGCGGACGATGTCAATCCATTTGGAGAGTTGAGATCTATTTACTCAGTGTGGCCTATTTTTGTTATCAACAATAACATTCCTCCATGGATGTCAATAAGGAGGGACCACATAATGTTGGCAATGATTGTTCCAAGTATTTGTTTATCAATATTCTTTAACGTAGTAGCATTTCATTTGTCTTATTTGTTGCATAATGAGTTATATTTTTTTCATTTAATAGTCATGTACATTAATTTATATATATTACAGTAAAATGGTTATAATAATTATGTAATGTTTATGTTCATTCAACTAGGTAAGTACCAAGTTAAAGATATGAATGTATATATCGAGCCTCTTATCGACGAGTTACTAAAGTTATGGAATGGCGTCACTATGTATAATGTATCTAGACTAATAGGACAAAGATAATTTCAATTCCATGCAATGCTTGTATGGACAATTCATGATGCCCCAGGGCTAATACATTTTTGTGGTATGTTATAACGTTCGACTGCATGACTTTAATGATATTTAATTTTATGAAGTAGATATCATGTATGTTTTTAAAATAATCTATTCATTATATATAATTATAAAAATTGACATATTTAATCCAATTATATATGATCTTGCAGGTCTTCAAACAAAGGTAAAATTTGCATGTCCAATTTGTGGTCTAAAGATGAAATCTCATCGTTCAACAAGTTTAGGAAAGCAGGTGTTTGATGAGTATAGGCACTTCCTCCACAAAAATCATAAGTATCGAACTACTATAAAACATATTTTCAATGGGAAAGAAGAGACTACATCAAAACCAAGAAGAATGACACCTCGCCTATGGAAGTTGGAATATAATAGAATTAATCGTCAAGGTTATACATCGGATATGATATGTTTGGAATTTATATTTTTATATTGCGTTGTGTTTACTCATGCTGTAATTGAAAATGATTGTCGTTGTTAATTTGTTTAACTTATATGCTTCATGAAGGTCATCAAGGCATTAATGGTTGGCTTCCATAGGGACTGAAAAGTTATCCCAGACAATTTAGTAGGTTTCCCTACTATGAGTAGCTACAAATTGTGAATTTGTTTGATATAATGCATATCAAAAAGAATATAACATAAACGTTATAAAAAATATTGGATGGAAGGCATGAGAAAGAAAAAATTATCAAAATGTGTAGTGACATTCAAGAAGCCAATCATGCAATGAAAATTTTTATTCAATTAAATAGTGATGGAGACCAAATTAATATAAGTGCCCTACCTTGGTTATGAACGGAGCAACAAAACAATGCTATAAAATAAGTCATATGAAAAATTCAATTTCCCACAAGATTTGTTATGAACATAAACAATATCATAACAAAGAAAGGTGAATTTGGGCCAGGGATGAAAATGCATGATTGACATACCTTCATTAAGGTAATTATTCTGGTATATTATTTGTATTTATATATTGCATGTACTTTTCAATGTATTATGTTTACTACTTTTGGAAAAATAATGAAAAGATCATTTTATAATTGTTGCAATACATTCTACCTCTATCCCTATCAAACAACTTCGACAACAATGTCAAGCAAGTTATATATGATCTTGGAAAATACATAAAGTAAGTAGTGATATTTGTTCATTTCATTGTATAGATCATATAATTGCCATTTATTTTACATGTTATGTAATATATTGTATATTTTTGTTAAATCTTGTTAATATATTTGTGCCTTGAATCACTTGTAGATGGTTTTCATCTAAAAAAATCCATAAAGAAGATATAAATTATTGGAAGAGAAAAATTCCTCATCTAATGTGTGAAATACAAAAATGTCTACCTTTGACATTTTTCAATGCACAAGAACACTACCTCATACACCAAGTTGAGGAGATTGAATTGTGTGGACCTGTACACACAAGGTCAATGTGGATGGTTGAGAGGCACTTGAAATTTTTGAAGGCTTTGGTTAGATAAAGAGCACATCCTAAGGGTTCTATGGTGGAGGGATATATGGTATACCAAACCATGGTGTACATTACTAAATATCTTCTTAAGTTTGCAGCAAAGATCCATGTAGATCGCATTTGGGATCCCAACTCCATTAACAAATTCGAAGGGGAGTACCTGATGGGGAAAGGTAGATTGAGGAAAGTGAGAGGTAATTATAAGATGGTCATGGAGATTAATTAGAATACATTTTACATTTGGTTTTTATGTATATTGTACTTATTTAATTATTAATCTTGAATATACATCAATTATAAATTAAAGTCATATATCGTGGTAATTAACTAATTATACGTCGTTTGTGAATTTTTTTTTTTTTGATATAGTTGGTCGAGAGTGGGATGCACTACATTTGTACATCGTAAACAATCTTGATTGGATGATGATATGGATTGAATGATGTCAACAATTTGGTCGTGCATTAACATGGGAAGGTGTGGCTTCATTGGTTAGAGAAGCTCATCGTAATGGAGATTCCAATGTTACACCAAGGGAAATTGATTTAGCATATGGTTTAAGAGATAAACAGGTACGTATAAATATATTAATCATCCATATTATTTAATTATTTTCAATTATATTGATGTATATATATGTTGAGATTTTTTTCTTTGCATACATTCGGCCAAGAATAAATATTTTTATCAACTGACGATATTGCAATAATTTTTACATGTTTGACATATTGCAGGCGAAACACCACAAGGCTATGTGGTGCAATGGTCGTAAATTTCGAATCAAAAAGTTGGATGACACGAAGAAAACTTGTGATTCTGGGATAAGTGTAGTCTTTTAGGTGGCTAATGTTTCATCTAGAAGCAACATACATCCAGAAGTCTCATAAAATTGATATTATGGGATTTTGGATGATATACTTGAGTGTGACTTTAAGTCCTTCAAATTAGTTTTGTTTGTCATCCTATGGTACAGGCTACAATTGAATGAAAATGATCCTTAGAGAACTGTTATTGAACATGATAATGGATTTACCATGGTTAATACAAGGTCGATCAAGCGAGGTGGAAATGAGCCCTATGTTCTTCCAAGCCAATGTGAGAAGGTATTTTACTTAGAGGTTCTAGGAAAACTAGGTTGATCATTTGTTGTTAGAAATGATCCAAGAGGAAGGCTGGTAAACTATAATGTGGTGGAAGAAGAAGATACCAAAGAACTAGAAGAAGATGTAGATGATGATCAGGATCAATAGTTAGTTGATGATGTGTCTGACGAAGATGTCGAAGAGGAGGAACTAGATCATGATTATGTAGGAGTTAATGTTCATGAAGATGATATCCGTTCGGATGATGACATTATCGAAACGGATATCAATGATGATGATGATGATATCCTTTTGGATGATGACATTATCGAAACTGATATCAATGATGATGATGATGATATGACCAATCCTTACAATGTCAAATCTGGATCGGATGATACAGACAAAGAGTTGGATGAAGAAGAAGATCAATTACATTGAAATGTATGAGTTATGCGATTGTATTATCTATTTGATATTAATTTCTTGATAGAATTATATTTGACTTATGTGGTTACACAATTAATTCATGATGTTTTTAATTTTTATGCCATTACATAATTAATTCATGATGTACTTTTTAATGTTTAATTTTAATTCATGATGTTGCAACTATTGTAGCTCTCCTAGAAATTTCCATATGATCATAATGAATAGTGTTTTGGGAAATTTCATGAAAGATGACACATTGATCGTATTAGTGAAATAATTGCAAAGTCGTTTAGATTTTTTAGACCAATCACCCTTCACAATTTCATTTTTAGGATCATCCCCAATTTGATTGGTTTATCTTGGAGGAACATTGTGGCGATTTGTAATGTGAGCAAATTTTGGATGGGGTAGTGGTGCAGGAGCACCTACACCTCATCTTCAATGCTTAATCATGTGATGATAATTAGGGAGGTCAATAGGTTGGTTTAGGCATTTAAAGAATTTTTTATCGTGAATAAGGTCACTCAAGACCATTAGTCATGTCCTAGGTGAAGTTTTGAGTTATGAGTTTGAGTCTTGCACTAAAGAGTTTTGTAGCCTTTTTAAGGTAAATTAGAGAATTTACATGTAAAAGGGTGCAAGGTTAGTGTCATGTCAATAATAAGGCTATTATCAAGCCACTAGCATGTTCTTAGAGGTGTCCTAGGAGTTTCAATACATTTGAAAGGTCAAAAAATTAAAACATTTCAATAGTGATGTTAACAACCTTGAAATTAGTGTGTTTTATGTTTCATGTGATCATAAAAGATTAAAAAGTCATTTGTAGAGGTGGTTGTTCAATGGTTAAGGTGTAAAGGCCTTTAAAAGGCATAAATTGATCATTTTAAATTTTTTTGATGGTTGAGGATTTGAAATACAAGCTCTTGACATTCCAAAATCTATGTTTTTTCTTCAAAAAAAAAGTATTTTTCTTGTTTTGCAGCACTGTACGGTCACATACAACCATATTTTGATGTGAAATCAATTCCATGTCATGAAGATATGTGTTAGATTTGATTTTAATCTTATTTGAGGGCTTAAGGTGTTGATTTGAGTTAGAAAGCTTCATTTCTTTGCATACAACCCAATTACCCTATTTTTGAGGGTTGTGTAGTCCAAACATGATATAAAGGGGATCTTACACTTTTTTTGATTACTGTAGCTTGTGTAAGAGGCCCCATGGATAATTTTTTAATTTTAGGATGCATGAGTAGGGCGTAGGATGAGAAATAAAGAAGGTATAGATGTTGTCCTCAAGAGTTTTGTGAAGAAAAGCATGTGAAATGAGAGGTTAAAGCCTAGGTTTCAACAAAATATGTATGGGAGATCTGATTTTATGAATTTTTATCCATGTGGAGACCTAATGAGTTGTTTCTGAGTTGGTTTTGAGATCTGGGAGGTTGTGGAAGTAGGAGATTCAATAAACCCCCATGAATTTGGCCTAAAACAAGGGTTTTTGGGTTTGACAAGAATTTGGTCGTACAAGTGGAATCTTTTTGTGGGTTTGGAGGTTTGGAGGTTGTTAACTCTCAAAAACGCAGGTAAGAATACCTCAAGAGGTTTCCAATCTCTTGATACGTTTTAGGGTAACAAACAAGGCCAAATGATTTGAACCTTCTTCTCTTCTGGTGTTGTCAAACCTAGGTGGGTCTACCTTTGCGAACTGAGTAGACTTAAGTGATGTGATTTTTTTTATAGAAATCTAATTCACAATGACAATCTTACAATGGAAATATATAATCCTAATAAATTTTATGTGTAATATTAGAATATGTTTAGTTAACAGATGTAAAAAATAAAATGGACAAACAACTTTGCCAATTTAACTATATGTTTATATAACTTTAAGTTATTTTTATTTTAACTAAAATTACTGAAGTTACAACATACAAATTAAATGATATTATGATTGTAAAATTTATGATTAAATATATCTCTTAGAATCCTTTTTGTCCCAATTTGAAAATAATTCTATATTATAGAATACATTTTTTTAAGTTTTAAGATGAAAATAGCAAGGAAAAATCAAACAAATATCTTTATGAAAGAAGTATATTGGCATGAAATTAAATATGATTTGTATTCCAATGTAGAAACTACAAAGAATGGAAACAATTCTTTCAACACATAAACTATTATGTAGTAGTCAGTTAAAATGATCTAAATAGTCTAATAATTTGATCATTAGCATATAGCAATTTCTATGGAGTTGTAGATCTCTTCCATTTCAAAAACACAAAATAATATTAGGTAGATAATCAAACATCTTTCATTTCTACAGTGACTTATTTATCCTAGAGAAACTAAGTATATAGTATACAAAGAAAACCAACAAACCCACAACTACCCCTATTTTGAAGGATTTTAATTTTCTCCCCTTCCCGATCTCCCTAATATTGTCTATTTATTTTAAAGAGACCAAGGGTCATAACACAACTTTATTCAACCCACTAAATATCTTGGTTAATGAAACTTGACAAAAGCAACATAATAATTGCTACATTTGGCATTAAAACTAGATTTTGTTTACAACAATCTATTCACAATGGCAATCTTACAGTGAATAGATATAATCCTAATAAAGTGTATGTGTAATATTAGAATATGTTCAGTTAACAGATGTAAAAAATAAAATGGATAAACTAAAAGATGAAATGCGTGAGACCAGTGCCTTGTTGGGTGTATGGAGTTTAATGAAGATCTAGAAAAGTGTAATCTATGATGGCAATAATTCAAATTGTTTGGCACACAAATGTAGTTTATAACTTGTATAAACGTGCAAGTAAATGACTTAAAAACTCTACTTGAGATAGAATGATAATCCTAGTTATGTGATTCTTCTTATTGATCCAATTAATACTCTTCAGTTACTATGATTGAATAGAAGGATTTAATCTGTACTTGAAAGAACCAAATAATCACATCACACAAATACAACAAATGTGTATCAGTAAATTGAATATATGCTTGATATATCATTTTAAACAACAGAAAAGCATCATGATGGAGACAACTAGATAACTATATAATTCCACAAACAGAGGATACCAAGATGAAGCCACAAGTTCAGACATCTTCATTAACTTCATTGAAATTCATACATGCATCTGAGTCTTTTAAAGGAAAGTTTCATTGAAAACTATCTATTGTATCTTTCTCCTATCCACCTATATTTGTTTTACATTATGAAACAAATATAAATATATCAAAATTGTGAAAGGACACGTCCTTTCATAAATGTATTTTGCTTTACAATAATAACAAACTAGAAATTAAGCTTTATTAAGCCATAAATAGATGTTTGACAGATAATCTCGGTAGGCTTTCCGCTTGTGTGTATCAGCATCCTCCAGCACATTCCTTATGGCTATCTCTATTTCGAATATCTTCTCATTTTTTTCACATGCCCCATCCATTGTTAAATCATTTCCTATGGTTGTCTCCAAAATTGTTTACATCATTGTCTCGCATTCCTTGATCCATCTGTCTTTTCCCTTTAGTTCCCCTCCATCTTCTAACAACATTGGTACTCCCTTTTTTTGTGACGTCAATCATCCCCTGCTCATCACCTTGCAATTCTTCATGGAAGTCTTTATGTTTTTTCATAAAATGGTTTGTAGTATCAATAGTTATGTTATCATGACCATCCCTTTGGTTTATTTCTTGGAACTTCTCTCGGATCCTGCCATCTATCTTCTTATATTCTTGTAGTGTAGTCAAATTGTGTGAATGTGTTCCCTAGAGCTTACTCAACCAAGTCATTAAATCAGTCTGCCTCTTGCTTATTATTGCAGTGAGTGCATCACATTTACATTGTGAGTACGCATTTGATTCTTCCCACTGGTCTCTTTCCTGGGAGCTTTCACCATGAGTCAATTGCTTTGTGGATCCCAGCGTGATTCCCATCATGTCAAACAAGCGATCATTTTCAATGAGTAGTCTCTCATTATTAATCTTATACATTTATTTTTCCTTGATTAGCTTTTGGATTTGGGCTTTATTTAATTTGGCCACATTAATGCCAATTTCTGTTGTAGCTATTGGATCAACCTCACCACCTTTTCACGTCATTACATGTCCAAAATCCTTTTCAATATCAATTACAATAGATTTCTTTTGTGGAGGATACAAGGCCCATATCATAAGTGACCCCTCATCTGGGTTATACTTAGATCCTACATATATCTTTGTTACCCCCTCAAGAGCGAGTTTATGTGTGGTGTTACTATTCTTTAGAAAACTATCCAAAACCAAAGCAGAGTTCAAATCCAACCCAGGAAAGATCATGACACCTAAATATTCTAATAATTTCCTTCCTTTCTCAGGGATCATGCTCTTCATTTCTTCTTCCACACTTGATTTTAAGTTATTCAATAGCTGTTCCTCATTACTTGGTTTAATATTCTCCACTGATTCCCTTATTGATTTTCCTTTTAATTTGCACAAAAAGGTTTTAAATTTTGAGGTTTTAATGAATTCATCATCATCCACAAATGATTTATATGCTATCTACCTTGTGTCAGTATCTACACTCTCTTCAACATCTAGTTCCCTGTGAACATACTTGTAGTCTTGAGTTCTCAATTTGGAAATTTTATCAATTCTACTACTAGGCCTACCATTACGAGATGCCTCCTCATCAGAAGATAATAGTTTTGTATCTTGCAATCCCCTGTTATACTCATCGACAAATTTTTTTGCTTCCTCTTCTTCCAAATTCCTAATCAAGTCATCATATAGATAGGGTATGTGATTATATCCTCCCAAGTTCATTTTATTTTTGGAAAAATCAATATACCCTTCTGGATCAAATCCTTTTCACAGTGGACCCTTCTTCATGTTGTATTGCAGCAATTTGTTGAGAACCATATCATATCCATCACTTGCTAATACAGTGAAATCACCGAAGCATAATGTACTAGGCATAAATGCCTTCTTTCTGAAATAACTTAGATTCATAACATCTAAAAGTCCAATTGCCTAACAATCTCCAAATATGCAGTCCTATTAGGCACCGTCTTGGGCAGAATGAAGGGTGCATCTTCAAATCCATATACTCTTATCATGGTTGCATCTTCTAGACAGTACCAGTCTCCCCAATTGTGGTTGACAGGTCCATTAAAATCCTTAGGCCTTAAAAACCTTTTTATTTCATCGGACAATGAGTATTCACAACGATGATTGTAAAATATGTACAGTGGTTTCACAAAAAATTCTTCAAAATGTAGATAACAAGAATTAGCAAATCTGTAATCCCAGGTGGCAGTCCAGAGTTTTACTAGTAATAACCTTCCTTCCTTATCAAATTGTACAATCCCCAATTTTTCAGGCGACATCTGCAATTCTTGTCCATAATAAAGTATCATATGCATTAAGATTGAATAAGCATCCAAGTGCAAGATAGGAGCTCCACTTTTTATTGCCATCAGTCCTGAATCAAGTACATTAAAGATGTGTGAAGCATAATAAAAAAACCTTGAGTTGTGACATTGGATGTCCGCTGCAATTACCATGGGTACAATTGACATGTGCTCAGGGTCCTCCATTGCCAACACTTGACACATTGAAAAATATGTGTACCTCATGTAGGGTTCAAACAAATCAACATGGAACGAGGGACCATCATTGTCATTCAGTGGAACTGAAACACCATCTTTCTTAGACCTGTGTAGTGGCAACCTCCAACCCTTGTACAAAGTATCCATCCTCCAGAATTCCTTTTCCAGCTGTTCAAGTATAATTTTTTCACCACACACTCCCTCTAGGTTAAAAACCTCATAGATGGCAGCTTTACATACATGTATAAATGGTTTTCTTGATGGATCATAAATAGCTTTACATTTTGGATTATAATAGGTAGCTAGCATCTTCACCAATTATTCATTTACAAATACATTGAGGCAAACTAGTTTCCCTAGGTTTAACTTCCAAGTATTGCACACTGGTTCGTATCGATTCCTTCGTTGGTAATGAAAAATAAACAGCTCATTTCCCCTAGTTTGGGTCCTTATGTCTTGTATATTCTTGCATTTATCCTCTAAATTTTCCACTTTTTCCCTAAGTTGTGCAAATCATTTGGCCTTAGGTCCTAAGTCAGGCAATTGATCAATTAAGTCTTGGTTTAACTTCCTCTCGGCTACCCTCGGTTCCTTCTCTGCTTCAATTTTTTTCTTTTTTCCTCTAGGGTTATTACTCTCGCTCTATTTCCTACCTTTTGCTTAAATTGAGCTAGTGCTTTCCATTTTATGAATCACAAAACTAGAAATTTAATTGTAGGGAACTTAATTCTTTGACAGCAAGATCCTTTGTCCCTTCACCCACTCCTCTACTGCTGAATTTGTAAAATTCTCCTTCAATTACTTTTCTCAATTCAGGAAATCATCAACACATTTGGTAGTAATACTTCCATTAATGTCCTAGCTTTGGGCATGAGTGTAGCTGATCTTTGAATTTACTCACTATCACATCAAATGTTCTATCGGCAAGACAATTCAAACTTTGGGCAATCCTTTTATTCAGGCTTGACTAACGTTCATTAAACATTCTTTTTGTCGGGGAGACATTACGTCGATATCACATAATCTATCCATGTTATTCATATAAGAGTCTCCAAGAGTCACCCTGATGACTATCTTGATTTGTTTGTGTCTTCATAGGCAAGATATGGTTTATTGCTAAGACATTCAGTAATTTTGTCGATGTTATAAGTCTCCCCGATGATTATTCCTTCGATCTCAAGTATGTCACCAAGAATCCCGTTGATGTAATCTTATTGACGTGACATAGTCGGTCGGGAGGGAATTTTGAACTCATTTTGATAGTGTTTGTCTTGGTGATAATATGTTTCTTTGTTTTGTCAGCAAGACAAGATAAGTGTTTCGCTGATGATATTTCATCGGCGAGACAAATGCACTTGGGATGACTCAGGGATCTTACTCCGATGGCATTGGTCTGGCTGATACAACTCCTTGTGCTTTGATTGGTGAGACAAGATAGGTTTCTTGCCAATGGAACTTCATTAGTGAGACTTATATGCTCGGTATGACCTTTTCATTTCACCTCGATGGAACTTGTCTTGTCAATGATATGGGTTATTTGAATACTAGTTTTTGGAGGGTTTTCATGATATCAAATGGTCAAGAATGATGTGATCATATGTGACTATGATTGATTATACTCAAGATAAGGTTTTATTTAGGGAATCAACAAGTGCAAAATCACTGTAAAGGCTAGTTGCTTTGTAAAATAGGCCTAATTAGCCTAATTAGCACAACCTAGAAAGGGTGATTTTGGTGATTTGGTCTGAAGGACTTGTACTTTCCCTTGAAGTATGTTTAATAAATCCAAAATGGGTGTCTAAAAACATCAAGGGTTTCTCTATTGTTTTGGGAAATTTTTGAGTTATTGGGCATTCTAAACTTGTTGGAAGCCTCTTAAAGGTAGGTTGATATAAGGTTCGTTGAGTTGAGCCTCTAAGGTCTACATTAGGTAGTTGCTATTGCTAAGGTGGATCAATCCTTTATGCGAAGGCCATACACTTATGATTGGGTCAAGTGTTCTTTTCTTTAGAAAATTCCTATTGCCTTTTTGATAGGTTATGATTTGATTAGATGGGTTATGAAGCACTTAAATCAAGTAATTTATGTCTATTTCAATTTGTAATTTATTAAATTCAAACACATCCAAAATTATGTCCCTTGCTTTAATTGATTATTACGTTATTTAATTATTAACTCAAATGACACCTCCAATTTAACTATATCTAATTGAATTTATCTAAAGTGTTGAACATTTTTAGATCAAATTTAGTAATTAACTCAAACAACTTTGCCAATTTAACTATATGTATATATAACTTTAAGTTATTTTTATTTTAACTAAAAGTACTGAAGTTACAACATACAAATTAAATGATATTTATGATTGTAAAATATATGATTAAATATATCTCTTAGAATCCTTTTTGTCCCAATTTGAAAATAATTCTATATTATAGAATACATTTTTAAAAAATTTAAGATTAAAATAGCAAGGAAAAATCAAACAAATATCTTTATGAAAGAAGTATATTGGTGTGAAATTAAATATGATTTGTATTCCAATGTAAAAACTACAAAGAATGGAAAAAATTCTTTCAACACATAAACTATTATTTAGTAGTCAATTAAAATGATCTAAATAGTCTAATAATTTGACCATTAGCATATACCAATGTCTATAGAGTTGTAGATCTCTTCCAACTTCTATATTAACGACTTCTTAGTTAATATATGGGGAGATAGAGATAGATGGGGAGAGCAAGAGAGAGATAGAGATATATGGGAAGAGAAAGAGAGATGGAGATATATGGGAAGAGAAATGAAGAGAGGTGGAGATAGAGTGTTTATGGATAAGGGGGATAGGGAGGGAAAGATTGTGAGAGATAGAGAGAGGGAGATAGAGAGGGGGAGGGAGAGAAAGGGATATAGATAGGTAGAGGAGGAGAGATAGAGAAGAGGTGGAGAGAGGGAGAGATAGGTTGAAGAGGAAGAGAGAAGAGAGGGAGAGATAGGTTGAAGAGGAAGAGAGAGAAGAGAGGGAGATAGGTAGGTAGAAAAGGGAGAGAAAGAAGAGGGGGAGAGGGAGAGAGATATGTAGAAAGGGAGAGAGAGAGAGAAGAATATAGGGGAGAGAGGGAGAGATAGCTCAATATATATAGAGGGAGAGGGAGACACATAGAAAGGGGGTGATATAGAAAGATAGAGGGGGATGGTTAAAGAGATAGAGAGATCATGATAGAGGTAGAGAAAGATATGGATAGAAAGAGATAGAGAGAGGAGTGAGAGGGAGATAAAAAGATAAATAGAGATAGAGATATAGAGTAGGAGAGATGGAGGGAGAGATGGAGTGAATGAGAGAGAAATGGGGGAGGAAGAGTTAGCTCAATAGATAGAGGGGGGAAGAGGGAGTGACATAGATATTGGGAGATATAGAGAGATAGAGAGTGACAGGGAGAGATATATCAATCACCCTCCCTATATCTCTATCTATTCATCCTTATCTCTCTACCTCTCTCTATCTCTTTGTCTCCCTTTCTATTTGTATGTTTCTCATTATCTTCCTCTCTCTCTATATTTATCTTTGTCTCCTTAAGTGTGCAATGGGTACATTGAAGAGGTCTTAAAGGAGAATTATCATATCTTTAATCAAATGGCATGCTACCTTAAGCATAAATCCCCAAGGACACATGCCATCCTTGGATTGTTGACATGAAATAACCAATCAAAATTTAGTTTCTCTTTTCCCTCTCTATTTTCCTTTGTATCTCTTATATTTCTCTCTCACGCTCTCTCCATATCTATCTAAGTTCATCTCTTTCTCTCATTCTCTATCTTTTTAGTTTCTATCTGTCTTTGTATTAGCTAATAGGCTACACATATTGTGAGATTTGAGCTTGAAACAAATCTCATACCTAGAAACCACTATTGTGTCATTGGAAAACAAGTTTCAACTAGCATTTAATGGTAAACCATCTGTAGTGTAATGGTAAAATCCTCTAAAATATCAAATAAAAGCCTATATATACTATTATATAATAATAAATATAATTATATTATATATGATTTAATCTAATATTACTATTATATTAAATATATATTATATTAATTATATTTTGTATTATATAAAAATATACTTATTATTAATTATTAATTATAATAATTTTACATGTATTTAATAATTTTGTTAAAGAATATAATATAATAAGTCAAATAATTATATTATTTATTATGTAAAATATAGTTAATATATACTTAACTATATTGTAGAATATTAAAACCTAGCTAAATGGCACCAAAATTTCAATTTAATTAACATACTCTAAAACCTAACAAAACCAAGTTGTAGCTCCTCAAATTGGAGAAGTGAAAGGTCAATACTAGTTTCGAGAAAGAGTTTGGAGGAGTGAAAATAAGGTCAATACCAGCACCAAGGAAGAGTTTGGAGTTAAAAAAAGGTCAATACCAGCACTGATGAAGAGTTCGGAGGAGTGAAAACAAGGTTAATACTAGTGTCGAGGAAGAGTATGGAGGAGTGAAAACAAGGTCAATACCAACACCGAGGACGAGGTTGAGGGAACTAAGGGAAAATTGACGACCAAGGGACAATGAGTATTGTAAGTTTGGCACCCCCATTCTCTTTAACCTGCAATTTTCATGCCTAGTTTTCAAAGATCTTCTCATACATTGGCACCCCCATTCTCGTAAAATGGTATAAGATAAGACAAAAAAAAAATAGCTTAGTCTTTCACATTTTTATCGACCAGCCTCAAGTCTTGGAAAAACTCCCATAATCTACCCACATCTTGGTTGTTGGTAGGAACATGTTATTCTTTGTTGTATGACCTACCTCAAATCTTATGTCCACAAAGTTTCTAACAACATAAAACAATAAGAAAAAATTTGAAGGTACAACTAAAAAGGGGTTATTTCCTTTTGGCCTCCTCCACTTCTTATATTTCAACATAGCATTGAATTACGCTTACATAACATAAACTCAAACAAATGGAAGTTTATAGGGGCAAAGGAGCTCTAGTATATGCTAGGGATAAGCTAGATCTAATGAATGGAAATAGAGGCATACAATTCTTCTTTAATACCTCCACCACAAACATATGCAAGGAAAGGTCTCCTCCCTTCTTGGTAGTGATAACCTCCTCCACACACAACCCTTAAAAATTATGAATAGAGGAATATAATCTTTGAAGAACTCAAAGTTGATTCTCTCCTACCTGATGCAATTAGTCATTTTATCCTTACAAACATTTATAGTGATTACTAGAGGCACATAGACCAATTCTTCATAATAGAAGAATTTGATCATACTTTTCTAATGATGGGAGTATGAGAAAACCTTAGGTTAAATGAATAATTCCTAGCTAAGTTCTTTAAATCATGTCCAACCGTATAAGAGAAGACCGCTGCTATGTGTACTTGGATACCATGGAGAAAGGCTCTTTAGGCTCTTTCATCAATAAAGGTATTGTTAAATTTTAACACTTAAAACTGAGAATGAAGAATCTTTCCTAGGATGGTGGCCAATTATGCTTCTCAACACCTAGATTACAAAATATTTGTCAATATCATTTCCATCACAATTAAACCTATTTCTTGAGATATAGTCATACATGTAAAAAAATTGGCTTTCTTGATAGTAGATACATTCTAGACAATTCAATCCTTGCATCAAAGATTGTTGAATGGGCCCAACAAACTACTCATGATGCCCTTACTATTAAGTTAAAACTTTGACAAGGTATATGATTGCATCAAATGTCCTTTCATTTATAAAAGGCTCAAATGGATTTATTTTTAGCCCTAAATTATTATCACACATTCATCTCTTTGTTAATGAGTGATTGCACAAAAGTGTGTCCCACTTGTGGGATGAGGCAAAAAAATAATCCCAAAATTTCAAAATTACGAAATACTAGTTGAATGAAGAACCTTCATTTGAAGGTGATGGCTTCATGACCTTTGAATGAAGAACCTTCATTGAAAAATGATGCCATGTCAAGACTTTCAAATGAAGGTATTTTTTATTTTAAATATTTCATGTCCAAAATGCTTTATAAAAGGAACCTTTGCATGAAGGACCTTCAAATGAAGACCTTAATTCAAAGGTCCTTCATTAGAAGATCCTTCATATGAAGGTTCCTTTAATGCCATCCCATTATAGGTTTTAGAGTTGTTAGAGATATTTTTGTTTTGAAGTAGAGATTGAACTATCAAATAGTGTCACCATGAGTCTACCAAGATATCCATCAAAATGATAATCCATGACTTAACAACCACAAATTCACAAGAAAATTTCCCATGTCAGCCCTAGGGAATCAATTCAATGCCAAGTTTCTTGCTTTAACAGACCCCTAAATGCAATGAACCTCTATCATACCAAGTTTCACACCAATCCACCTAGTTACAGTTCCAAGACAGTAGGTGGATTGGTGGATGTCATTTCTATTTTTCCTTCAAACCCTTACACAGGCAAAACAAGCTAGTCCCTGTATTTGATTGTTTTCTCCCACAAAATAGTTATTTGTCACTTCAAAACAAATGAAAATGAAATGGAACACATATATTTATCTACACCAATGATCTCAGAGCATTTCAAGCTTGTACGGATCCATACAACACAAAAGAACTTCAGAAAAATAATAAAAACACAAAAAATTGCTCCAAGAACATGGTATTTGATATGAAATTTTGGTATCAACTCCTCCAACAATTGCAACAATTGCAATGGGATAGGAATACAATATGATAGAAGTGGGATAAGAAATGCATCGTTCGAAGCATTAAACCAATATGCAAGGATGAAAGAAAGTGCTAACCCCTTAAACTGAAAAAGTTTCTCTTAACTTTGAGTTTGTTGGGTAGCCAATTCTTTTAAGTTTCCCTTCAAGTTTATTTACTTGAATGAAGAGAAAAATTCCTTTGATTACAATTAGAGAATACATTTGAGGCCTTGGTTGTGTAACTAGTGGACCATAGTCACATTTAACACTTGTTACAAAGTTTGGGAGTTAAAACGTTAAGTAGATTTGATTTGTGATGGACACATTTGGACGGTAGTAACAATAACTTGCAATCTATCAAGACTTGATTACCTTATAACTTGTCAAATTATAGCGATGAAATGATAGATTAATCATAATGTCACCTTGGGATCACATCACCATGAAAGAACTTCATCCAACATCCTTATGAGTGCAAGTACCACCAAATAGGTATTTTTCAGATCTGTCTTCCTCGAGTGAGGGAAATTCAGGAAGAGAAGAGGAAAGCAAGATATGTAGTAGGTCTAAAAGAGGGAGATCAACTAGAGGTCAAAAGATAGAAGAAAATTTTGTAAACGTATGGAATTTTTTCTTGTTGAAGGGGGGTCATGTTCTTATGATGATGAGAGCATAGGCGACATTGAGGTACCCTTGACGTACAAACATCTAAAGAAAAAATGGGTACCCAAGGAACTTCTTTCAATAAACATTGATTTTTGTGTCAACGAGAGGATATATCACATAGAACCATTGTCATTACATGGTTTGGACCTATTTTGCATGGAGGACATAAAGGTATGTTACGACAAAGCTACTAAATTGATGGAGTCTGTTGGACCTTGTTACAGTTACAAAGATTGGAAGCAGCTAGTTCAATATACACGAAGTATGCGTAGGTATGTATTGTCAGCAAATTATATACAACTAAAAGATAAGGATCAAAATAAAGGAGTGGCTATGTACATTGACGAAAGGCCAAAAGCATCAAGAAATATTACAGGGTTTATAAATAGTACACAACCTGGGTCAAAAAATAAGCAACCCAATTTTATATTCGAGGTGCGTGAGGGAAACCATGTATTCGTATGTGCGATCAAATCAATAATTGCAAGGGAAGAGTTGCTAATCGATTACAATTTGAATCACTTAGATACAAACATAGTTACTATGGGGGTGGAATGTACTATATACCATTTTACCCAACCTCCAATTAGTGACTCCAATATACCATTTTATTATTATGTTTTTTTTCCATAAGTCTATTAGTTCATTTCGATAAAAAAATATTTATATTTAATTTTTGTCACAGTGGGACATTGATCATACAGGGAAGGCTTCGACCCAGAGCTCAGATCGTGATGCATCTTCAGGCATTTCTACCTGACAGGTTTACCTCATTGTAATTGTACAAACTAGATACGAGCAAAATGTATAATTAGTATGTTTTTTTCATGAGTTTATTGGGTTAATTTCAATAATGTTTTTAATATTCTTGTTGCAGACACCTGATCGGGGAAAGGCATCAGTAGTAGAGGAGAGCATCCATAGGGAGGTGTAGTCACTATTATGTGATGATGACATCACATATTCAACAAACCCTCTCGATATGATAAGGAATACCCAAAATAAATGCATTGAAGAAATCCTTCAGTTGTTATTCATAGTGCCTCAAATGGATGAGATAAAAGAGAGGGTTAAAATATTGACTAAGAGAGCACAAAACTTGAAAGTAAGTTGTCATGAGGTCTTTAATTATAACATAATTTCATTCATGGTTTTATATTTTTTACTCTTTTATGTTATGAACTAAAATATGTGTTGTTTTTACAGGATTTTTTGCGTCCTCATGATGTTGTTGGCCATGATCAGGGTACTTCAGGTGTTGCCCGAGGAGTAGGGGTTGGTACAAGTGTCCATCCTGATCTTCCTATGCATACATCACATCATCCAACCCCATCATCCATGCCTATATTGTCGACTGAAATGTCGACAACACATACCATGCAGACATCTAGTAGTGCACCCTCTGGTAGTGAACACATGCCAAAACATGCGCCAGGACATGTACCTAAGGATGCAAAGGCCACTAGTACTGGTGATGTTTTAGCAGCATTTCCTAGATCTTCCTGTATTACTAGTACAAGAACATTGTTGGTCACATTTGTGGTGACCGAGGATTTCGTTCCCATAAAGATAGAGAAGGTCTCAGGTACTTTAGAATGTTTTAATTATTATTATATATAATCCAATTGAAATTTACTTATTGATCACTCTTTTTAGACTAATGATCCCATGATAATTTTGTAGGAAATGATTTTTTTAATAAACATCTAAGTGATATTACATTGGAGCTCTTTGGGCCCACCATACGTACACGGTGGAATGCCCAAAATCAAGATTTAACAGATGAGCTCATTAATCGTTTAGTTGTGTTGTTTGGTGATAAAACATTCAACTGAACCAAGGTCCTTAAGAAAGTTGGTACCTATCTAAAGTATGTGAGGGACCAATATAGGTCACATTTAGAGAAGAACAGAAAGTACGAGCATCCCCCCATGATTCTGGAGAGGGAGTGGAAGGACCCAGTGTCGGATGGAAAGGAGAAGGCTGAAAATAAAAAAGGAAAGACACCACCAGGCCAAGGAAGGTATGTGATACTATCAACAATGTAATTATATACCGATTACTCTTTATTTTTACATAATATAACGTATTTCAAACTTTTCATAGGCTGCCTAACACATCGAAAGCAATAAAGGAAAGACTAGAAAAACACGGGAAGCACAAACTTGGCTCTGGTGGTTATATGAAATTAGCCACATGAATTGTAAGTATCAATAAATTAAATATTGCATCCAAATAAAAAATTGAAAATAATTTTAGTTTTATCACACCATAGAAGCAAAATTCATTATCTTATGCAAAAATGCAGGGCTTTGAATTCAACAGAGTGCCCACAGAAGAGGACCTAAATATTACCTTCCAGCAAGGCTATGGATCCCTAGTTGAATGCCTAAGAGTCTTGATTGGGAAAACACAATCTTCCACTGCATCTGACATGCAGGTAAATAAACTCAATAAAGTTTATTTAAAATTGAATACTTGTGCAATCTATTCAATATTAATTTCCACCATAAAGTAATTATGTGCCTATTTGTTTTAAACAGACAAGCAATGATGATACTGCACATGACATTGGAATGCAGCCTAGTGAGGGTGGAGCACAACCTGCAAATGAAGGTCATGGTGTGCATCCTGGTACTGGATGTATTCATGTGCTATACAAAATGCGGTATGGATTAATACAATTAAACATCTTTAATTGCATTTGGTCTATTAATTAATGTAACCTTTCATGTTTCAACTTTAAAGCATGTAGAGTGTGATCAACATGTTGACCATGATCAGGCTATACAAGATCAGGAACATGATGTTGCCCCATCAAGTAAAGAGGACCACTCTAATGTTCTTTTAAACATATTTAATTGAAATTAGTGTATTAATTAATGTAACCTTTCATTTTTCAACTTCAAATCAGGATTTAGAGGGTGTTCAACATGTTGAGCATGAGGATATAAGACAAGATAAGGAACATGATGTGGCCCCATCAAGTAAAGAGCGCCGCTCTAATGTTCTTAATTAATGAATACTTGTAACAATAATAATAAAACATATCAATTTAACATATCTTTGCTATTGCAGCAGACCTCCCCTTACAGTGGGGTCTACATCGTGAGTACACGATTAGGCATACATTAAGATCACGAGTAGAGCTCAGAACAACTGAAGGGGGGACAGATGATTTAGAAAACAATACTCCGCTTCAACTTTTTTTAGCTGCAAAAAAGAAAAAAGAAAAAAAAATGATTGTAATCATATGTAAAAACTAAAAGAATGAATGTTATATGTTAATGAATGAATGTGAATATGTTAATGAATGAATTTTATATGTTATTAATGGATGAATGAAAGAATGTTATATGTTATTAATGCAGGATTAATGAATGAATGTTATATGTTATTAATGAATGGATGAATGATTAATGTTATATGATTGGGTATGGGGAATTGAGAGTGATGTGAGGGGGGGAGGGGCCAAATGAGCTTCCACCTTCACGTGGTTGGCCCTGTTAAGTAGAGAATATTAAACTATTCTCAAAACAAAGAGAATCTCAATAAGGCAATGCACTTTTCAATATAAGAAATGCATTGTTTGAAGCATCAAAACAATATGCAAAGATGAAATAAAGTGCTAACTTTTCACTATGGTGGCAGAAACATGATTCTTTATACCCCGATGCCTTCATTTTCCAAGCCAATTTCTCCTACTTTACATAGCTCTGCCATGTTTGTGGATGTGATATGTCTCCTACACAAAAAACATGTACTAGTTTACGGCCTTCACTCCAACTACATCCAAGTATCTTTTTAATTCCTCTATCTTTCATCAATCTCCTTACTATTTGAACCTTGTATAGATGGTTTAGATGAAGAACCCATTATTGTGAAATGTACCTCCAGTTGAGTAAAGTGAATCCATGTTCTGCATCATAATTTGAAGTTGTTTCCATTCCAATGTTCTGAGTTTAGTTTGTTTGTATGGATTTGTATGAATACCACATTGTGTTGTGTGTGGATTTAGTTTCAAAGCTATGTTTCTTTTGTTTTTAGTGGTGACATAACTCTAAAATTTGACTTTTGTGCATAACAAGTTAGTGGAAAATTTTACATCTTTGAAGGGTTTAGAGGCTTGATTGAGATAGATACATGGATATTTGGATCTTGTTGTTGATGGGAGGCTTCCACTTAACCATGAAATTTTGTACCATCTGCAAGTATTAAAAAATATCTCTACTCACATTCATTCAGCTTACTGTAATATAATATCTGACAAAAATCTTCTTTTTATTATACTTAGATGGATTTTCATGCCTTGTTCCAAAGCACATGTTTTAGAATAGGCAAGAAGGATGTGTTGGCACTTTTCACTGCAACCCAAGCGTATTTCCCAAGAGCTTCTATGAACTTGCCACATGTTGGGTCTCAAAAATGCAGGTTTGAACCACAAGAGGTTGCCAAGCTCTCACAACGCTTTTGGTCAACGTACAAGGCCAATTGATGCAATTGAACCTTCTTCTCTTAAGGTTCTGCTAGACCAAGGCGGGTGAAGCTATGTGAATGATGTAGATTGAAATGTACTTCCTGGTGAAACAATATACCCATAATGGAAAATGGAAGTGGATAGACAAAATCACTATAACTATACCTACTCCTACTACACAAAATAAAGGTTTTGAAAATGTTGTTTTAAATGAATCTGTTCTCTGGGATGTGGCAGATTAGTGCCTTCTATCCACATGGGCAATGGAGTCAAAAATATTAAGAATTGAATGTGTTTCCATCTCTTTCCTAATTCTAATTGTTAGGCACTTTGAATAATGAAATTCTATGGCTAGCATATAACCTCATTAATTTATGACTTGCATAAATTATGCTGGAATGTTTTCTTATCAGGTTTTACTTTAACCATTCAAAAGAAATTCTAAGTCACTGTGACTTACTTGAAGGAATTTAATTATGACTTGCAGACACCAACAAATAAAAATCCCACAAAGTGGGAAAATGTACCTTGATAAATCACACATATGCTTGATACATTGACTTAAATGATTAGAGGACTTCAAGTTGGAGACAACTAGATAAGAAATATAAATGATTATAACACAACAATTGAACACAATAAAGTTTTCGCTGATTCAAAAATAATTCATCCATTGCTCTGCTTCTAAAAAGGTCTGTCATTATTTACATTCCCAGTTCCATTTTTTGGAAAAATCTAACTCCTACTATCTAACTACTCTACCCCCTCCAATTGATCTTTTACAAAATATTTATACATTACATATCAAGGGTCATGACCCTTCACTTGACTAGTAAAACGATTTACATTCATTGACAAAAATTTAAAATATTTAATTGGGTTGCCTTATCGGCAAATTAAATATTTTAACTACATTCGATCTTTTATTTTTTCCTTAATACTACTTCCTGCCTTTATATTTCATGTCATATATGATGCTGCAAATCTTCTTGTTATTTCCCATATTCGTATATCCCATTACATTTACCGCTCCATTGTGGTCAACCTTTTGTCCACCCGCAGTATAGCAATTCTTGACTTTTCCACACGTGGATCTCCACTTCTCCTTACCGCACCACCGCACCCTTCGTTCTAACTCCTGGCGGTATGGCGGTATTAGCTTTTACTGTCATATTTGTTGTCCACCATGCCACCACAGTCACCCTTGGAGCCCCCCTGCGGTGGTGTGGTAACTTTCTTGCCTGCTCTGACCAGTTATCTCATTGTTATTTACCTGTCACCGCACTACCGCCATCTTCAACTTTGTCGGTTGCGGTATGGCAGTAAACACTCCAACTGCCACCTTGTCACCTCACCAACTGTTTACCATGATCATCGCGGTCTGCATTCTAGCCTTCCACAGTATCATGGTAGCCACTTCACTAACCATTTCCTCCCTGACTGTTTACTGCGTTGATTATCTCACCGCCACCGTGATACCGCGATCAATGAATTGACCGCATGTGGTGTGGCGGTGATTGTTCTCCAACTACAAGGCTTACCCTCCACCGCACAACCATGAGCTGGTTGATAACTGCCTGCGATAAAGCGGTATGAAGTGAAAAGAGAGGAAATTTCAAAATGATTAAGGTAGCAGTATGAAATATCAGGTGTTTTAGCACTCATATGGGGGACGAAATGAATTTTTCATAAAAAGATAGTGAAATAATAGGCTTAAAAGAGCAAAGAACTTAGATTTTTTGAAGGAAATTTTGGGTTCTAATAGTGGCTCCTATTGGGGATGAGTGGTTTAGAAAATCACTGCAAGAATCCAGAATATCTTTGGTAGAGCAGACCAAGTAAATGATATGAAAAAATGAAGGCAATGGCCGATGGAAAGATGAACAGATGAATGATATGAAAATGGAGCAAATGGAGAATGGAAAACCCTACACTACTGTACATGGAAAGGAAAGCAATGCTTTTAGAAAGGGAACTCCTGAGAATGTCCATGTACTAGAAAACCCAAACCCTTCAAAGATTCCTAAAACTACTGTGCATGGAAAATAATTTTTTTTAAAATAGGTTTTGCTAAGAATTGTCCATGCACTAGCAATCCTATGTACTTGCTCTGGTTCAAAAAATCAAACCATAAGGGATGGCCCCAGGCCACCCCACAAAAGAAAAACCTGCACTTTCCTCTATCTTAGACTTTGTTCTGGTTAAAGCTCATCAGGTTTCTTTTGAAACTATCCATTCCACCTGCCCTGCAACATGCACTGCCATTGAAAACCTTCAGGAAATCATTGTGTTCAACCTAACTTGTACCCATTTCACCACTCTGTATTTCATCATTCTTATCATCATAAGAAAATTATTTATCACCTTCAACATACAAAGTGTATCCAGATTCAACAAAACATTCATAGGCATGCTCACTGCCATATGTTGCTAAATGATCAAGTAGTTGTACCGGGACTTGAAAATTTAAATGCTTCACATGAGAATCTACAAATTCTATCTCATCACCATCTTTTGAAATAATCAAATCAAAATTATTTTCCATTTCTTTTCTATCACCAATTGGCATTGACAAATACCTCTGATCCATACAACCATCCTTATACATATTTGAATCAACAAATGTTGGATACTCATCATCAATAACATGCAAACCAGTATCTTTTTCTTGTAGGCAAAAATAATTCAAGTCACATACCTCTTCTTGGACACAAATATATTCATGATCAGCTTCAATGATTTCTTCATCAATGTGAGAGATGCACATGGGGTTATATGAATTGTTACACATAGTATCTTCACTATCAAAGCAGATATATGCTGGAGCCAAAACTTCATAATCATCTTTATGTGCATACTTCTGGTATTCAAGAGTTAAAAAATCTGAAACTTGCTCACTGTTGAGTGAATAGGTCTTTGCTTCCATATCTTCAACCATATCTCCAACCTCTTGATCTTCATAAGAACTGCAACAATCACCCGATTGTTGATCAACATCCACAATTTCATCTTCACAATTTGAATCACAATCAGTTATGTAGGAGAAACTCTCGATATCTTCATTGTTGGAAGGCATGATATCTTCTTCTATTTTAGCTTCTGAAGCATTGCTGATGTACTCCCTAGATGATGTGTCCCTACCAATATCATCAATGTTGCAATCATCTTCCTAATCCGAGAAATTGTCATTAGAAATCCTAGTAACACATGCTTCTTTTGTTTGTTGCATTGTTTGAGCATCCATGATATCACTACTAGATTTATTATTGCTAGTATCCATGTACATTATCCCAAGCATGGAATCAATAAAATTATTTACTACATCAAAGGCTTGTTGTTTTAATGATTCTGACCAATAAATTGATTCAGGCTCTGATTCTCTTAGAATTTTTGCAAAAAATGTGGGTCTTGTAGGCCTAAAATGAGGAGGTAATTGCATACAAATTTCTACCATCCTATTGTATAAAGAACTCAAAGATTCTCTCTTATATCTCCTTATGTCAAGAAAGGCATCCACAAGATTTTTATCTCTCTCTTGAACTTGAATATACTCCTCAAAAGTATTTTGTTGTGACTAGAGTACATTACCTTTATTACCAAAGTTCTCACTTGCATCATGGGGCACTTGCAATGTCCAAGATCCCTAGGCATTTGTGTTTTCATTCTCACTGCATGATGACCCATTTGGTGATGTATTCGGAGCACGTTTGACTCCCAATTGCCACAATTGTTGGTTCACTTGTAGCATATGTTTTTCAACTTGTAGCCTCTGTTGTCTCAATTCCTTCAACTCTCTTATTGATTGTTGTCTTCTTTCTTCTTCTGCCATTTTGACAAAATATTACTACTTCACAACATCCATGCATTATTTATCAAATGAAACAGAGTCGCCACCTACTTTTCCAAAATTAGGAAAATGAAATGGATTTTGATACTGATTTGGTTT
This sequence comes from Sequoiadendron giganteum, assembly GCA_007115665.2. Lineage (NCBI taxonomy): Eukaryota > Viridiplantae > Streptophyta > Pinopsida > Cupressales > Cupressaceae > Sequoiadendron > Sequoiadendron giganteum. The sequence goes on along the minus strand of CM021101.1, from coordinate 291,481,210 downwards.
GCCCCATCGGAATCTCCAAAAAAAAAAGAAAAAATTTGTTGACTCTATAAATGGAAAGGCTGAAAAATCTTCCTAAGTAATTCCCCAGTAGAGTCACCAAACTATTGGGTCTCAAAAACACAGGTTTGAACCACGAGAGGTTTCCAAGCTCTCACAATGCTTTTGGCCAATGTATAAGGCCAATTGATGCAATTGAACCTTCTTCTCTTTAGGTTCTACTCGACCAAGGCGGGTGAACTTATGTGAATGATGTAGATTGAAATGTACTTCCTAGTTTAGTCTACCCATGATGGAAAATGGAAGTGGATAGACAAAATCACTATAACTAAACCTACTCCTACTGCACAAAATAAAGGTTTTGAAAATGTTGTTTTAAATGAATCTATTCTCTGGGTTGTGAAAAATTGGTGCCTTCTATCCACATGGGCAATGGAGTAAAAAATATTAAGAATTGAATGTGTTTCCCTCTCTGTCCTAATTCTAGTTGTTAGGCACTTTGAATAATGAAATTTTGTGGCTGGCATATAACCTCATTAATTTATGACTTGCATAAATTATGCTAGAATATTTTCTTATCGGGTTCTACTTTAACCATCCAAAATAAATTCTAAGTGACTATGACTTACTTGAAGGAATTTAATTCTGACTTGCAAACACCAATAAATAAAAATCACACAAAGTGGGGAAATGCACCTTGATAAATCACACATATGCTTGATGCATTGACTTAAATGATCAGAGGACTTCAAGTTGGAGATAACTAGATAAGAAATATAAATGATTATAACACAACAACTGAACATAGTAAAGGTTTCACTGATTCAAAAATAATTCATCCATTGCTCTGCTTCTAAAAAGGTATGTCATTATTTACATTCCCAATTTCGTTTTTTGGAAAAACTAACTCCTACTATCTAACTACTCTACCCTCTCCAACTAATTTTTTATAAAATATTTATATATTGCATATCAAGGGTTGTGACCCTTCACTTGACTGGTAAAACCGTTTACATTCATTGACAAAAATTTAAAATATTTAATTGGGTTGCCTTATCGGCAAATTAAATATTTTAACTACATTCGAGCTTTTTTTTTTTCCTTAATACTTCTTCCCGCCTTTATATTTCATGTCATATATGTTTCTACGAATCTTCTTGTTATTTCCTGCCTCCATATTTCCCTTTACATTTACCACTCCACCACAGTCAACCTTTTGTCCACCCGCAGTGCAATGGTTTTTGACTTTTCCACACGCAGATCTCAACTTCTCCTTACCACACCACCAAGCCCTTCATTCTAACTCCTGGCAGTATGGTGGTATTAGCTTTTACTACCATCTTTATTATCCACCGTGCCACCGTAGTCACCTTTGGAGCCCCCTACGGTTGTGCGGTAACTGTCTTGCTTGCTCTGACCAGTTATCTCATCGTTATTTACCTGTCACCGCACTACCGCGGTCTTCAACTTTGTTGACTAGGGTATGGCGGTAAACACTCCAACTGCCACCTTGTCGCCTCACCAACTTTCGATCGTGATCACCACGGTCTGCATTCTAACCTTTCGTGGTATCGCGGTAGTCGCTTCACTAATTGCTACCTCGCTGACTATTTACTGCGTCGATTATCTCACTGCCACCGTGATACCGCAGTCAATGAATTGATCACGCGCGGTGTGGCGGTGACTATTCTCCAACCGCTAGGCTTACCCTCCACCGCACAACTGTGAGCTGGTTGATAACTATCTATGGTAAAGCGGTATGAAGTGAAAAGAGAGGAATTTCAAAATGATTAAGGTAGTTGTATGAAATATCAGGTGTTTTAGCACTCAGATGGGGGATGAAATGAATTTTTCATAAAAAGATAGTGAAATAATAGGCTTAAAAGAGCAAAGAACTTAGATTTTTTGAAGGAAATTGTGGGTTCTAACACCACATTCAATAATAAAAGTCTAGTAAACATTTGGCCAGCTTGATGAGAACAACGATAATGCTAATTCTCCTACACTTCGGGCTCTGTAAGACCCAGGAGGGTACTCCCTAAAATGTACTCTTGAAATACAACATTGCAAAATTCACTTGCACATTGATAAACAACAGATAGATTCCCCATTTACACTAAAAGGATGAAATCCTTCAAGAAATTATATATTCCTCGAAAAGGATCGAATCCTATTAGTAAAGAATCACAAACACGACTAAAGTAGATTTATAGGAAATATTTGAATAAAATGTCTTAAAGTCATAACACAAGACATGAGAAAATACAAAAGAAATCAAAGTTCCAATGCCATATCCTAAAGCACATAGTCAAATGAGAAAACTGAACTACAGGGAAAATTTCATCTTAAGCACTTATGATCTATATGAATCGCATTACAATCCATATATCAACATCTAAGTCTATCACTACTTTATTAATCTTATTGTTAGCTTGCATGAACTCATGGATTAACTAAAGCACTTAACCGATCCTTTGAACCAGAGCTATCGTTAAACGTAATTCACAGTAAAGAACAAATAAAGATCAATGAAAATCATCTTGGACCAATATTTCATTAATAATCCATGCAAAGTATCACAACAGGAGAGGAAACATACTCAAATTATTCACATGTTTTAACACAAACATGCCTAAGAACCCCATAATTGACCAAGTTCTCTTATCTAACTCAAAACCTTAAAACCTTGACTTACATTCATACTCTTTGTATTATCAAACTCCTATTTCTCATATCTCGGATATTTCATCAGACCTCTTCTCATGGCCTAGAATTCCCTTTTATAAAACAAGGGAGAACACAAGCCTCAGGCCGGAGAGTACACATGTCCATTTTTCATTGGACCGCTAATCCCTAATTCAGTTACATTTTCATCATGCGATTGAAAAAGCATAAGACAAGAATAATCATTAGTTGTTATGGAAGAAAAGAAACTGCCCTTCAAAGGGCCACTTGTTCACGTCAGAATCATCTTTAAGCATTGTAACACTTTATTTCACCTCAACAACTCGTACTTGAAGTCGAAAGGAGAATGTATATTTTCAAATATAGCTTCTGAGGCCAGGCCTATATTATACATGACCAAGTTGCATTTCTCACTGATAGTATTCATATTTCAAATTCATCGGTGAACACCTTTTTCCATAACTCAAAATATTCCTTGGATGGCCACTTAAAAGCCATAACCTGATCAATCTTATCTCAATAGGGTGCATATTTCACCATTACTGATGTAGCCTTCTTATCAAAATTTTCAAAGAAACTAATGACAAATGATAGTTTCTCCAATGTATTCTCCAACAATACCAATTTTAGCATTTCTGCATATCTCATGTGTCTGAGCATCATTATATTATTCATCTGATCTTTCCAAACCTACAAAGGCTTTACCTCGTCTTGAATATGCAGAATGTGTGGCAATGGAGTTAAGTCCATTCCATCATATTTGGCATTTAACCCTTTAATCTTTAACTCCATAGGGGAAACATACCCTTGAAAATTTTTCTCCAAGACTCCCTTGACAAATTGATAAGTTGATTTAACCATAGGATACTTATCCCCATGTTGTTTTGCTCCTACTGCCATGAATCTCAATTTCTCAATTATGGGGCTCCATCTGTCCAGCAATGGGGTGGCCAACTCTCTATCTCTTGGGAACATTCTAAGTGCTTGCAACATTAGAGCATAGTTTGCATAAACACTATTCAATTTCCCCTGGACCCTCCTATTTAAGTGTTTCAAAACAGTGTCCACAATCACCAAATTTCTCTTCCCTGCTTATCAGTTAACCCTTCCAGGAGTAAGGGCCCATAGAATAAAGCCTTTCCCTCTTGCATTTTTCTAGTAGAGGGTTTTAATAAATCTATAATATCTTGGGAAAAGGAGCTAGTAGTGGCTTCAGAGCCAGAGCTTCGGGCCTTAGGTGCCATTTATACAAGACAGAGAATAGCTCAAGCTAGGGTTTTTATATGTCTAACAATTATAACTCGCACCCTATAGCTTTAAATAGAAAATGCTTCACAATTCAAGAAGGCACAACAATTATTAAGACAAGATTTAAAATACTTTAAAGCAAATCAACTCAAACAATCCTTTAGGAACAAAACAAGAAGCAATCGATAGTTTTTCTTTAAGCAACCATAAGACCTTCTGAAAACACAAGAAATGGTATATGTGTTACTTACAGTTTCACTAGCAGAACGTTAATAATAGTGAGGCTGAAAAAAATACAAAGACGGCTTGCTTCACTCGGCACCAGGCAATTTCTCTTCAGCGTGAAAATACAAATAGAAATAACCATTCACTGATCTATTAGCATTTAATTACAAGAGCACAGTTCAAAATCGACCATTACTACTCACTCACGTGAGATAAAATGGCTATAGTACAACATCAACCTATTTCAAATGCCAGTCGTTGATCCAAAACAATGTAGGCCAAAAGAACGGGTCAGATTGAGTCAAAATGGTTTGAAAATACCATGTCCATTCACCATTATTTAGGCGAACAAAAAGTCACCTACCGGACACCACCTCAGCACCAAATGAACCCCACCTCGATCGTCCCTCGTGCAGCATCGACATCCACACATCAACAATTCCCACACCTCACAACATTATTAAAACTAATATTTTAATTATGTGAGGTCAGCGAGGAACCGCCACGATGCGTTGGTAAACAAACAGTTGTTAGCATCAGTGTCTTTCATCGGTCAACGAACAAGAACCGGTCCCCACAATCATATGCGACAGGTGGCAGAATTTCGCATGCCTCGCACCACTTTAATAACGTCAGTAGGAAACCTTGCAGGGTCAGCGCGGAACGTCCATGATACAAATCAGTCCATCCAATGGCTACACAATCTGCACATGCAAAAAAGTTATTTATAAAAAGGGAACTGACTAGGTGGACGGGGAAATGACCTTCGAGGCCAAAAATATTTTTCAGAGATTAATCTAAAACATTTTACCAACCCGAAACTAAGGGAAAATAAAATATGGTCAGGATGCAAAAGATCGAGAGGACAGGTAAACAAGGGCTGGTAATGTCATGAGCAAAAGGGGTTAAGACCACACTTAAATGAACGACCACCGTTAATAATAAGTCATCACTCGAAAAGAAAAACTATGACCTAGACTCGTTTGTAAAACCCAACCAATTAGATCCAAGGATAAAATAAAATAAACTCACAAGTGGGGAGAATTTAAAAGCTCCACCAGTATGTTGGCTTTACACCTGCCAATTGCATAGTTTACTTCATTCATCCAACATATTGCCAATGCGTTTCACAATTGTTGGAATCATATCCTATAATTATAGAACTAGTAAAACTAAAATATGTAAGTTTCAAATATGGCATTACATATCAAATTCTATGAAGTTTTGAAAGAAAATATCAAAATGGAGAAGTATTAACAAAATAATCTACATAATTTCTAAGAGATCAGGGAATTTTTTGTAGAGTTATCTTGAATATATTTAAGACAAAAGTAACTTATAGAGATTGAAGCAGAATATCGATAGTATAAAATCACCAGTCAACACATCTTAGTAGTATCTAAATTCTAGAGAACTAGGTCCACTATCCATTAGCCAGTAAAACAAATAAAATCAATTCATAAGATTATTCTATTCTAATAGGGTTGACTGGTTTCTTGTTTCTTTTTTATTGTCAGGAAGTCATCAATATACATTTGGTTTTCCCGCCTTCTCTTGCCTTGTGGCCAGAGAGTTTCTGTAGAAGGTATCAAAGTAACCTTCAAGATTGACAATGGCAATGAGTACAAGGTCACTATAACTTAATGTTAATTGGGTATGATTTTATTTGTTCAAGACTAATTTAGATTCATTTTACGCTCACACTACTTTTATTTACATTTATGTTTTGCTAATATCCATTTTCCTTTACATTCATATTCTTCTATACATATTGTGTTTACAATAATGTTTTCCTTAATTTAATCTAGGGGAGAGGACCCAGTACCTAAGCATGTTTCAATAGTTGTGATAGTAGTGGTTTATATAATGTCCAACCCTAATTATTTGATTCTTCTTACTGATCCAATTAATACTTTCCAGTTACTGTGATTGATTATAAGGATTTAATCTTTACTTAAAAGAACCAAATGATCAAATCACATAAATACAACACATGTGTATCGACAAACTAATATATACTTGATATACCGATTTGAACAACAAAAAAGCATCAAAATGGAGACAATCAAATAACTGTATAATGTCGTAGAAAGCTGATACCAAAGACTAAGCCACAAATTCATATATCTTCATTAACTTCATTGAACTTCATGCATGCATCTGAGTCTTTTTGATGAAAACATCATTACAAAAAAAACCATCTACAGTATTCTTTTTTCCTATTTGCCTCTCTCCTTTTGATATCAAAAAATGGATACTTATACATCAAATGTTTGAAAGGATACGTCCTTTCAGAAATGTCTTATACATAAAATATCACCCAGAGTCACCCCGATAATTATTTCGATCCATTTATATCTTCATCGGCAAGAGATCATGTATCGCTAGGATATTTTGTAGTTTCCCCAACGTGGTAAGTCTCCCCGATGATTATTCTTTTGATCTCAAGTATGTTGCCAAGACTCCTGCCAATGTAATCTTATCGACGTGACATAGTAGGTTGGGTAGAAATTCAAAACTTACTCCGATGGTATATGTCTTGCCAATATGCTTCCCTTGTGCTTTATCGATGAGAGAAGATGAGTATCTCATCGATGAAACTTCATCGCTGAGACCACATGCCAGTCCTCTCGATATATCTTCTCAGGAAATTTTGATTTTTGTAATAGTCTTGATCTTTCATTGATATGCCTACATTTGAACGAATAGTTTTTTTTTAAAATTGCATTGTTTCATCGAACTTTTGACAAACCTCCAAAAGCGTCCGACGAATTTGCAATACGTATGATGAAACTTTCATCGTAATGACTTGCCTATTTCATTGCAATTTGATGAAATTTTTTCATTGTTCTTTCGATCTCAAGTATGTCACCAAGACCCCTGCTGATGTAATCTTATCGGCATGACATAGCGGGTCGGGTAGACATTCAGAACTTACTCCGATGGTATATGTCTTGCCGATATGCTTCCCTCATGCTTCATTGATGAGACAAGATGAGTATCTCACCGATGAAACTTTATCGCTGAGACCATAGGCCAATCCTCCTAATATATCTTCGCGGGAAATTTTGATTGTTGTAACAGTCTTGATCTTTCACCAATATTTACAATACTTGCCTATTTTGTCACACTTGCGACAAACTTCTATTGTTGATCTGATGCTTTGGCAAAGGCATGCCACTTGTGTTTTGGCTACTGCTTGTTGCTAGATTGATGAAAGTTTTGTCGATATTCTAACAAACACCAGGTCCCCTTTTTCATGGTGGCAATCGACGAAGCTGAGTCATTATTTCGACATTTTAAAGCTAGTCGAGAAAGCGACAAAAAAAATTATGTGATTTGTCGGTATTTCGATAATAGATTATTCATATTCCAACAAACTTTCATCGGAAATTAGAGTCAAATAAAGTAGTGTGAATGAATTAGATGAGTTGAGGAAAACAACATGACATCATACTAAACTTGTGCAAAGTCAAAGAATCAAATGGCATGACAGATTCATCAAAGAAAAGAAATTCCAGCCAGGCAATTGGGCAATACTTTATGATTCACGGTACAAGGATAATGCAAGTAAAGTGCATACTAGGTGGGTAGGGCCATATGAAGTGGCATAAGTCTTTCCCAATGGAATTGTGCAGCTCATGACCATTGACCCAGTGAAATTAAAACTATTGGAGAATGGGCATCATCTCAGATTATATCACAAGCCAGCTTCAAAAGAAGAGTTCCTGCAGCAGTTTATCCAACACACAATGCTCGACCATGGTTCCTACAGTAAAGGAGTTCCTACAGCCAAAGGTAGCGGACCTAGTGTCCCTCCTTCCAGCTAAATGAGGTACGTACTTGTCATAATAAATATTTCTACTTTTATAGAAATCCATTTCTTCACCCATCTGTACCACCTTTCTCTCTCTTCCATAAATTTTTTTCACCTCACCCCATTCCATCATCATTGATTGCTCAATTATTGCTCAGCAACGCAAGTGGTACTTTCTCCTTCATCGATGCAATGAATTCTCAAAAATCATCTTTGTATACACTCAGGTACGTGCACATTAATTGCATTCTTAATTATCCTTTAGAGCGTTTCATTTAATCACTGTACGATAAGATGGACATTCACATAATTTTTTTCAAACCCCTCGTCAAATCAATCTTTCCATTCTGCATGTGTGGACACATGTCCAAATTTAGGTTGGGGGAAGGGGTAAGCAAGATGCATAAATTTTGCCACATGCCAATAAATGATTGTCTACATCAGCAAATCTTTCTGAGCTGATTCAAAATTTAAAATGAATGATGGAAAACATGTGTGATGTGACACTAAAGTACCTCCACCATTTCCTCTCATTATGATTCCTTTTATTACCATTTATGTTATTCTTAACTCTGTCATAATTTTGAAATGCAAGTGGTAAGTTGATAAAAATAGGGTAAAAGGAAATTCAGTTGACGGATTCACCCAGCAAGCAAGCAGAGAATTTTTTTTACAGAAGTAACTTTACAAGGTGACGAGCTAAGCATAGACAATGGGAGGTGGACTCATTCGAAATGAGCCCTCAACTCATGATTCCTTATTACAAGATGCAATGTGCTTAGCCAAATTTTAGAATTGTGGATGGCTAGATTATTTTTTGAAGTTGGATGGTTTCAATGAGGTTATTGCATTGGATTTCTCTTAGAAATTTTCAGACGAAAAGGCCATGGTGAAAGGACTAGAGGTCATAGCAACTGAAGAACGAATTGCTAAATTTTTAGGGTTTTCGGCAGATGACGAACCTTACCCTAGTTCTAAGGATGCCAAAACAGCCAGAGCCATATTTACAATGCATGGTGACCCTCCACTCACAATTGAAAAACAAGGTGCCAAGAGGCTCTCTCTACCAGAGCCATGGAAGCAGGTTGTCGTGCATATCATCAAATACATCACTTGCGAAGGTCGGTTGTCGAACCTGCATTCAGTACATTTCAAATTGTTGATTCATATGCGGCACAGGAGGAAGATGAACGTGCCCAATGTACTATACAATCATCTCTCTATTATGGCAACAGAAACACAAAAAGGTAGAGAAAACTTTGTATCCCACCACTGTTTAATTAAATTGCTGGTTATAAGATCTTTGCATGATAAAAACCCTGGAATGGCCTAGGATGATTTTGTGAACATTGAGCAGTATAGACCTGAGACCTCTCAGCCTAGGGTTTCATCTCAGTCACATATGTCTAGCAGAAAATTGAGCACAACCGAAGGTGCCCCTGGTGCTTCGACCTCTAGTGCTGGTGTGGATTCCCCCATTGTAGAAAGGACTATAAATGTCAGTTCCTCTGATAATGAGAATGAAAAAAAAAATCATCATCAGATTCTGATGATGATGATGTCCCATTGAGAACAATGAAAAAAACAAGAGCACAAAAGAGAAAGGCAAAAGCAAGGAAAATAAAAACATAACCTGCACAAAAAGAAGTGCCAAGCCCTAAGAAAAATAAGGCTAGCACTGTTCATCCTACAACCAAAGGAAAACAAAAAAAATGTCTCATGAAATCGAAGTTGGTCGATCCTAAGCTTTGCTGGGTTATTGGGTGAAAATACAAATGCTCCAATAGAGCAGGAGAATGTACAAGAATAATATGTGTTCGAGGAGGTAGAAAAAATGACCCTAGTAGATCTTGTTGCCATCAGAGAGGAAGTTGAAACTCAAGAACATGAAGAAAGTTAGGACTTCCTGCAACAAGACCAATAGTGGGACTTCTTGCAGCAAAGTCAAGAAATAGATCAGGAGTTCCTACAACCACCACCGGAAGAAGAACAAGAGGTCCTGCGACAGAATGAGGAACAAGGAATCATACCTCAACAACCTGAATCGGTGAGACCTCTTGATTCTATGCAGATGGTTCTCTATGGGAAATAACTATCTATGAAAATTCTAGTAGGAATCCACAACCCTCATGATTTTTTAGTACATACAACCATTTTAAATTTATGGGAAGAAATACAAAGAAGAGAAGAAATGATTGAAAAAGGAAATTCAAATGAGGGATGAGATGATTGAAGAAAAGAATCAGGAGATTGTTGTTTTGAAGGAAAGGATAAGTGGCATTTCAACTTTGGTGCCACAAATTTTGGAATGTAGGACCCCTGTAAGGGTTTATGCTTTGCACTTAAAGGAGAAATAAATTTCCTTTAGAATTTCAAGAATCATCTCAAGCCTAAATCCCTCCATTGAAACTCTTGCTAAATTTTTCAATGCCTACAAAATTGCTTCCTCTGAAATGAAAAATTTGTTATGTGAATTTTATCTACACAACCTTGTTGTCCCAGAGGATAATGATTGGAACCCACTACCTTATGTTGGAGACATACAATTGAGAGCATTTATGTCCTGGGTGTAGAATGAGATTAGTTGGGGTGAGCAATACAATGCGTACAAAAAGAAGGAATCCAGTATTCCCCTAGCCATTAGGGCTAAATCAAAGAACCCCAAAGGCATTTATATAGATTGGAATAAATTACTCTTTAGGCCAAGCTATGGTAATAAAATTATGCCCTGGATTGAAGTTGTTTATAGTGAGTCTGAAGTAAAGACTGCAAAAAAAGAAGATGCTATGAGGGGATATTTATCCCAACGATGGAACCTATTGATTGATGAGCTAAAGCAAGTTGAGCCACATTCTATTCACAATTACATTGCTACACTGAAAAAGAATTGAAAAATATATCCAGCTTGGGAGAACCAAAGGGCATGAATGGTTTCCCCTAACCTTTTAGCCATCTACCCTCCTATGGCCTGTACTTAATTTCAGATTCTTCATGTATGAAATTGCAAAGGAACAACAACGATGGAGGAGGATTGATAAGTTGGGAGGATTTTACTAGAATCCTTATTCACTCACAACAGACACCGACATTGGACAACTATCATTCATAGACTTCAGGGACTTAACAAAGCAGAAGCATAACTCTTCCCCTACTGGAGGACCAACAAAACGTTAAGTTTGGGGGAGTGATGGGTATTGATTTTGGCCTAGTTAGGGGGGGGTAGAATCTCTTATTATTTGCTAAGATTGCCACATACTTTGATATTATATGCCAACACTTTCATATAGTTTCTCTCAGTTATATGACATATGGACTAAGTTCATTTATGTAAGTTTTAATGACATTTACCCATTATGTGAACCATCTATGTTTATTTTGCATGTGATTGATGAATTTTCTTTAAGGTGGTTATGATTATGCGATTATTATGTGTACTGACATTACTCTACAGACATGATTGAAATGATAAGTTGAGAAATGTAGCTACCAGCCGGCTAGATTAAGGAGTCACAAGAAGGTCAACTGAAGATGATGGTGGAAGATTCTCGTGTCAGCCGCATGTAACCACCTTGTACCGATCTTTAATGGCATTGAGCATTGTGGGCATTATTATAGTGGTCAAGTCCATGTTTGGCCATGCATGTTTGAATGGATTCCCCTACATGCATAAGTGCCCTTTCCATTTTTCTTGCTTTCCCTAAATGGCATCCTCTCAGTTAGTGGGAGTCGATGGCCCTATTTAGTTGATAAATAAGACTCGAATCCTCCTTCCATGGGCTAGTGATAGTGAGTTAGTGAGTTGATCACCAAGTTCTTGTACAAGTTGATTATTAGCCATATTTCTATAATTACATTTTCTAATAAATGAAATAAGATTCTAAGTTGAGTATCCAAGTTTTCTAGTAGTTTAGAGGATACTCATCCAAGGGGCCCCACTTGGTGAGTAATACGTTCCTTTAGTTTAGTTAGATTAGTGTTAGTTTTTGTTCAGTTTTTAGTTAAGATTCTGGCGTTGACTATTTTTACAGCCACTAGAACTATGTTTTGTTATTGTTCCTACAGCCAAGGCAGGCAAAGTAATTTTTGTTGGATGCTTAGATTTTCCTTATTTTTATGCATAATTAGTTTAGATTTGCTTGAGTGATGTTCAACATTTTCTTTGTTTCCTTTCATTAAATTTACTTTTAGCATTAATCCTTTCTTAGTTATAGAACAAGATGACTACTCTTGAATTTCTAGTACACATACTATGTTGAACCATTTCAAGTTCACGTCCTTGGGTTGACAATTTAAATGCACCTTCATGGTGGTTAAGATAGCTATTTAGGTCATATATCCAATCTTTGAATCATGGTTGTAAGGGCCTAGTTATTGAAATCATTACTGTGGGCCGACATGAACATTCATTGTTTACAACTATTCAAAGCTTTTCCAACTAAACAGTTTGATGAGCAAGGATGTTTTCAGCTACAAAGATAAATTTTACAACAAAATAGTATCGTTTACAAAAGATTATTCATTGTTTACATCATTGCAATACTGTTTCAGACTAAACAGTTATATTTAATGACATAAAATATTATTTTCCAACAAAACATTTACTATTTGCAATTACGTATTGTTGTTTCAAGTTGTTTAGAAGCTAAATTACAACATTACATTTAATTGTTCACTATTTTAAAATAGAATAGATTTTTCCACAATGAAATGAAAATAAACAATGTTGTTTTGCCAATAACAATATTATCCAGAGCTTCTCATTTGTTAATTTTCAAGCAAGCTAAGAGATTTCTCTAATGAATCCTTAGCCTAGTTTCATGCATAAAAATAGAAAGTCTAATATTCAAATCTTGAACAACTTTCATCTCTGAAATTCATTGTGCAAAATAATGTAAACAATCTAAGTTGGTCATGCTTGTCGAGGTAGAACTTAAACAAGTATTTCAGTCAATAGCAAGACATGAAAGTTTCAATTTCTAGTAGAACTCATGCATTTTCAAGTTATACAAACATTCATAGGTCACTCTAAATTGACCATTCATATTGGTTTGGTGCATTTCCTTCTTAGTAACAATAACGTGCATAGATTTGACCTTAAAGACATGGAGATTTCACCACTAAAAATCGGCATGCATGAATCTTAGTTACATGGGAATCTTCCCTTCGATCTTATAGATCGAACCCTACTTTGGTTCATTGAATTTTAGTAAGGATTTCACCACTAAAAATCGGCATGCATGAATCTTAGTTACATGGGAATCTTCCCTTCGATCTTATAGATCGAACCCTACTTTGGTTCATTGAATTTTAGTAAGGATTTCACCACCTTTCCCAGTAGAATGGGGCAGAATTATAATACAAATGATATAGTTTGAGCATATTTTTTAGCTACTATATATTGGCCTAGCTGATATGAAGAATGTGATACAAATAAAAACAAAGCACGGGGTTAATGCCCTTTTTAGGGATCGATGGTCAATCCACAATGATTTTAAGTCATAATAAAAATACAGTGAATCATAATAGAGATTATGAATAGCCATCAAATGGCTAGCACAAAGGTGCAAACTTAAAGAACAGTCATCTTTTATTAACTCTAAGGCTCGACCTAGTTATTAAGGCTAGTTGCAAGGCTTAAAAATAAAATTCGTACAATACTGGTCACAAGTTGGGTGACCCAAAATGATGGTTGGTGCCACACTACTTGGCTCAAGGTTGTGGTTTCAATAGGAATACATTTTTTATAGTAAAATGATGCAATTAATAAAATGGAAAGACTATCATTCAAATAATGAGTAAAAATGATAAAAGAAAATCGAGGTTTCTTTCTAAGTAATCAGTCTACCTAATTAATCAATCTTTGTGTGAATTTTCCTTTTCATATTTCCCTCACCCACGAGCTCTCTTTTTTATTTTTCCTTGGAACCCCCAGCTTTTGTTGCAAGTATGGATGTGTGTAATGGTGTTGTCATTAATGTTGTCATTGATGTCAACACAGTTTAGGTTGGTTGTTGATGGTGCTTGTATAGTTGAGATATTGTATAAGTGTTTAGAGTACATGGAGCTATATTTATGAAGTTGTAGTTGTGTTTTTGCCAAGTCCTTTTGAGAAAAATTGAGAAATAATGAAGGCAGTGTTGAAGTGTGTGTTTTGAGTGTGCTCTAGTATTGTGCTCTACATTTCTTATGTGTTGATCCTATGCCTGTGTGGATTTTTAAGTGTGTTCATGAGCTTCAATGGATAATATATTTTGAGTTTTAGCTTCTGGTTTGATGGAGAGTAAAAGATATGTTCACCGGTGTGTGAACTGGTTTGGCAAAACTATCTGTTTGTGGACTGGGAGAAATTTTTTGGCTTCGTAGTCTTCTGATATTTGGTTCCAGATCTTGTGTATCTAGGAGATGAATCTTTCTGATGGTTTTTGTGTTTTTACAAACTTGCTTGTGATTTGGCGCTTTAGAAGATCTTCTCCAGAGCTCCTGTGCTTTGCTGGTTGGTCCGGTTGGACCGTTGAAGAGTTTTCTATAGATGAAGTTTGTTGTATTTGTTGTGGATGTACCTAAGGTATTCTCAGAGATGGAAATTTTTTGGTGAAGCATTCTATGTTATCCACATGTGATCATCTTTTTGGAGATGCGTGTACTTCAAAGATCATTGGTGTTTTCATTAGGTTTGGTCGACCTGGTATCTACACGTTACATTAAGTCTTTGCATCAATCTGTGGAAGCATGTGATTGAGCCAAGATGTTGTTTGGGTCCTAAATTAAATATGTAATTGGTCCTCTCTCATTATTATCCATTGTGGGAATGTTGAGTATCCGACCTAGTTCAAATTTGTAAATGAAATTGTACAACCGACCTTGGAGAATGTTTCTAGGGTTGAAGATGGTATAAAAGAAAATAAAGTTGTAGTGAATTTTTCATCCATCTAGCCACAATTTGAGCAAGTGAAGTGTACAAACAAGTGCAAAAATTAGAGTGTGGAAGAGCAAATTTAGGCAACGGTACTTTAAGGTGTTAAGTTGATGGTGTCTACAATTTTTTTGATCAAGTTGCGATTGTATGGAACCGTAGTGGTGGATCTTCATTTATCTTTTCTTTTCTATAGGTAGTGAGCCTTTGTATCTGGTATTGCATTACTACTACATTATGAGTTAATCCTCAGCGTGGTTTTCCCTCATTGGGTTTTCTATGTAAATCTGGTGTCTCTGGTGTTTTCTTTCTATTATCTGCATTTCATGTTTACACTTAATAACAGATTAAAGTTAAATTGAAAAGATTAAGTTTAGAAGTAAAGTGATTTGATACAGCTGATTCACCCCCCCCCCCCCACTCTCAATTGTCTTGTGCATTTCAACAACTTTTTGTCCACATAGTTGAGTATATCAAAATGGAAACAACAACAACATTAATCTTCTTGCATGCCACTAGTGAAGGCATTATTGCCTTATCATCGGCCACTAATCATTCGAATATTGCCATTAATATTGTGGAAGACCACATCTTTCATGATCTTATTTTACTTTCAATACTCTGATATTAGAATATGATCAACTATCGATTTTGAAATCGATATGAATTTGAATATGTATATGTATGTATATATATATGTGATATATACATACACATATATGTATGTATTTAAATATTTTCATTCATATTTACCATATTTTCAAATAATATATATACATATATACATTTATCTATATATATGTATGTATGTATGTATTAGCATTTATTTACAAACATGTATATATATATATATATATATATATATATATATATATATATATATACATTCTTGTGAAAATTGTTTCTTTAGAAGAGCTTATAAGTTCCATATGCTATCATTTAAATTAAGGAAATTTAATTTTATCTCAAGCATCCATATATGTAAACTAAAAGAATTTATTTTTCACTTAATTTTCACATAATGAAAACTCTTATCCTTTTTAATCATTCTTTACAATACTTACTTTCTTTTTCTTAAAAACATAGAATTTGAGTAGACAATTTAATTTACAAACCATTCATTTTCAATCATTGAAACATATCAAGTCATGAAATTGTGTTCTTTTATATATGCAAAATAGTTCAAATTCAAATCATCATGCCATTTTTTGTGTGTGCACACAAATTCCAACTGGCTTACCGTTCAATCCAGCTAAACAATCCTACTTCAACTGTGTTCTTTCCCTTCAACCTGTCACCCCTGCAACTGCACACACTTGCACTTGCAAATTTATTAGTAACGTTCAATTCTTGGTAACATATAAAATAATTTTTGAAAGTTCATAAAGTCAACATCATACAACTTCTTTCATTCAATTTTTTGAAAATTCCAAAATTTCCATTAATATATATTGAATTTCTTCAATAATTCAATTTTCCATAATTTGATAAATATGCAATAAAATTGGGTTATGACATGCATTCTATTTTGTTGTTTTTTGTTTTTTATTTCGTTTTACAAAAAAATTGTTACTTGAAATTAATCATATTTAGCTTCATTTGTTAAACTCTGTACATTTTATGAATTCAAAATTACATTTACAAGACATCATTTTTTGTTTTTTGCATAGATTAATCAAAAAATTATCTTGTTTGAAATCTAAAAATTGTATTACATTCTAGGTCATTGCATTGCATTTTATTGTCTTTCCATTTTTGGTTTATATCGAGTTTGTGAAACTTGTATGAGCTTCACAACTTGGTGTCCTATTACCAATATTGTTGTGAGAAGTATTTTGAGACCCATGTCATCCCATGATACACCATTCATCGTGGATATTGGGTTCTCCAACTCTTTCACTAGTAGTGTTGATAATCAACCCTCTATGGATCATAGCCTTCATATCATTTCCAATGACTTACCTACCTACAAGAAATTTGCATGATGTTGAAACAATGGTTGCTAATGTCCTGTAAGAAAACATAAGAAGGCTAATTGAAGAATTAAAAAAATTGCAAGACTTTGTGAGAACTGAACCTACTACTACTAATGGCATCCCGTGATACACCATTCATCTTGGATATTGGGTTCTCCAACTCTTTCACTAATAGTGTTGATAATCAACCCTTTATGGATCATAGCCTTCATACCTCATTTCCAATGGCTTACCTACCTACAAGAAATTTTCATGATGTTGAAAAAATGGTTGCTAATGTCCTGTAAGAAAACATAAGAAGGCTAATTGAAGAATTAAAAAATTTGCAAGACTTTGTGAGAACTGAACCTACTACTACTAATGTTGTCCCTCTCACAAGGAACATACGAAAGATTCTTAAGCATGAAGAAGGAATAGAAATTCACCTTTGTCCATCTCATTAACAAAAAATTCCCTCCTCCTCAACCAGCTTCAAGTACATTTCCCATGCATAAGGGTGATCCCACAATAGTGGTTTACACTTTCTGGGAGATCCTAATTTTTGCTGAAATCCCATATTTTTATCAAATATAATGATTTAAGCCTTGGAAAGTTCCATTTAAAGGATTCCAATTGAAGAGGGGTTTCTTAGATCAAACCCCCTTGGATAGAACCCCATTAATTTTAAACCATACCTATAATAGAGTCTCCTTTACACCTATCAAAATTTTGATTAAAAAAAACTTTTGATTCACCTTTTTCGAGATCAAATGAATTCATTTAAACTTTATTTTTTATAATTATGTATTCCTTATTATAAGCTTCCCAAAAAGTATAATTTTAAATAAATTTAATTTGATTATTATATTTATTTTTAAATTTCTTGTGAATGTAGGTTTTTCACTAAAAATCAAGTTCTTTGTTCTACACGTGGAAATATAGAATATTATAAAAAAAAATTGAAAAATATCAGTGCACTAGATATTGATGTCCTTGATCCATTAAAAATAAAAAAACTGAATTTTGACACATACAAAAAAGTTATGTTTTAGCCAGTAAATCATGTTTAAATTGTAACTAGTTTGACTTTGAAACTTAATTAAGAAAAAAATTCTATGAAATTCTATGAAACCAATTCCATGCACTAGATATCATAGTTATGAATCTAAATTGAAAAAATTAGAATTTTATCCTTCATAGAAAAAAAGTTATGTGTTAGCCAGTAATGTCACTCTTTAAAAATAGTGTTTACTGTTAAAAAATAGTTTTCAAAGGAGATGGAAAAAGAAGTGAAATCTAATGGCAAAAAAATTGAAAAAAATATATTTAGAATCTACAAAAAAATGTTACAAATCACTAATTTGCATCATCTTCAAATTCCTCATGGTTTAGCCACTATAGGTGCCCAAAAGTGAAGATTTGGTTTAAAAAAAAATAGTTCAATGTCCAGTTTGGCCAAAACTTGTAAACCGATATTGTGGGATCACCCATAACAGAAAAGAAAACATAAATTTTGATCACTTTACTACTCCTAACACATCATTTATTGAAAAAGGAAAGGAATTGCAATTAAAAGATGAAATTGATGACCAAAAAAGAAGAAGCCGAAACTGCATGCACATCAAAAAATTCAACTACAAGAGATATATGATTTTCTTGAATCCTTTGATGACCTATTAAATACATCCAAGACTGAGAAGACCTTTTACACTCTTTTATATTGGGGATTAATCAACTTACTACCTAAATGTGAAAATCTAAAAAATATCAAACTAATCAAAATAGACCATATTGTGCCTATTATAGATTCTTTGGACATCACAACAATAATTGTCATCCTTTAAAGGGATTATTGAAGAAATTTAGATCGCCTAGGGATCCATCTTGACTTAAAGCATGAGATTTGCTCCTTGCCATGTAATAGTTGTAGGATCCTAGCATGCTCACCATTACATGCTTAACATTCACTACAAATAATTTTCTTTATTGCAAGGAGCTCATTCTCATCATTTATCTTGGCTCATCCTTGTCCTGTACTTAGTGGGGAAAAAGGTTAGATAGCCTTGTCCTATTTTGGCACTTGATGTTGTCTCTTTGGCTAGTTGTTTGCCTTTTGTATATACCAAAACAAGATTGGGATGCAGACAAATTGCTATAGGTTGACTTGCATGTGCCTTACTAGTCTTGTCTTTATTTTTTTTCATGTTTCTTTGTGTGATTGCATGTGTGTAATGTGATCCCACATATTGTTTTTTTTTATGTATCTCTCTCTTTATGTGCATTCCTCTATTTGTATCTACATTCTTCTCTATGTCGTAAACATTTATCTTTTTGTTTGTCTTGTGTTTTCCTTTTGGGGATGACACAAGACGTTGAGACATTTAGGTCTCTTCCATGTTGACCCAAAATATTTTTCTTTGTTCTCGATCTCTATATGTCACTCTTCCTATTGTACAAGTATTTTTGGGGAATGATGACATTTTTGAGCTCTATAACCACATTGTAGCAAAGGCATACTAACCTCAAATCTATAGATTGGCTTATGTGTTTTCATTTTGGGGGCAACCCCTTCCTCTCTTTTCATGATTTAATTTCATTTAGGAACATATGAATCAACATAGGGCTTTCCGAATAAGCTCTCATATCTTCTTCATTGGCTACTTTAAAGAAAATTGCTTCCAACAATCCAATGTTAGCAATTTCTTTAAAGTAGGGGCATACATTGGAATTCTTCACATTTCATTATATGATTTTCTTTCTTTTTGTGATTTTCCCTTTTTCTTGTGGTGTCATTAGGTTTGATGTCCTCCGAGAGTGTGATATTTCTTAGCGTACAACTTTCCTCTTAGTGGTGATGCTATGTGTTGCATTCCCTAAGTTGTGATTCTCTTACCCTCGATTTTTCCTCTCTTGGAAACATTAGGCACAATGTTCCCTAAGAAGAGACCTTGCATGAGCTAATCAAGATCCCTTTGAACAAACCTTTACTTTCATTTTTTGTTCATAAGTGTCTAGCATAATACAACTTGCTAACCTTGTGAAGCCTGAACCCCTCTTCAAGGCCACCGAACATAACACACTTTTCTTTCAAGTGGAGCCTTGCCCTTGTTCATAGGTGCTTAGCATAAAGCAACTTGTTAGGCCTTATGCAATCTAAAGCTTTGGTTTTGTAGCACCCTATTGGAGTTATCAGAGGGATAGCTTTGGTATGGCTAGTACAATGAGAGCCTGTAGACTTGGCATGACTTTCTCACTAAGCCACTATCATAGGGGCTCACTTAGCGGATGACCTAAGGTTCCATTAGCCTGGAGTGACCATGCACATTGTTTTCATAGTGGACATCAAGTTCTTCTTGTGAATGTTCTTGGAGAAACAGTCGAGACGTGTTCCACGTCGCGTTTGACAGTCGAAGCTTGATTTGCCTCCCTTTTCTTTTAGGTCTTTGATGTTGTATGATTGAGTATTTTTGTCATTGTTGCATACACATATGTCTTGAATGTCTACTTTAGTGTGAGTTTGACATAGGGTCATCCTCTCACTAAAGTGGGGGTTAAATGTAGTGTTGAAAAATGTATCCCTTTACATTTTCACACTTAATTTGAAAATTAATAATAAAATAAACTTAATTATGCCTTAATTTAGTGTTTTAATATGTATTTTACATATTCACATTAAGTTTAGGGCCCAATTAATTAAAATGAACTTAATTGTGCCTTATTTTTAGTGTTGTAGAGTGTACCTCTTTATACTTTCATACTTATTTAGGGCTCCCTTAATTAATTGAGGTTAATTTTCCTTAATTGGCCCCTTAAATTCAAATCAAAGCCTAATTAATTGCATTTTTCAAACAAGAAACCTGACATTCATTAATTCCTAAACATAAAATTCTCATTGAGCAATGTGTGTCCTAGGTGAGTGAACTAGGACCCATTCACCCATGGGTGAATGGGTCCTCACTTAGACCTAGGACCTAAATTCAAATTATGTTTTTGGCAGTATTTTAACATATTCAAATCTATATTCACATGTCAGCTTGTGTTATTTGAATTTCTGGAAATTAATGTTACATACCTATAAATATAAGGTCATTTCACTAAGTTTCATCTAAGAATTTTTTATGAGATAAAGAGTACTTTCACAAGAGCATTTCAAGATATTCAAGAGAAGATTTAGTGAAGAATTATTGCAGAAATCAAGATCCAATTGTCACGTCAAAGTATTCTTGCATCATACATTTTTTTGGAGCTAATATGTTGATGTAAAGTTCATGATCCATTCAAGCATTTGAGGTATTGTTCCAAATCAAGTTTCAAGATCAAGATCCACATCCACTGAAGCCATTTCATGCTAGTTGCAGACCTACAATTTAAGGTTTGAACATTCAAGGGTTTGGTGAGTTGTGACATAGAGTTGTTCATTCATCATTCCTTTCATGTTATTTTGTTTCATTTCAAAGCTTAGTTACCAAAACAAGGTTTGACCAAGGCAAACCCCCAATTCACCAAAAAAAACCATTTTTCTCTCTTAATTTGTGTTTGTAGATTTAGGTGGAAGAAATCTTGGAGATCTCTTGAAGAGAAAAATTGAAATTGTCAAAGTTGTAAAATTTGTCATCTCATGAAAACTCAATTAACTAATTTATTTCCTGCTTTTTGAACCTAAAACCTGGGAAAATTGAGAGATTCAAATCTGTTGTAGAGGCTCCTAAAAGTTGTAGAAAATCCCTAAACCAGGACCCATTCGCCCCTAGGAAAATGAGTCCTAGGTCAGCTTTAGGAAAACACTTTTGGTGACTGGTACACATCATCTTACCTCTCTCTAATCTACAATTTGATTTTTGGTTCCATCAGTATTGAGCTTAATTGATTAGATCCAAGTTGTAGATTGTATTTTGGAGTTAGTTTTCTATTTTTAATCTTTCTCCCCAAAGTGTTGTTTAATTAGGACCCTCATCCTTACAAAAGGAAATCAACAGATTCACACTTTGACTTGACTCGCCTCAAGGTTGACAGACCTTTCATTGTGTGGATCACATTTCCTAATGATTTGAGGAAGAATATGCCACCTAATTGATTTCATCAATCCCACTTTGGTGAGCTCACCTATTTTTCATCATTCAATACTATTTAAAAAATTCTTCACTTAGATTATAAATTGTCCTTCAGACGTCCCCTATGTACGACTCAGAATAATTTGTTTAACTATTGAAATTATAAGCTTGTCATGAACATGTGTGATAAATGTAGGTTATGAGTTTATTATATGAATTCAAGTGTAGATTCACAATTGTATTGAAGATTTATGTTTTCTATTATACATTACTATTGGTGTAAAAAATGTATATTACCAAACTAGTTACTTTTTAGGTTTTATTCACACCAACAAACTTAAGCTTACTTAGGTCATGCATTTCTTGTATCTCATGTCATAGGATTAAGACACATGTGATGATCTAATTCAATCCTATAGTTTCAACCTTGTCTCTACAAAAATGATTTACCATTGAATATTATATCATTATTCATTTTCATCTAATGAAATTTTAAACTGCATACCAAATCAATTGTTTATTTCTTGTGTGAAAAGGTGTTTTGATTTTAGATGATCTTGGACTACTATAGGGTTGAATCAACAACTCTTATAATTACAATTGTTAAAAAATGGAAGATATATCAAGATACCTTAACAAATTGGATGTGACAAAACGCTAATATGTCAAAAATGTAATCCCTTACAATATATATAATAATGATTTTTTCAAAATAAATACAATACAACAAATAATAATATGTTATTATTTTATTTAATATACAATAATCATTATATATGAAAATATATCAATAAATTAAAAATACAATTGTTCATTGATTATTATATTAAACATTCTTAAACATCAAATACTTTAACAATAAAAACTATTTTTAAATTAAAATAAGGATTTACACATAAATAAAATATAATATTACCATCCAATATTTTATTGTAAAAATGAACTAAAGAATTATGCCACTTACCATTCAAACCATGAATATAACAATTAAAACTCATAAATATAAGAATCAAAATTATGTGGAAATTTGGAAACACATTTTTCTTTTGGATTATTCAAAACTTGTGGAAATCATGGTTGAACATTTGTCAATACTCTGTCGTTCCGAGAAAGTTCCTTGTAGTCCTAACTAAACAAATTGATACGAATTTAAATCTATATTTTCATGTCAATTTTGTTGACGTGGTGGTATAAGTAACAAGATTTGGGGTCATAAAATTATGGTAAGTAGAGTTTAGGGTTGAAGGGTTGAATAAAAGAGAGGTTGATAAGGTTATGGGTGAGGAATGTGGAGCTGATGAAGAAGTGGGGGAATTAGAGGTGGAGATGGATTCAAAATTTGAGCATATATAAAAAAAATAATATGTAAGGTAGTATAGTGTATAACAAAAGAGGGATATTAATGTAAGAAAAATTGATCATGAAGCTTTATGGAAAGATTCTCAATAAACGTCATCTATGTACATTAGAGTTAGGAATAATATAAGAGACTTCAAGAGAGAATGTATTGGCAAGAAATATTAAGTTTATCTCAACATACAAGGATTATAAAACTAACCAAGTATCTATTTACTAGGCCCCTATGTTCAATTGAACTTGTATTCCATGAAAATATACATAATCCAGTTCTAGAGATATGAATATATATTTCTAGACAAATAAAGAGTAGAACCATTCTAAATCCATTTTATTTCAAGGGAATGTGAATTTAAATGAGTAGAAATTTTCATCACCCTAATGATCAATACATGTGGTTTTATGAATTGCCTATCCCATTAAACATTTCAAAGTTTGACACAATAAATTATGATGGGATTGGATGAATATGATGGCTAAATAAAGAGGGGTGTGGAGGAGGTCTAGGGTTTTATATTGTAGCATAGAAGATAATAGGAGAGTGAATCACTTTCATTATGTTGATTCCATGTCTTGTTCATTAGTTTTCCCATTTAGGACAAGGTGAATAGTGGAGGTTGGGACATTAAGGGTGGGAGATGTTGACTTCATCAAAATTGGATGTGAGTGTGGAAATGGTTAAGAATGATTGTAGTGGTAAGTGAGAAATAGGTGAGATAAGTGAAGGGTAAGGGTTGAGAGAGTAAATGATTTTTCTAACACAAAAATAACTTACTAATTTAGAGATATGCATCTCCATCATAAGTCTAGAAGATTTTATTCCTTTGGCACACATAGTTTTCCTAATCGATATGGATTTTGACATAGAAGCTGTAATGATTTAGATATAGAGTGAGAATTCAACAACCACCTTGAAAATGTCACTTGGGTGCATTAATTAGAAAAAATATTTTAGATTAATGATTCTTGTTTATTAATAGAGTTCTTAGAATGGGATATTTATGTGATGGAAGCAATTGGAACATCTAGGGTTATTCTTTCAATTCTTCTCCATGATTGAAGAGTGTTTACCTTTTGTTGTTCTTGTTTATGACATTCTAGTATGGATATGGATAAATGACTATGACACCACTTTTTTAGATCTACTTTTATATTTGTTGTTATTTCTTATTTGACCTTCCTAAATGAGAAAAATTATCAAGTTGTGAATTTTAAGGATTATTGGATTCAAGGGCTTCTAGATATAATATTGATTCCATAAAATAATCTACATGATATAATTTATTTTTGTTGTTACCAATGGAAATTTGAATCTATGTGTGTTTGTGTCTACATTATTCTAATGGTTCCAAGTTGTACTATTTTGATATTTTAGGGTTTGTAAATCTTACAAGTTTAATTTTACCTAGTTTACAGTAAATTTTAGGGTTTCAATTTACAAATTTGAAGAATTCACAAAATAATTAACAATGTCAACCTATTAACAATGAAAATGAATTTGCAAATGAAATAATATGCACCTATTAACTTGATGGTAGTATTGTAAGCTGCAATGACCTTCACTTGAACCTAGACAACATTGACGAGCCCATTGTAAATGCAAATACTCATAGAGAGAGGAGGAAGGTAGTTGCACTCGGATAAAATAGTAATGCAAAATGAACCAAAAATGAACAATTTTCAATTCATACAACTTTTAAAAGAAAAGTAATAAAATAATACCTTCAAGCAAAGGTAACCTTCGATTGAAGGTACTATTTTATTTTTATGAAGGCCTTAGAACAAAGAGGATCTTTGCTCGAAGGTCTCTATGTAAGGATATTCGAATGGAGGACCTTTGTTTGAAGAAATATCTTCGAACGAAGGTAGCTGAAATATTTCCCCCCTTGCTTTTCAAAAATTTGATGTCCCTAGTTTTGGACCCTATATTGTGGCATGACCCTAATGCAAGTTAAACTTGGCAATCAATTATTGTAGTCTAGCATGTCAAGAACTCAAGGTAGACATCAACATATCAACATGCTTTATTTATGTGATATGTACCCTCCCATGTAGACTGGGAAAATTAAGGAAGATGTGTCAAACCTTTTTTGATAATATGAACTATCATTTATTTCCTTTTTTATAATTTGAATACACATGTATTTATCCATATTTTGTTATTGAATAGAATTTTCTAATAATATCATGCTCTATAAATGTGTTATGGTTCTCTATATATTTTAGATTACAAGTTGCAATGCACTTCTATAGTTTATAATATTATTTAGAAAATTATTATCCCTTAGATAGATTATAAATTATCCTCCAAGTATCCCCTAGGTTTGACTCGAATCAATTTTCTAACTATTGAAATTATAAACTTGTCATGAACATGTGGTGATAAATGTATCTTATGAGATTTATTATATGAATGAGTGGTAGATTCACAATTGTATTGGAGATTTGTATTTTCTATTATAAATTAGTGTCGGTGTAAAAATGGTATATTACCTAACTAGTTGCTTTTTAGGTGCTATTCACACTAGCATACTTAAGCTTACTTAGGTCATGCACTTTTTGTGTCTCATGTCATAGGATTAAGACACATGTGATGATCTAATTTAATCATATGGCTTCAACCTTGTCTCTACAAAAAAGATTTATCATTATATATTATAACATTTATTCATTTGCATCTAATAAATGTTTAAACTTTTGCACCAAATCAATTGCTTATCTCTTGTGTGAAAATTTGTTTTGATTGTAGATGATCTTGGACTACTATAGAGTATTGACAACTCTTATAATTGCAACTGTTTAAAAATGAAAGATATATTAAGAAATCTTAATAAATTGAACGTGACAAAATACTAACGTGTCAAAAATGTAATCCTTCAATATATATAACAATAAAAAAAAATCAAGATAAATAACAATATAATGAATAACAAAATGTTATATTTTGCAATACACAATAACCATTGTGTATGAAAATGTATCAATAAACCAAAAATATAATTATTTATTATACTATTCTTAAACATTAAATAATTTAATAATAAAAATTATATTTTAATTAAAAAATTTACACATAAAAATATATAAAATTACCATCCACTAGATCAGGGCTGAAGAAATTTATGACACTTCCATTCAAAACATGAATATAACAATTACAACTCAGAAATATAAGAGTCAAAATTATGTGGAAATTTGGAAACCCATTTTTCTTTAGGATTTCAAAATACCGACAAGCCCAAGGACCCACACAGTCCCAAGAGCTATTATCTTTGAGATGAAATTGGATTAGTCAAAACTCGTGGAAATCGTGGTCGAACATTTGCCAATAGTCTGCCGTTCCGAGAAAGTTCCTCGCTGTCCTAACTAGCTAAACTATTCTTTGACAAGCTCAGGTAAGGAAGTAATCTGTTAAGCCTGCGCACAAATTCATCAAAGTTTACTATTGCAATCTTGTGTGCATTTGTCTCCATCTCAAATCAAGCAAGAAGCTCAACATACCTGTCCTTCCGTTTCTCCAGAAAACGTTGAAGTGATAACTTCTTCGCCATTGGATGTTCTGCAAGCAAAGATAATCCTCTTTTATTGAACAGTACAATCGTTTACATTCTAAACTGACTGAAACATAGCTTATGTGTTATCATAAAAGATCAAATAATTTATTTTTTCAAAAAATAACTGACAGAATGAGATCACGTCTGAAAATCCACAATAATTTTGGAAAAATAACAGGAAACAGCCGATCACGTCAAATATGTCATATGAAACACTTACTAGCATTTGGTGTGCCAACAGAACCACTTTGATTTGCATAATCTGTAGATCCTTCTGGATTTCGATCACCTTTTCTCAAAAATCTCAAGAGAGGTAGAGAATTTGAAATGTTTGAAACAAAAGTGGAGGATACGCTCTGATCATAAGGCAGAGCATCTCCATTAGCGGCGGTCAGCATCATTATAGCCTCTGCCTGTGGAAGAATCAAAATATGAGCTAAATCCTGAAAAGAAAATCAAGCTTCATAATGTCTCAAGGTTGATAATAAACTTACTTTTCCAGAAGAAATAGCACTGTAAACTTTAACTGTCCCGTTGTAGAAAATCGTTAGCTGAGCAGATGATGGTTTGGTAGGAGACCTGAAATCCGTAGCAGTCGCCGCTTCAGGAAATTCAATTTGTGTTTCCGGCACAGACAATTGATTGTTGTCCTGTTTGCCGTTGGATTTAAACCCTAGCCTGTGTTGCGGAAACAGATCCATTGTTTTAATTCCTTCGGAAACCCTATCGTGAATCTCCGCCTGAGAAAACCCTGAATTGCCGAAAAATCCTTGCGAAAGCAGTTGTTGCAGCATGTGAGGTTTAATCTTCCCCAGGCATGACTGCATTGCTGGATTCGTTGAGATTAATGTAAGAAATCTTCAGTATTTAAGTCGAAGAAATTGAAATGGTAGACGAAACAAAGTAACTTACATCGCCGCTGCTGGTGAGAATCCATGGCAGGAGGCATTTGGGGTCTGCTACTCTGATCACTTCCAATTCCCAAGAAATCGATTGTGAGCAATTGAGGTTGAGACATCTCTTAACAAAAACAGAATAAAGAGTCGCTGCAAATAATTTCAGAAATTTGAAAGAATTCAATTGATAGTACAAATCATTAGACAATGCGCGGCGGGGGTCTGGTATTTAACGGACCAGGAAAAAGTGTTAAAGCAATCATGGCTGCTACCCCTTTGGCAGGTAAATAACGTGAGACGCGATGATCAATTTGGCGAGTAAAGAGCGCGTCTACTGAGAAAGAGAACTTTCCTACTTGGCATCATCCCCAAACAATTAACATTCTAATTAAAACGAGGGCAATTGATGTCTTGGAATTGGATCTCACATGATTAGACTAGCAATATAAGATATTCCATGCTGAAATTTCTTTTAAAAATTTATTAATAGAAATATCATAATTTAAAATTTATTAATAGTGAAAAAGCAACAATATGATTTTATATATAGGAATCCAATCATCCATTCCTTCAATAGAATCAACATCTTATTAGCTCTATCTACAACTATGAATTTCTCTTTCCCACAAATAATGTTTGAAGAAAAACCATTACACAAAAAGACTAGACCAAGCAACTTCATACTATGGAACACCTCCACTCTTAGCTTGCACTAGATGAATTGTATCCAAAGAGGGCATCCAAAAAATACTCAACACTTCCAAACAAGAACAAATATGGAAAACCATTAAATTCTTCACCACTCAACCTTTAAGTCTTTGCAAGCATGCTTAAGCTCTTTGTGTTCACTCACTAAGCTAAAATCCTTCAAGAAACTTGATTAATTTGAAACTTCAAACTAAAATTTTTCAACACCCAACACAACACTAGAACACCATATCATTGAACAAGGAGAGAAATATAAAATGAAGCAACTAAACCCTATGCTTAGTCATCGACACTATTGATACTAACTTCTACACAAAATCCTTTTGAATGGTCGATTTTCATTAAGGAGGATCATCACCATCTAGATACCTACTTGAGCAAAAACAACTTTGACAAAGATGAGAATTGCATAATCCTTACTATTAAGAATCAAATACAATCAATTTTTAGAAACCTTCCCTCTTTAAAAAGGGGTCCCTAGGTTTTGCAAAGTCATAGTTCATCCAACTATTGTAAGGATCATACATTGCAACAAAAAAAAACATCACCAACACTAGTCACTTCACCAACACTCAACTCGTGTATCCATGCACAAACCTAAAGAAAAACAAGCACACACAATGTAATAAGGAGTATAATTCAAATCATATAAATAATTGTAATTCCAAATGAAGGAGAGTGCAACTTGCCAAAAATAGAAATAGTGCACAATCTTAAATAGAGTTGGCATTTGCAAAAAAACCAAACCACTACCCCTATATCCAATAATAGCCAAAATTAATTAGTAAAATAATTACTGTAACGACCCGACCCTTCGATAAAATAAAAAAATTCCAATTTACACCAAAAGAGTAAATAAATGTGCTAACAAGTTATTGCAATAAAAAAATTATTTCCTTTATTGATAATATATGAACAAGATATCATAATAAAATTATAATAAAGATTCCATGTCATTACAATAACTTCACAAATAGAAGTAACGAGAAAACATACCTTAACTAACTTAGCTCCAATGAGCTTTAGAACAAATAGTAGTAAGAAGGTCCAGGAATCCGCCTTTCAAGGTGCTCCAGTAGCCTGATGAGGAGGAGAAGCATCACTCGGGTGCTTTTCCACCAACCACAGACTTATAATGTGGTCCCTCGCACATCTATCATTCGATAGATGGCCCTCCCTTCGACGAAAAGATTGGTAGAGTAACCAGTACTGTTAACCAACTGACCATAGTGGTGTGTCCTACATAAGTAGAACCTGTGCAATCCGAAAAAATCTCACTCTAGTTTGTAATACGGAATCACGATGAACTGACAGTATAATCATCGCCCAGTCTAAGAGGATGTAGGTACATTACACTACTTTGATCAAAGTGTTTCATATAGTATTTCTACTGAGGGTCATCTATCACATGCATCATTCAGGGTCGATTTGACTTAGAGCTATCTTACACTATGTGTAGGTTATGTCCTTCATTGGATAATCAGTCACCCTAAACAATCCTACAACATACTAACTACTAGAAATGAATCAACATAATCAAGTAATTCACATATTCCCTCCTATACTAGAAATATTTATCCTAGAAGTAACTCAACCTACCTAAGTTAACCCAATAACTAAAGCTGAAGAATTTACTTGACTCTTGTCCTCATCTCAATCCTAGTATATAGTAACTAATGAAAAAAATACTCTCCTTTTATGGAGATCATACAATTAATGCAAAATACAACTAGAATGCAACCATTCACTTCCTATGTACCAACGGTAAATACAAACATAAAACATCCTATGTCCCAACATAGCTAGTATACTTAAATACTTATGTTGTACCTTATGTGATATAGTTGAATTCCTTAGTCAAGTACTTTCTCCTATCATGGAGTACTTAAAACACATTATAATAGCAGCTCAAAGGTTTCAATACCTTTTATCCGAAAGCAATCAAGCTCAGCAAATAGTATTTGTGCAAACAACATTCTCTTACTATGAAGATCATTCAATTAATGCAATCTCACAAGTATGCATCTTTCACAACAAGTATATGCCTATTATACTTTTACAATATGTATTCATCTTTTAACCTTTCATAACAAGTATATGCATATTATACTTTCATATCTAGAATGCCTCATTTATACTTTTCATAATAAAAATGCATCTTTTAAACCTTAAGCATCTTATTCCCTAGATGCAAACTTTCATGTTGATTAATGAACACACAACAGAAATTCAAGAAACATATACTTATTTAAGCATAGACAACAAACACAATCTTTTCCAGAATAATTAAGAATTATAAGAGCATTTGGATAATTTAGAAAAATATCCCATGCCTAGATTAAAGATTTTCCCAAATGTTGTTGAACTCAGGTAATTTGCACAACACTTTTGTACTTCGAATTAGCTTAGCAAAATACCCTTTCCAATATCTGTCTTTCTCATTTAGAAATTTCTCTTCAATTTTACTAAACTTCACTTAGTATTCTCTCTAAACTTCTCACTCATAATTGTGTAATCCAATTGGTAATGGTTCAGCTGAATTAAGAATAAAGACTCAAAAGATCAATTGTGAAGATTTTGGTAATTCTCATCTCTCAGGAAATAATAAATCTCTCATAAATTAAGCTCTTCAAGAATTGTGAATTGGTAAGAAATGATCAATGAATGACGAATAATGTGAAGGCAATAAGCAAGAATGAAAATGATGGAATTCCTTTTAAAGAGTAAATAGGGCGGCTATTTATAGAGCCAAAAACCCATCGACTTCCACTTCTGTAGGCATGTAGAATGCCACAACTGCATATTGATTTTTTCAAATGATAAGTGGCAGATTTTTACTACACTACTCAGCTGTTTGGAGATGAATCGACCTCCAAAATGGACAGCAAGATGAAGAAAGTTTCGAACAACACATGTTCAAAATGAAGAAAAATTGACACCTATAGGAATGGCGCCAACAGTGATAATGATTCATCAAACTAGAAATGGTCAAAGATATTTGCAAAACACCTCATTCTTCCTTATGTTGTGTCGCCCATTTTCCAACTGGGTTTGAATTTTTCTTCCTAGGAGAATCGCTCCTCCCAAGTGTGTGAGCTTTCAACGCCAAGTTTCTTCACGGGAAAAGTTACTCAATAGTTTGCAACCAAATATTTCGACTCCCTTCATGAAGTATGATGTTTTGATATTTGCCAAAAATACTTTATTGATTTCATTCGATTTTCCATGGTTGTTTATTTAAAATTGGGTGGGTTTAGAAAACCTGATTTCATAGTTGCAAGTCATTTATTTATTCATTAAGGAAATAAATAGATTCCCTTAAGTACATGTTAAATATTTCACTTGAAGATATAAGTAGATTTCCATTAAGTATGCAAAATATTTCACTTGAAGATGTAAATCGATTTCCATGATGAAGATTAACATTTATTTCCAAAGTTAATAATTTAATTCACTTCATGTAATTAAATATTAATTATATTATATATATATATATATATATATATATTATATTATATTATATTATATATATATATTAAGGTATTTTTTAATATATATATATATATATATATATATATATATATATATATATATCTAATTACTTCACGTAATTTATATATATATTATTTACCGAAATATATATATATATATATATATATATATATATATTTATATAATATTTAATATATATATATACATATTTATATATTAATACATATATTTATCATTGTAGCTTATCATAAGCCAGTCAACATTATGATACAAGAAAATGTACATATATATATCTATATATGTAAATAGTCAGACAATAATAATATAATATTATTCAGACATTATCGACGTGTGTATATATACATATGTATTTTACTCTATGTACATGTATACGTACACATGTACCATATCGATACATTTGTATGGCATATCCATTAGCCAGTCTTACATTTGTATCGATATGTCTTATACCTACGGATACGTGTATATACCATACACATGTATATATTCCCACTTCTGATCCATGCATCCATTCATGTTACCATGACTGTAATAAGCACAAGGGTGTACCTCATATAAACACACAAAAGCAGTCAAGACCTCTACTTCCAAAACATACAAGCTATGGATGACTTACCTTAAACCCACACAAACTGACTCAATTCACTCAATCTAAGATGACGTGTGTGTATGCTCAGATAGTTTACTTTATCGGTTAACCGACCAAGCTCTTCTCCCGAGTGATACTTGCCCTCCCCCTGGAGAATGAACATTCACCTACAACCACTAGCACATACCTTAGCAGTCCTTTGTTCACAACAATATGCAACATATATATATATATATATAAACATCTTTAAAGTTAGAATAACAATACTTCAATAACCATCTATTCACATATATGCAATATTTCACCACATGAATAACATTAACTGAGATAACATCAAATGAAACAACGTCAAATGAGATAACATACATATCAAGATAACAAGGTATAAGCATCTCCAGATTTCACATTACATTCATATTTACCCTATATAGTAATAGTAAATAGTAACCTCACAACTTGGGATGTAACAATTACCCTCAAACACCAAACCTAATGGTCTCCATGAGACATAAGGAAACCAATAGCACAAAAAGATTAAGGTGGCTTAAAATCTAAGAGCAAACTGTCCAAAGTTGGCTAAGAAGCACTTCATTAACTAGAAAGAGACTAGAAGATATCTTGATTTTCCTTAGCATTGATCAAAAAGTCTACTATTGAACTAGAGTCCCTAATGTAATGAGAAAACATCGATTCATTAAATAATTTCCTAAGCTCTAAAATTTACTCTAAAAAGTGTAATTTTTTTCAATTTAGATAATAAAAAATGGAAAGACCAATGATCACAATTAAGGGTCACCCTCAACCACTAATTATCGCTATCCATGGGAAGAATCTAAGGATTTCTTTTAAATAACTACCTACCATTCTACCTCACTATTTGTATGACAAACAAGAAAAAGTGAGACCCAATGGACAAAAGCACCACTATCATTTTGATGATCGAGTCAAAACCAACTAGCCTAAGATAACCCATAAGCACCATAAAATTTTAGTATAAATAAATATTAAGGGTCTCATCTCATATACTTTCTTTCTAGCTAACTATTTATTTCTCATTCCTTTAATGGGAAATTTTAAATATATTCCCCTCTTTATTTTTTTATATTTATTTGTAATATTATATGAATTTTTATTAACAAAATTAGTTAAAAATATATTTTTATTTTTTAATACTTTGTGTTAAAGGTATATTTAGCATTCTAAACAATAAATAGTAAAGGTTTAAATATTTTCATATATAGAGGGGTTGACTTTACCCTTCCTACTCAATTATTGTGTGCTAAATAAATATAAATTGTTTCATTTATGATGCTTGGAGTTGTTTCAAGGGGTAACCCTAGTTCATTTAAAAGGATCTTAGATCTAGATATCCTATCACATTCTTACTTGCATTTAATTATTTAGGAGTGCATGTATCAAATTACTTGCATTGTATCATCATTTAGGGCATCCATTTTATTCTTTTACTTGTCTATGATTATTTTCAAATTTGTTGAATTTGTATTTTTATGAGGTTTAATATAAATGAGATATCATTCCTAATGCATTCAAAGTCTTAACCATAAACCCAAGATTTTTGTGTGAAAATAGGAATAAAAATTTATTATAGACTAAATATGAAAGGTTAGATATTTATAGAGATTAGATCTTTGGATCTAGGTAAGATTTTTGTTTGTGTAGATAATATTTGTAGGTACACAATTGATCATGATTACATCTAAAAACTGTGACCCCTAGTGAAAAATAAATACTTTACTAGTTCAAGAGAATTCATTTGATCTTTGATAAAAATAACACTTAGATGAATTACTTTTGGACACCTATTGTACCATACATGTATCAAAATTCTAGCTAAGTATTGTTATTTTATTATTTAATTTACATGCATTTAATCATGTGAACCTATTATTAGTCACATCTTCTTTTATCTAGGGTGAATTATGGATTCTATATGTTATTTATTTATCCAAGGTTTATGTAGAAGGAATTTTATTCTCCCTTTCATTTTGGTGAAACCATTCACTCTTGCATTCCCTTAGGTTTTTATTCTAAAAAATTTCATAACAATTTTTTTAATATGATATTTATTATATATGTTTGAGATGAACATATTCATAGCCACCCTTGATTTATCATTTATTATCTTTATAGGGTTCTTTTACACCAAGAGCTAGTCAAACTTATAAATTCCCTTTAATAAGTGCATGCCTAAGTCCTCACATAGCTTCTCAATCCACTTATTGATAACTTACCACTAAGGCTAATCATAATGAGGAATTGTATTTTGATCACGAAACATGTTTTGATAAGAAAAAATTGTTTTCTACTTGATAATTACTTTTTCAAGAACTTGCTAACATTACTTCTCCCTCATAGTTAGCTATGCATGAGCTTCATAATTTATTGATTAGTATACCCTTTAGTACTATCAAGGCTTCCTCTAACAGTTTTAATAGTGCATAAATCATGATACATGGATACTAATATCTATGAATCAAAAAATTATGATAAGCCAAGCATATAAAATATAACGTATATACAATAATAAAGGTTAAGAAATCAACAAAAACCTTGGTAATAACCTTGATTGACCAAAAAAGTGTGGATTTTATCCATACAAGAACACATGTTAGAGGCATGATAACATAGAAAAATGCATAAAAACATACATAGTAACATACATAACATGATGGAACAACATAGTGCGGGGCCCACTATGATGGGGGATAAAATGATGAATTTGGAAAAAAGGAGGAAATGTTGTTGGCAACAAAAACATGGAGATAATGACATCGTCAGCTAGTGTTCCCCACCTTTTATTGGTAGTTAGTGTTACATAGGTGGGATTTTCACCATAAAAGTCGCCAGCCTGGTGGCTTTCGAGAGAATATATCACTTTCTCTAGATTTTATGCACCCGCGGGCATTCAAGGTTGACGTGAGTAAATTTGTGATCTAAATTGTAATAATTATTGTTTTTTGAGATGTGTTTAAATATGATAATGCACAAAATAATTGTAGGTTGGAAAATATTGTGTTTTGTGAGTTATTTCATTATGCATGTTCAAAGCTCAAGGGTGGAGATCTCGAGGAGGACTTCTAGGTGGCAGATGCATAAAACTAACCAAATTGAGTTGAGGGATGACTAACCAATTAGGATGTTACATGTAGAGGACCATTTTACAACACTATGTGGGTTGCATGTTTAATAACACTGAGTGTTTTGCAACCTATAATTTAACAAAATAGTATGAATGCAATTAAAACCTTTTTTTATTAACATAGAAATAATCCAATTAGTAGTCACCCCTCAACTCAATTTGGTTAGTCTCCTAGTGTTTTCCAAACTACAGTTTTATAAAACAGTATGAATTTCTTAAAAAACTTTTATTTTGTAGACAGTAAGAATGTAATGAAGTTCACCTTCAAAATTTATAACAACTCTTAGTTAGAGTAAAATTTGTATTTCTATTTCTTCATATGATTGGAACAAAAAATGCACAAAATAATTGCAAGTTGCAAAACACAATGTAGGTTGTCAGTTATTTCATTCTACACGTTCAAAGAAAAAGGGTGGAGATCACGAGGAGGAGTTGCAAGTGGGGGATACATAGAACTAATCAAATTGACATGAGGGGTGACTGATCAATTGGGTTGTTATGTGTTTACGGTTTTACAATAGTATGTGGGTTGTAGGTTTTATAACACTCAGTTTTTTCAAATTTTATTGCATTCTTACTGTTTACAAAATAAAAGGTTTTCAACACAATCATAAAATAAAGAAAATTGATGTGATGAGTAACTAAGCAATTGGGTTGTTACATGTTTAGGGTTTTAAAACAATATGTGGGTTACAAGTTTTATAAAACCCAATGTTTTCCAACCTACAATTTTATTTACAATGTGAATGTCTTCAAAACTTTCTATTATTTTAGTATGAATGTAATGAAAGGCACCTTCAAAATTTATAACAAGTCTTAGGTATGGTAAAAAATGTGTTTCAATTTCTTCATATGATTAAAAAATAAATGCACAAAATAATTGCAGGTTGGAAAACATAGTGGGTTATGAGTAGATGATATATGAAGCCTGCAACCCACACACTGTTGTAAGACTCTCTACACACTGAAACCAAATGGGGAGGAGTTGTAGGTGGGGGAATACACAAAACTAACCAAGTTGAGTTGAATGGTCACTAACCAATTGATTGTAATTTGTATTCACAATTTTCCTTATTTGTGAAAGTTTGGGTGTGAACATTAAAATCATAAAATTTAAAAGCCCTCAATAGAAAATCACATAAACAACTCTACATATCAAATAAAAACTTATTTTTACAAGAAGAACCCTTCAAAACCCCACTAAATATCAATGAAAACCCCTTTTCGGAATGAATACCCATACAATTCTTCATAGTCCTCACACAAGATGGAAAAATGAGATATATTTTTGGTAAATATACATACATGTGGTACCTCCCCATGCTTGTCACGTGTGTTTTGGTAGGGAGAATGGTTGCTCTACTTCTTCCTCCAAATTCTTCTAGCTCCCTTCAGAGCTCCCCAACTTTCAACAAAATGCCAATGTTGAAAATTGCAAGCATTTTTTGCTTTAAAACATAAAATTTCAAAACATGCCACAAAATGCACTAACTATAAACGAAAACCCAGTAACCCATTCAATTCTTCACAATCCCTACATAGGATGGAAAAATGACATATATTTTTGGAAAATATACATACCTACTACCTCCCTATGCTTGTTACATGTGTTTTGGTAGGGAGAATGACTAC
Source organism: Sequoiadendron giganteum (assembly GCA_007115665.2). NCBI lineage: Eukaryota > Viridiplantae > Streptophyta > Pinopsida > Cupressales > Cupressaceae > Sequoiadendron > Sequoiadendron giganteum. The sequence goes on along the minus strand of CM021101.1, from coordinate 291,443,911 downwards.
TTTGCTTCTTCCTCCAAATGCCCACAACTCCCAACTGAGCTCCCCATCTTTCAACAAAATGTGAATGGAGAAAATGGTAAGATATTTCCTTTCAAAACACATAAATTTAAAAGTTGTCAACGTGCCACGTTTTTTCGATGTACAGGGACAGGTGACAACATTTGAAATGACACGTGCCTAAATGTCCATCTATCAACATGCCTAGACATCTATCCATTAGCATGCCTAGAAATTCGCCCATCAGTCTTATCTTGTAATGATGCAATCATATGGGGGATGGGGCATTATGTTATCATCTCTAAGAAATATATTTTTTTAAGGAGATTAGCTTCTAACACATGAAAGTAGTGACAAAAATAAGGGGAAAAAATAGAAGGATAAATTAAATGGTAAGGGAGTTGTGACGCCTATTTATTGGGCATTTAAATTGATGTAGAGAGGACTGCAAAATATTTTGCACTTATTCATATCATGTGCATTGTCAACAAAAAACAACAAACCAAAAACATAGTGAAGAAAATACAACGAACAAAAAATTTAAAACGTGAAAAATTTGATGCCTAAGATTCTTTCAATCGTATTACACACCGCCATAAACCGTCGATTTCAAAAATCACCTTAAGTATGTTCAAATAGGGAATGCATTTGGCATAATGAGTTCTAAGATAATAAATGCACAATCGACAATAACATAAGAAAATACACATCATGTACTAGAAAAATTACATCATTCCAACTGTGAAGTTCCCTACAAATATTTTGCTTTTAATTTTTTAATCGTTGAATTCTTGACTTAAAAAGTAAGCTGCCACATTAGAACATAACTTAGTCATCAAAACCTCATAAAACTAGCTTCATTACCATGTAAAATATGTATTCAAGTGTTTCCAAATCTCCACGCTAGGAAGGCCAAAATCTCAAGTCTCTGCAAATGTTTACATGTTTAAAATTTTCAATATTTTTTTATAGTAATACTCCCTAGAAATTTTTCATGAAGAAGAAAATTTTAATTATATGTGTCGCTTCATTATTTCTTCATTCTACTTCATAATGACCGTAAGTGGACTAAGAGATGTAGGCCGCAATTGGTCTGTAATCTTTAAACTTCCTCGTGATTAATTAATGACTCAAGTAGATTGAATTTCTTTGTAATGTCTGATAAATTGTTCTTGCTTAATTAAAGAAACAATAATTATATTTTACTCTGATTGTTTTAATTAAATCGGGGTTCATTCAGACACAAACTTTGTGAGAGAAAAATAAAAGGTTATTTTATAAATAATGGATTTAAAAATGAAAAAATGATATTGTATTTCTTTAACTTGTTAGTAATTTAATTTATAATTTATAGTGAAGGAAATTAGTTTATTAAAGTTCTTTAAGGGTTAGAATTTGGTTAAGTATTTTTATGAGAGTTAAAAAATTTAAATGGTATAATCAAAGAACATACATCATTTTTATTAGTTTAATTCTTGATCAATTAAATTACATTCATGGAGGATCCAATAATGTGGTTTATATAGATGGATGTGTAGAAATAGATAAAATAAAAATAAATGTATGCAAATGTGTGTATATAAGGATATGTAAAGGTCAAAATAATAAACCTAAAATTACATAAAAGTATGTCATTTATAGATATATAAATGTATTGAATCATTCACGTAAAATAATTACAAAAAAAGACACTTAAATATGTAAATTCAACCATTACACACACATATAATTTTTTATAATTATATGTACTATAAAATAAAGATTAAATATATATAATAAATTATTACTTAAAAGTGGTAAATTTGAATAGACACTTAATTGTTGTTGGAGTTTTTTAATCAAGTGTTGCTTATAATGTATAAAGAATCAATTTAAAGTTTTTCTTTTTTATTGAGTGAACATGGTAGATAGTTTATTTAATTATATTATGTTTTAAATCAATATAGTTTTAAAAATAATAAAATAATCATTGTGTTCTATTAAAAATAAAAATTATTTTAAAATAAGATATATTTGATTAAATAATTTTAAATAGATAATTATAAAAAAATTGTTTGATATTTTGAGTCAATTGTCAAATTTAGGCTTTAATATTGACACATTTACAATATAATAATATCTTCAAATCACTTTCTATTTCATGTGATTTTGTAACTTGATCTTCATTTCCCTTATCATTAAATAGAAATAGAGATGATGAAGTAAATAAGACAACTTTAACAACACATGAGGCCCACTATGAATTTTTTATGATGCCTTTTGGCATCTAATAGAACCATCTACATTTTAGAGTTTGATAACTATTAACTAGATATCCTAAATATACTTATTAAAAGATGTTTGAAGTGTTTATATTAAATTTTAATTTGGGATGGGTTATCTTTTTAAATGGATGTATTTAAGATAAGAAAACATAGAATTATTTTTTACTCATTAAAGAGTTATTTTATTTATTAACTATCTTAAAAGATTTGTCTTTATCTTAACATGGAATTATTTTATTTGATGTATATTTAAAACCTTTGGTATCTTTAATTTATATTATTATAGAGCTATTTTATTTACTTCATAGTTTTTTACCTTTGAATTGCGGAATATAAATATATTTCTTTAAAAACAAAAAAATTGAGAGAAATTAAATTTGATCATGTTATCTTTTGTATTTTATTAAAATATTTAAGTTTACAATTTAATTTTATAAATTCTTATTATTTTATTAAAAAATATAATTATTTATCTTAACAAGTTAATTACTAACTTTTATATTTAAAATATTATTTTATTTAAACCAAAAAATTTAAATAAATAAATAATGTTGAATTTAATTTAAAAAATCACCTATAAATTTACAATAAATGTATTTATTTTATTATTGAAATTAATAAATTATAAGATTATATACACTAAATATAGATTATCTTGTAATTTTTGGAAGAAAAAAAATTATGAATAAATACAAAAAATTAATACTCTAACTAAATTAAAATAATTGATTTACTTAATCAAGGGAAAATTAATGTTATTTAAATAAATATAATTTATTTTATATATATATAAAATATTTGGATTATGTATTTTTATATTTTATATGTTAGATTATAATATTATGAGGGAGGGCATATCTAAAGTAGAAGTTATCATTTGGTTAAAGTGTCACAAGTAAATGATCCAATCCATTCAAATTGGCTCAAATAAAGTTCAATCATACCAAAAAAGTAAACTTTGATCAATGATATAATTAAAAATAGATCATTATTCTCAATATTTTTATTTTTATATTTCTCTCTCCTTTCCATCTCTATTTGTCTCTCTATGTCAAGCTCTCCCCCTCTCCCCTCTCTTTATATATTTTTATAGCTCTATCTCTCTATCACTCTATCTCACCATCTATATCTCTCTTTATCTCTCCCTCTCCATCTTCCTCTATATCTTTTTATCTCTCCCTCTCTACCTCCTTTTTTATCTCTATCTTTATCTCTCACTCTATCTTTATCTCTCACTCTACCTTTATGTCTCCTTCTACCTCTCTCTATCTCTTTATCTCTCTATTTATTTCCCTCTTCCTCACCCTCTCTATCTTTAGACATGGTTCCCAAGCTCTCTAGCCATCCATCTCTCTCCCCCTCTGTCCCTCTCCCTCTTCGTCTTCCTAGACCATTATCTATATATATATATATATATTTGTCTCTCTATTTCTATCTCTCCATATTTATTCTTCCATCTCTCCCTCTATCTCTATCTCTATCTCATTATCACTCCATCTCTCTCTACCCGTATATCTCTCATTATCTCTACCTCTCGTTCTATATATCACTCTCTCTCTCTCTCTCTCCCTCTTTCTATCCTTATCTCTCTCTCTCTCCCTATTGCAAACATAACATGAGCCTATTGATAATGGAGCTTGATTATCTTCCTTATTCAAAGACTTTGCTTTGGTCATGTTTGGATCCTTGTAAGTGGATGCATAGTTTATTTGAAGTTATGACTTCTCCATTGATGTGTTTGTTGAAAAAACATCATTTACTAAATGGCTTACCAATTGACCTCATGTACTACACAAATGTACAAAAAATAGACCAATATTTTTCCTAATTGACCTTCTACACCTTTTCAACGTACCCATTGCACACCAAGGTGTGATTGCTAGTTAAATATTTGAATTTTATTAAAGTCAAATTTTAATATATCATATTTCTCATTCTCGCTAGCCCACCTTGCCCTTCGTATTTGCAACCTAAATTTTAGTTTTTATTTAAACCTTCTTTTATTTTTAATTTCTCATTTTAATGGGCATTTTTAGTTGATAGGCTATATATAGCTCATAAATGTTCAACTGAAACCTATCTCACGGTGGAATACAACTCTTTCTCATGTTGGAATACAACTCTTTTTCATCAATATACAAATCCTATCCATCATCGACTATCTTGCGTCTGTATCAATACAAGATGATTAAATGAATCAGTCATTCATAATTTTTTGCCATTTTTTCAACTATTTTTTTGCTATTTTTTTAGCTATTTTTTGTCGTTATTGGTTTTCACTCCTCCAAACTCTTCCTCACTAGTATTCATCTTTCAGGTCACTCCAATTCGATGAGTTACAACTTGAAAATAAGGTTTCAATGAGGTTTTTAGAGTATATATATTAAATTGAAAATTACGGCCAAGATCTTGAACTGTAGAAAAATGGGGTGGAGACTCTCTCTAGGACTTCTAGGGTCTTAGACCTAAAAGGAAAGAGGTCCACCTTTTTCTTCTTAGGAACAGTTCACTCAAGAACAACCCTTGAGATTTCAATGCAAAGGAGATTGAAATTTGACAAAGGAAATGTTCCAAGGGGATTGAAGGATGAGAACTGAGGGGTTCACCACCAAGTGTAAACTTGGAAAAGAAAATGTTTGAGAACACAATGTAGTATGCAAGATGAACTAGAAATGCAAGTAGAATGTAATAGAAAGTTGTAAAATTATAAATGTGCACCTAGGAAACTGGAGAAGGAAAAATGGAGATCTGAAATCTTGAAAAATCCATTGTTAAAGCTAACTAGGACTCATACACCAAGCTAGGCAAATCAGTCTAGTTTCAGGTAAACTGTGCTAGAACAGGTTTCAGACAAATGGGTACTCAGATCTACTAAAATCCCTAACAGATAGGTATAGTGGGACTCATTTTCCAAGAGTGGTGAATCAATCCACTTTTGGATTTTTGGAAATTCAAATTTGGATCTTGTAGCTCTTAATCTACTTTTATGTTCCTAATTCAGACCTGGGTCTAAAACTACCAAATTCAACCTATATGTCTTCTCCAAGCTTCTCCAAGGCTTGTTCACAACTTGGACAACTTTTATTTTCTTTGACAACTTGATGACCACTTTTCCAATCTTGTTCCTTGACGAATCTGCAACTGTCCCTACAAATCACATACAAAGAGAGGGAAAATGGTTGTGGGGTTAGGGAATAGGGGTTTTCCTTGGTCAAACCTCTTGTTGGTAATTAAACCTTGAAATGAAAGCAAATGTAAAGGGGAATGATGAATGAACAAAAAGGAATGTTGCAACTCACCAAACCCTAGAAATAAAGTGTTGCAGTTATGCTTGAAATGGTTGCAATAGATGTGGTTCTTGACTATTGTTTGAAGGAGATAGATCTTGAATGCAAAGCTTGCTTGGATCATGAACTCTACATCACAATTGTGAGCACAATAACAAACATGAAGAATGTGATCTTTGACATGATGATTGATGCTTGAATAATGCTTTTGAATACTTGATGATCTACACTTGAAAGCCTTGAATGCTCTTGTTCAAATGCTCTTGTGAACTCAATTTTCTATAAGGATCACTTGAATGCTTGCTATGATGTTAGGATTAAAATGAGAGAAAAAAATTTGTATTTATACTCAATTATGCAAGAATTTTTGAAATTACAACACTATAAGTCGACATTGGATCTTGGAGAATAAAATCTTGCCAAAGATTTAAATTAAATTTGATTTTGAGTTAAACAAGACTCATTCACCTAGAATTTGAGTTTGAGTTAATGGTGAATGAGTCCCACCTTAGGAATTTGAGGTGGGTTTTCAAGATTTTGATGTTTTAAATGCCTTTTGTCAAGATTATCCTAAAAAATATACATAAATAAAGCTTATGGATGAAAAAAGAGGCCAATTAAAGTATAAGAAAACCCAATTATTAATGACAAACCTAGAGGAATGTGAAAGTGTGTTACAACACTTTACAACACACCAAATAAGGCAAGGTTAAGAGAAATTATGATTGAAATAATGTTGATTATGCTTAGAAATCCTAGAAAAGTGTGAAAGTGTGTTACAACACTTTACAACACCTTTACAATGCATCATTAAAATACATTAGTTCACAAGGGCCTAAGACCTAATGTGAATGTGTCATCCACATTACAACACTAAATCAAGGCCACACTAAGCCTAAATCCATAAGGAGGAGCTAAACGAGCATGAAAAAGCCTAAGGACCTTTTTTTCGACGTTACAAATCCTAATAATGAACACATTTAGATTTTACCATTACAGACACAATTAATATATAATTTATATTTTATATACTAAAAAATAAATTACAAATACTATAATTATATTACTTATTATTATTATATATTGTATTCTTTAACAAAAACATTAAATATATATATATAATTATTATAATTAATAATTATTAATTATTATATTTTTATATAGTATAAAATATAATTAGTATATTATATATATATTTTATATTATATATTAATTATTTTTAATATATTTTATATAATAGATTACATGACTTGCACGTAAAGGAGGTTCAAGAATTATGTCGATAAAATTATATGTATATAAATATATTAGACAAATCATCAATCTTAAATTAAGATTTTATTGAAAATTTGTATACTTAAAAAATATTATATTATACATAAGATATTATAAATTAAATTGTATTTTTTATGCACATATAAAATTGTAATCTCTAACATATTAACATATATATTTTTCTATGGTGTAACTCCTTGCACCTCCTTCATATACAAGTGCTTGGGGAGAGGGGCCCATAGTAGGGCAAGGACCAATAGTAGGGATATAAGTAGTCTTCAATAGGCTCCACAGTGGAGCATTTAATATCCACTTGCAAAACACTTTTTTTCCATAAAGTACATAATTTTGTGGTTCTTGTGATGTCACATCAACCAAACATGTTCAGGGTACTCAGTGCCCTATTATGGGCCCCTATGTGTTTTTACAGAAAATATGTTGATGTGGCATCATGTTTGATGATGTGGCTTTAAAAATGATTTTTTAAGCAAATGAATTGACAAGTAAACTATTGTACAAAATTGATTTTTTTTTGAAATCATATGCTATGAAATTTAAAAGCCCAAAAATAAGTTGCCTTACTATAAACCCCTCTCCCTTAACTAATATATTCAATCCACGCATTTTTCTTTTCTTCCTCACAAAAAATGATCAAACAAAATTTCCAATTCCCTTATGAGAAAAAGAGAATATTCGTTTTGATGTTTAAGAGAAATTTTAAATATTTACGAATAAATATTCATGAATGAATAACATCAAAATGCCGTCTTAGCTCAGCTGGTAGAGCGCGTGGCTTTTAACCACGTGGTCGTGGGTTCGATTCCCACAGACGGCGTACTACTAAATGTTTATTATGTTGGACGTCGGTTTATGTTTTTTCCTAGTTTCTTAAAAGCTTTTCTCCATTTTAAGAAAAAACAGGTTACTTTATCTTTAGAAAATCCAAGTGCGTTTCAGGTGCGAAAGTTGTAAATTTGAATTAATTTTCTATTAAACTTTAAGTTTCTTCCCTCGGTTGAATTGGGTCAAATTTCAAGCAATGAAGAGATAAGTCTTTTTTGGTTAAAGTGTATATGGAAGTATGTGTAAATGGGATGAATATATAGTGAAGAAATGGTATATGTATGGACAATATAAAAATAAAACAAAATGAATAAGATAAGGATATGATAATGATTGATAAAATTAATCGATACAATTGTAATCTTGATTTTTTGATATGAACCAATACTATGATACATCATTAGTATATGATTGGTAGCTTAAACAATGTGAATTGACTTGGTTGACTAACCTAGCAAGTGTAAAGAATCTAGTGTATCTATCATACATGATATCTATGACATTTAAGTGATATTGACAATCTTGGTATTAAATTTGTATATGATGCAAGTATATCAAAATGGAAACTATTTGTTGGAAGTGAAATGCATCATAAGATTTGGTATTACCCATAAATGTAGAAGTTGTCCCACTATCTTAAGATCATGGCATTAGGGTGCATTATCTTGTAGTCATGTGTCAATTGTTTCTTTTTTATTTAACTTGAAGTCCAATTTAATCTTGATTGTGTATACATTGAAATTAGGTGCATAGGATCATTCACATTGGTCAAATGAAAAACATGAATGTTGTGGATGTGGTAAGAGTTGGTCTGATCACAAGGTTACTATATGGTTGAATGGATTGCCTTCTTTTTTAGGGAGAAAAAGGTAGATTATAAGTGGAAGAGACTTTCTCAAAACATGCCAAGGGTTCTAGGAATGAAATCAAATGTGATGTTGGCAAATGCGAGGTGAGTGTTTTGTGGATGAATATTTTTTTGGTCATTTTTTCGATGTTGATATTCCAAACAAACATTTTATAATTAGATGTTTTCTAAAAGAGCCACTGTAATGACCCAAAATAAATAATTAAATAAAAACTCGTAGCTTACACAAAATAACAACATTTTTTTCTTTTGTTTCTAATTGTATTATTTACTAATATCATATAAGTTTGATTAACTAGATACTAAGGCAATATTAGCCAAACAATTATTCTATCCAAACAAAATAGGCATTTGTCCTTGAAGGAGATGCAAAATTTCTTTGGTCAAAGACTTGACTCATTAAGACCAAATGGGCACCAATTCGCTCATTGAAATATTGCAATTCCCTATTGGAGTGTAGTGAGGCAATTGTTAATTAAGAGAATGTAAAGTAAAAATATATTGCATCCAACCTCATAATCTGGTTTAAATCCTTGGGAGCCAAAAAGATCTATCTACTAGATTTCTTTTGAGTAAATATTTCTTATTCATTATTCAGTTAATAATTAATGTTAAAGTGTTATAGAATCCACAAGTCTTGTGTTATGAGAGCCTATGGACCATGCACACAAAATCTCAAGGAAAGAAAAATTACCATCTATTCACTAGAGGATTAAAGCTTACTAGTGATATTGCTTAATTTATTATATGGAGAACCATTTTATCTTTAATACTACAAAAATCTAAAATTAGTAGTCAATTAGTTTCATCATGAATAGCAATCATCCTTCCTTTAATCAATTAGCTAGTCCAAAAGTTGAAGAATGTGTATGGACAATAAATTTAAATTAGCGTACTTATTTTTGGTATTCAGTTTTCAATATTTTCAAGACTAGATGGTTTAATGACTCTATGATATGATGCTAAAATGATGATGGTATAACCTATGAAAGTTGGAAATGTTGATTATGCAGTGAAAAGTGACTATTTTAGATTGTGGATTTTTGTGTAAAAATATCAAGTTTTAATCAACCTCTATAAATAAGGTCTTTATTTTTCCTATTAGACAGATGCAACAAAGAAAGACATAGATGTGGTGCAAAAGACTATGACTACGGTGCAATCAACAACATATGCATTACAAAACTGTTCAAATGCGCTACACACAGATGAGGTTCAATTTTGTTCACCAAGGTAGGATTTTGACTGACAGAGAGATGTGGTGTTTTACCAGAGGAATGCAACGCAGTCAACAACAAATGCATCACACTATTTATGCGGTGTAGATACATAGTTGTGACACACAAGCTGACAGATGTGGTGTAGAAGTTTAGGCAAACAAACAACCTCTAGGAGCCCTAATCTTTTTTAATTTTTTAAATGTAATTCAATTTGGGAAACATAGAAAATAGATGTTTAATAAGTGATTAGTTTGATCTTGTGATAGTTTGGTATTAAATGATAAGAACATTTACACTTTAGTCATAACAAGAATCAAACATGCACAACCTTATGTAGTAGTAGAATGGGTGTGTAATTGTAGATGGGCCCACCTCCCATTTAAGGGGTAAATACTTTGAAAGATTAGGTATTTGAACAATTGGGTCAATTGTAAAAACACCTTCTCTATACACAAGCAGATAGTAGACTTCCAATGACATAGGGTCATTGACAAACACCATGGGCACACCTTTGTTCGCTTACTGAGAGGCTATTGCTAGCAACCCAACAAGATCTATCTCGACCTAGCAAATTACATGGTGAGTAGCTTATGGGTATGATCCACATCCCTTGCACCACTTTATTAGTTATGTTTGAAGGACTTTAATGGCCTCTAAAATAAAATGTTTTTAGTGCGTAGAATATTGGTGAACATCATTGACCTTTCAAACATCACCTCGAGAAACTAGAAAATAGTAGTCCCTAATGCAATTCTGGAGTGCTACATGCACAGATGGACCTATAACTTTCACTCACATCCAATTTATATAGCACTCCCAAAAACGTCACTTGAGGTTGAACCCTTGAGTTCTCCATGAGGATGTATCTCAAGGTAAGTCTCCTACTTTAAAAAATGGTGAAGGTTAATGTTGCTATTACTTGTCACCTAGGATCACACAAGTGTGTAAGGGGAGAGGATATTATGAAAAACACACCTTTATGTGCAAGCACACAAGAGACAATAATCATTGGTTCTTTTCAATTTCACCAAACGAAGCGTGAAATTTTTCTATTAATTTTAACCCAAATGAAAGATGGCATGTTCAAACACATTGTGAGCTTTTTTAAACCTAGATCGAAAAATGAGATTTGTGTTATCTTTCTTAAGAGCACCAAAAATCAAATGTGGGAGATTGTGTTGTTCTTTTTAAGCGCCAAAATTAAAATGTGTAAAAACTATGTCCATTTTAAGCACCAAAATTGAAATGTGTAAAATCCATATCCATTTTAAACACCAAAATTGAAATATGTGAGATAATCTTACAATGCTACAAGCTGGAAGAAAAGGATCAGTAACACGAAAACCTTACTCTACTAATAAAAATTAGAAAATAGTAATGTATTCATCATCAATTTACCTTTCTATTTTTAAACAATCACTTGCAATGTAGGAAGGCTCAGATGCATCACATAAAGAAGCGATTGTATTACATGAAGCCTCAAATGTGGTGTCCTTGAAAGTGGTTGCAGCATTATGTTCGTTGATTGCGGTGTACGAAGCATGGATGTGATGGACTATCAAAAATTTGCAAAAGAAACGGAAAATAATAGTGACAGGTACGTGACATCAAACTATGTATGTGTCACTTAGATTGATGATTTCATTTCATGACCCCACGATTGTGTAGTAATTTCCAATAATTGTGTTTTTTTCCTTTATTGTGTTGATCTTCTTGTATCTGAACAAATACTTAAATCTATACAAAATTTATTAAAAATATGAGTTTCACATTGGGTTCACCAAAAATGTAAACTAGAAAATTGACCCTTGGGTCATAGAGATAATAGGAAATAATACAAAAAACCCACAATTTGCAAATCCTAAACTCAATAAGATCTAATCTAATCAATGGAAAACATGCAATAATAGATAAAACTAGATTTCAAGCAAATGGCACCTTCACCTTCACCGTATTGCCATGGATGACTTCCATTGTTCCTTTTTTGTATGTTTTTCTCTTAAAAATGGGTATGTTATTCTTTCACTATGAGCTTCAAGTATATGTGATGATTGCAATGATGCAAACGCTGAAGTTTAAATTTTTTGGTCAGCCACCAACGTGCTATGAAGGCTTGCTTTTATAGAAATGCTTGTTTTAGATGAAAGATCGGGATAAATGATTGAGGTCTATTAAGAGGAAATATATTAGAGAGTTAACTGGCCTAATTGATTCAATCAAGGGAATTGATTGGATAATTAGTGGGATTGATTTGTTAGTCAACAAATTTGATTGAATAATCAATGGGATTGATTGATTAGTCAACGAATTTGATTGAACAATCAATGGGATTGATTGATCAGACAATGTGTGAGAGGATAACTAACTCAATTAAATATAATTAATTAATCTTTGGAGGAATGTGCAAGTAAATATTGAATTAATAAATAAAATTTTATTTATTAATGGATCATTTTTAGTTAAAATTGAAGAATTAAATAATCAACTTAATTATTTAATCTAGAAGTGGGAAAGTGGTTTAATTGAATAATTAGTAACAATTATTTAATATAAGAAGGGTGTTTGATGTTAATTAAACAATTATTGATAATTATTTAATTAAAATAGAAGAATAAGTGAAGTTAGCGACATAATTAAATAAATAAGGTTTATTTAATTAACCAAAAGGATTAATGTTAATCAGGACATTATTAAATAAATAGGATTTATTTAATTAGGCAGAAATGATGAATTGGAATGAATTAATTAAATAATGTAAATTTACTTAATTAATTACATTAGTTAATTAATAGCAGAATATGATTTAAATTCATAATAATTAAATAATAAGGTATTATTTAATCATTTAGGGAAAAGGGCTGAAATTTAGTTAAAAAGTGTTGCTCACAAGTCAAGACAATTTAGGGTATCTACACAAACTATTTGGGAAGCATGTTAATCAATGAAATAAATCCTGGTTGTTCATTAGTTTAGGATGCTTTTTGAGTTTACGTATCGATTTGTGTAGTTTCATCAACAAAAAAACATTATAATTTCCCATAGGTATCTAAAACCCTCTACAAACATAGGCTCAAGACTCTCAAAAAACTTAGAACATATCAATAAACAATTATCCTTAACTATATACTTCAAAACATTAATAAAAAACTAATTTTAATTTTATTCAAAACTAAAATGTATATCATTATAGAGACTTCATGAAATCTTGTGCCTATTTTGAAGAAAATATCTTAATATATAAACATATCAATAAACAATTATAAGTTTCAAAACATTAATACTGTAAAAATTACTTTTAATTTTATTCAAAACTAAAATGTATATCATTATAAAGACTTCATGAAAAATAATAATTTTATTTTTGGATTAATTGAAGTTCTCTAAGATGCACATCTCCGCCCTTCTATTTTTTGCTCATCCTATGGGCTCCAAAGGATACGATCCTTTAGATTCTCCTTCCACTATGTGCCCTCCATGCATTGCGAGTTGTCTGGCAAGGTACTTGGCAGATGGATGTTCCAAAAGAAACTTCAAGGATGCCCTCTATGATGAAGCCCTAGTTTTGGAGAAGTGGAGAAGTGTGGGTCCATCTACGTAGCATGGGTTTGTGTCATCCAACCCGCCCTTTCCTTATGGTCGGGCAACATTAAGAACACCTTTCTTTATGCGCCATTCTTCAACTGCCCTAGAAATTTGTTTGGATGGCTATGTGGTGTCAAGAGGAATTTTTATAGGCCCATGCCCTTGTATTCATATTTATGAAGGTATGGCCAAAACTAAGTAATCTCCATTCTTGAATAAGTTCGAACTAGAAAGATTTTTTGGAGGAAGAAATCAGTATTTATCCATGCAAAACGTTTTTTACTAGAATTTGAATCTATAGAAGATAAAGAAATGATTCTTAATACTGGGCCTTGATTCTTCCAAGGAGATTTTTATGCATAAAATCTTGGTTCCCTTCTTTTGATCTGTGAATAGAGACTTTTTCTTCTACCTTTTTGTAGGTTCGTTTACCTTACCTTCCTTTACAATTTTGGGAAATTGATTGTCTAAAGGTGATTGGCAACGAGCTGGGCAAATACCACAATATCTCAAAGAAGACAATCAATTATGAGAACTTGACTTTTGCTTGTCTTTGTGTTGAAATAGATGTTACAAAAGGTCTCCCAATAGATATTTTTCTTAAAGTTGGCAATAGGCATTAGTGTCAACCAATAGAGTACGAAAAAATTACCTTCGGGTGTAGAAAATGTTTTGCACCTGAACATGCTATTGCATAATGTGGCAGGGGTCAGGCCAAGGCTTTCGCCAATATCAGGCCGTCTTGGTGGGATAGGGTGAAATCCCATCACTATGTTATCTCTCCCTTTGAGCAAGAAGATGTTGCCCCTTCCTTTACACTTCAAAAAAATGTTCCAATTTCCCCTCACCCCCCTCTAATGGATGTGTAAAATCAATCTCAAGAGTTTGAGTCTATCAAGAGGTCAAAAGAGGTACTCACAATGGCTTCCTCATCCCCATTAGAGAAATTAGATTCGCGACACTGGAACATTGAAATTTCATCCATTTTTGACATTACTCCAACAACCAATGATAATGGTGAAAACTTGAATGCAGAAAACAACAATGGATTGTCTCTACCCTCTGAAACAAAACAAGAATGAAAAAAGGTGAAGAGGAAGTAAACACCATAAAAAAAACAAAAGCATCTAATGACATTAAGATCCTTTAAAAAAGTAGTAAACCTCGATATGTAATATGCTATGTAATATGGGTTGATACAAAATTTAAGTCTAAAATGTGTAATTTGATGCTTTATAGTAATAGAAAGAGTGCTATCCTCTTTGATAGCAATTCGCCAAAAAAAAAATTATTTTTGAAAAAGTTATTTATATCGTGTACACTAATATGTTCTATTTATAATGTTGTAATAATAAATGCATAGTATTAGTATATTTATAATAAATATAATTATTTTTAAAAATAAAGCCATTTTATTATAATAATAATATTTATTTATTATACTATGTATGCACTGGCTCTATGAGCTAAGAGATTGTGGGTTTGATCCCCAATGGAGTTGTGATGTCTATTAGAGCCTCTAAAACTAGAAACGTTTGATATGCTTCCCAAGGATTTTGTTATCAATTTGTATTCACTTTTACCTTTGTTCTCTATTTTTTCTCCAATTAACCCAATGGATGATGTCTAGGATAGAGATTTCATTAACTTTATTGGAGGTTTCATTAACTTAATGGGAAGGCAGCTTAGAATTGAAATATCTTACACACTTAAGGTTGGTAGTCAATTGCACAATCTACTTAGTGTTTTATGTTTGGATTAAGAGTTGCACTTCACTTTATTGGAACATATTGAGAGGATCAGGAAGTTCAAGGGGTATATTGATAGACAATTAAAGGTAAAACTTAGATGTATTTTAACAATTCTCATTAAGGATAACAAAATATTATTTATTATAAATACATTAATACTATGTATTTATTATTATAATATTATAATATTTTATATTGTATATTTAACATTTGTATAAATTATAAATTATTAAATATATAATTAATTTTTATAATATAATTTTCAAAATATAAAGAGATCTACTTTTGTCAATCAATGACTATCACTTATTGTGAACACTATAAGACAATAAAATTCATTAGTCAAAGCACTTCCCAAGTCAACAATTCAAACTATTTAGGAAGTGTGCTTATCGATTAAATAAATCGTGGTTGTTCATTAATTTAGGATTCTTTTTTAGTTTGCGTGTCGATTTGTGTAGTTTCATCAACAAAAAGCATTCTGCTTTCCCATAGATATCTAAAACCCTCTACAAACATAGGCCCAAGACTTTCAAAAAACTTAGAACATATCAATAAACAATTATCTTTAACTATATGTACTTCAAAAAATTAATAAAAAACTACTTTTAGTTTTATTCAAAATTAAAACATGTATATCATATAGAGACTTCATGAAATTGTATGCCTATTTTGAGTTAAATGCTTTAATATATAAACATATCAATAAACAATTATCCTTAACTATATACTTCAAAACATTAATACAAAAAAATACTTTTAATTTTATTCAAAACTAAAATGTATATCATTATAGAGACTTCATCAATGACTTGATGCAAATACACATGATTATATTTTTATACCCACGTCATTTTCCATTAATTTTGTACCTATTTCAAAACATATATATATCATAATACATGAACATATCAATAAACAGATACCTTTAACTATATACTTTCAAAAAGTAATCTAAAATTACTTCATAATTTTATTCAAAACTAATATGTATATCATTACATAAACTTCATGAAAAACAAAATTATTCTCATCGTGACTTGCACAATGATAGTACTTATTATATCAATACATTAACTCTTTATGCAACTAAAATTAGATCAATTATTGTCTTTTGATTCTTACTTGTTCTCGGCTCCTTTGACTCTTCACATTTTTTGCAAATTAGATATTTTTAACCTTTTTTACTTACGTTTGGAATCAAAGGGTTTTGGAAAGTGTGAATTCAATGTCTTGATTTGAATGTCGATTGAGCTCAAAACGTATAAGCATTATAGAATTCAAATGGATCAAAATTGTAACAAATATGAACTTAAAATCTTACAAGAAGACGTTTTGCATGGATTGTCAGAATCTTAATCAATATTTATACTCTTCTTGTCAACTCTGGAAATTTATACCAGGCGGACATATTTGTCGGAAAGATTATTCAACGCCAAGAATAATTTATTATACATATTGTACATTTATCTATTGTAACATTTATATTTCAATAATTCATTATACTCATTTTATTTTTTTATTTTTTGTATTGAGGGATTTGAACTCAATATCTTATAGGTGCTTACAACATGGCTGAGCCATTATACCAAGTACCCTTTGACTAAGTAGTGCTATCCTCCAATTGCTTCTTGATTTGTGTATGAACTTTCTCACTAGGATGTTTGATACACCACTTGGAATGGCACCTTCCCTACTAATATGTTTAATGTGTTAGACGTTAACTCCGCATACACCAACACAAAGTCTCATTATGTAAGATTCTCTCCTACTAGACATCCAAGTAGATTTTCAAGGCTCTAATTGACAATCTCTATATATCCATTTTTTATAGATGTTATGTACAACTATAATTGAGTTGTTTCCCCAATTTTCTCTACATGGTGCACAAAAATGGCTAAGGAACTTTGTATGCCTATTTAATGTAATGCTTTGCAACAACCCATGCAACTAGACTATCTCCTTGAAGAACAAGTTTACTATCTTGGATTTGTCATTTGACTTTTGACAACGTGTTATACACCATTTTAGAAGATATTTCCACTACTATGATGATAGAATCATTATCTCCCTCTGTGGAATAATTCATGGACAAAATTTATGATCATTCATTGCATTCATTCTAACCATCAAGTACAAATATTAAAAGCATAAAGTTTCCACAGTCCATGATAATCAAGTGAGAATTTCTGGATTAAACTGTGTCAATTTTTCGAGTCAACGTTTCGGATCATACTCCATGATCCCTCTCTTGTGCTTGTTTTTCATCCTGATGATGGATCATGGAGTGTGATCCAAAACATTGATTCAAAAAATTGACACAGTTTAATCCAGAAATTCTCACTTGAAGTACAAAAATGATCTCGCTTCCTCTTAAAATATTAGAACAAATATAATATTATTAATTTATTGATAAAAACATAAATATTGACCAATAATTTTTTTTATATACACCTATCAACCATCCAATAACATATTTAAATATTTTTACATAATGACATCTTACCAAAAATTCATTGTTTTCTGATATATTATTGTCAAGCTTCTTTCTAGAAAAATAGAAACATCATCAGAAATTTATTAACATGCACTTTACAACTCTGCAAATAAACTATTTGACAATCAAAATCGTTGTTTGTACTGTGACCATACTTTTTTGACGAGACAAGTTAAGCAAAAACAACTTCAATAATAGTCGAATCTCGCCCTCGCCCAACTAATTACACAACAAAACAATTTAATAAGATCAAACAATGGTATGAATATTAATGGCTCGAAGATGGTTGTGATGTGGCTAGCGTGGATCGAACACGTGACCTTCAGATCTTCAGTCTGACGCTCTCCCAACTGAGCTATCCCCTCATGTAGAATTGTTTATGTACTTTTTCTTTGAGTTCATCTGTCTTATCTCCCACATTCGTTTCTTTGACTAGATCCACATCAAAGGACATGCAATTTATAATCCAGGTGAATTGAATATTGGTATATTGTAGAGAATTTATGAGTAATTTATAACTAGCTATTGTACTTTTGGTGTGCAATGGGTTATGCCGAATAATTGTATGGCTATATTATTATAGAGAGAAACAAAAAGATATACAAATAGAGAGAATTAGAGATAGGTAGAGATGGAGAGAGAGATAGAGAAATAAGAGGAGATGGAGAAAGGGAGAAAGAAGTAGGGGGATATAGAGATATATGGGAAGAGAAAGAGAGGGATAAAGATATATGGGAATAGAAAGAGAGAGATATAGATATATGGGAAGAGAAAGGGAGAGGTAGAGATAGACACAACTATCCCAAGTGGCAAATTGAAACCTATGGTTAACATCAACATCAAATAATTTTTCCTAATCAACATCTTACTTGGAAAAGAAACACTCACAACACCAAAGTTCTCACTAGGTGGGATCCTTGCTAAGGCACTCTAGCATCAACACTTGATAGAGGTGTTGATAAATAGCTCTCCCTTCTTATGAACTTTATCAAGAATTATTTGCTATTTTTGTGATGCTTGTTTATATCAAACTCTTCTAAATTCCTTGTTTATTCTACTTGCTCATACTCATGCACTACACAATTATAAATTATGCAGCTTGATATCTGACATATTTTGAATGATTGAGGTTGTGCTCCCACCAATTGTGATCTAATATGATATGTTGTCTCTACCTCTCCAAGAGATGAAGACTAATAATCTCTTTATTTCCACATTTTCTGTCTACTATGAAATTTGAAGTAGATGATATTATTGAGGTGGTTCTTCATCCAATTTTTTCTTGTGTTAGTAAAATTGTTTCATTATCATTTTTATTAATAAATATGGAATTTAAATAATGTATAAATAATGGATAATCGATACAATTGTTTTATAATTAATTTTAATAGGGAGGAAACATTTATGTGTGAAAATTTGTTGAAAGAAAAATTATTAAATTTATTTTTTTTAAATATAAAGGTCTAATTTTAAATTATTGTAGAATAATTAAACCTTGAACTTTTATCTCCCCCCTCTTCTCTCTCTCCTTCTACCAATCTTTTTCCTTTTCTCTCCCTCCCTCTCTCTATCTCCCCCTTCTATCTCTTCTCATCTCTCTATTTGTCTATCTCTATCTATCACTTTATCTCTCTCCATCTTCCTCTCCCTCTCTCTATATCTCCTTGTATATCTATCTCTCTATCATCTATCTAATATTGATATCTCTTTACCTCCTCCTCTCCCTCTTCCTCTATACCTCTCTATTTCTTCCTCTTTATCTCTCCTCTCTCCCTATTGGAAACATGACATTAGCCTATTAATTGAGCCTAAATAATAATTATAATCCTTTAGTCCAATAGATAGCTTATAATAACCACTTGGTAAGTAGCTAGCATAAAGAGGCTCGCAAGTTTTTTTATTTTATTTTTAGCATAATTGTACATAGACATCAGAGGAAAACAACAGTGAAACAACAAGGGACTGAAGAAAGTCCCACACTTTAACAGGGAGTGTCTTGGAACAATTAATGACTAAACCCCACGTTGAGAAAGGAGCACACTAGAATTTGACTAGAGCAGCTACTTCCATGGGTTGTCATGTAGGCATAGCAGGGGCAGAGCTCATTGCTTCCAACTATTTCTAGAGGAATACAGTTGCACTTGGCACAAAACGTACCACAAGCTCTCGAACGACGGTTATACAAAGATGATGTTTTACATAATTTATCTACATAAACACCCCAATCACCATCTGAATCTGAAGAAAGCTCAACCTTCATAGACAAATAGTTACTCTTTAGTAGCCACCCCAACTAAAACACGGAAGGAACCTCAAAACTACCAAACCACACTAAAAAATCCAAATTCCTTTGCTCTCATTTTGGCATGGGCAAGGAGGAAACTGGCAAAGGTTGTGGAATTTGTCTCTACACCTGCCAATTACATAAGCTTGAAAGTTTCTAAAGCCTTTTCAACAAATCCATTTTGCACATATCCTACAATCATTGTAGTCCATGAGATGACATTTATTTCAGGTATTCTATCAAATAGTTTGTGTGCCTTGTTAATTTTGATTAGCTTTAGGTAATTGGTATTGCTTATGACTAACATTTTTTGCATACATTTATGCAGTATAAATGATGATTGGTAGTCCATTTAGAAAATGATGTTTTTGCAACAAAGGTCTCAAATTTCAATTGAAAAGTGACAACTTCAAATCAATTATGCATACACTTACAAGGATCTACACACAATTAAAACAATATCTCTAAATCGGGAAGATAATCAAACTCCATTACAATTGGATTTCATCTCGTTCTTTGCATTTTGGATTTTGTCTTATCTCTGCATTTGAAAATACTTTCTTATATATTCAGTAGTCCTCCAATTATTTCTTTATTAGTATGTAATAGAGCTCTAGCAACATCCTTGGCCATGTTTATTGTACTACATAGATGTAACTTTTAAAGGGTTTTTGTCCATCTATTATGAGCAATAATTTTGACTTATGACATTTGTAAAAGTTATTGATCTATTTTCAAAATATTTAATCAAATACTCACTTTTTAACATGAATATTGTCTAGAAAAGAGGAAATTTGTTCCTTATTTTCAAAATATAGGAAAAAAGAAAAATGGTTTATAGAGATATCAGTATTCTTGATTTTTTTGAACAGATTGATTATTACATGATTAGTAAGCATGCATCTAAATCGAAAAACAATAGAAATGAAAATTGAAAATATTTATTTAATAACAACAAATTGAGAAAATTATTTTATCTTGCTTGTGTCTTGTTGGTTGATCTTAGGAGTGACTTATGGTTGCCTTAATTTATCTTTAGTTATGCTTATATAAAAAAAAATTACTTACAATTTAGAATCCATAAACATTCAATCGAGTCTAATATGAGTTAGGTGTGTGAGTGTATACATATACATAGAGAAACATTGGTTGTTGTAAACAATAGCTTAAAATTTAAGAAACCATAAAAAATCAATCAACTATAATATTGGTTGGTTGTGTGGGTGGTAAAGTAGATCTGATTGAATTTGTATGGATTCTTAAATAATAAGTATATTCATGGTCTAACATTTTTTTTGGTAGTAATTGTAAGAACAAACATTTATTGTCGATGAGCTAAAAAGGCTCTATAATGAATGGTTCATAAGGCATAACACTTAATATTAATTGAGGTTGCAAGCTAAGTAATAACAAATATTAATTGAACACTTAATCTATTTATAAAAAAATATAATTTCCTATTTTTAATTGAACTAAAAAACATATAATAATAAATACAAATAAGAAATAAATAAAAATAACTTAAAGTATTTGAGCAATATTTGTTAAGAAAATAAAATAAGCAATATGTGATTTTCAATTTTAATTGCTGAATTAGTTTGGAAAGACATGTGACTAATAAATTTATACATTAAATAATTTATAAAAAAAATAAAAATTACCACTTAATATAAGATAATATTGCCAAAATCATATAAATATAACAAAATATTTATTAGAACATCATTTAAAAACTTAAAAATAGGAATCTTCGTAGAAGAGAAACCTAAAAACTAATCTCTTAATTGATTGACAAATGTAGATCATTCTAGGTATTTTGACATGCAAAACACTCCACGTGGCTCCCTGACTTCAAATATGTTACCTGGCTTTCAATTGAAGCCCCCCTGTTTCACCAAAAAAATGTATACTTCAACCCAACAAATGGGCTCTTGTGCTAGACGTCATAGGTTTTAAGCTTGTATTTTCCTACTGTTTATGTTGTTTATGTGTGTGAGTGAGGGAGCAGCAGAGTTGAAGCACAGTCAGGATGGAGGAGATGATCATGGTAAGACAAACAATCAAGTAGACTACATGTTTTTTGGAAAACTTTACAAATTGCATGTTCATAGTTACAGACCATATGAGTAGAATAGCGAGTATGAGGTTTCAAAGCTACATGTATTGGTGTGCGCTAGTTGCAGTTTCTTTTAAAGGGAAAGTGAACAATTGTAATTAGAATGCCTTAGAACATGCTCAGCAAAGGAAGATCACATGCTTTTTAAGTTAGAACTGCACCAGCATTAAGTAAAAATATAAATTGCAAAGTTAAAACTCCCTGCACAGTCAAAACGATGTATATAAAGCATGTCCATACTTCAATTTTATTGCTCTGTGCATCGAGGTTAAGTTTAATCCTCCCAAAAATAAGAACTGGCTTCTTGTTGAGTTCTAAAGTTGAAAATACAGTATAAAAACAAAATTTAAAAGGTGAAAATGCATTATTACCTCTGTTTTCAGGTGTGTTAAATCTGAGACGTGCAGCAATTGATTTTGATTTTTCTCTGTAGTTATATTTTATGAGATGTGCGGCATTTGATTTGTATTTTTCTTTCTATTTATTTTCTTATTTATAAGGAGTATAGACAGTGGCATTCAAGAATAATCATAAATGTATTCGCCAGCTACAGTAACTGCATTTAATAACAGAGGGAAAAAATCTGAAATATCAGATTTTAGCGATCAAATTTTAGTGCATATTCAATTCACCAGTGAATGGAAAGGACAGCTGGAAAGACATTGCTTATGAGTCAGCAGGTAACACTTATACCGTGATATTCTGTAGATTCATCATAAATCTTTGTTGCCATTTTTTTAATTACTTTCCCTTCAGGAACATTTCAAATCAAAAAGACACAGAAATTAAATAATAATTAAATTGGCCTGATTTTATTCATTTAGCTGGAATGTTTTTCAGGCATTTGATTTTATTTATTTTGCCAGAAAGTTTTTCAAGCGAGAGAATGCTGAAATCCAACGCCGTCAGTACCGAGAAAAAGGAGGAAGAAAAAAAAAAAAATCCAAAACACTGGAAATTTGCAATTGCTTCCTCTATCCTTTATGCTTTGATGGATGTCCATACTGTTCCAAAGGTCTCATTTTGACATTGGGCAGGGAGGATACTAGCAAAGGTTGCGGAATTTGGCTTTAAACCTGACAATTGCAGTTGCTTGGAAATTTCTAAAGTCTTTTCAAACACATCAATCACTTAGGCCGTGCATGCTGTACAGGGGTGCCGATATAAATTTTTGCAATGAGACGTCTACCCAACACTCGAGATACGCATTTGACTGTATTTATTAAATATAAAATCGACAGATGGCTGCAGACGTTTCCATCATCTCCCAAGCAGATTTACATCATATATACCGTTGATTCAACATGTTAGGTTGATTTGCCGTTGACTGTGTGAAAAAGTAGTGAATGGAAAAGCAGTGAAGGGAAATCGATGATCAACGGTCAAAAACATTTCAATCGTTGGCCAGTTCTCTAGATAGAGGGCAACATTGGATTGAAAAATTCAGGTTGCTCTCTTTCAAATTGGATACGACTTCAGTGTAAAAAAGAGAATAGGATAAAAATTTGAGTAAAATTAAGATAGATATAGCTATAATTATTTCAAGGTCTTTATGAATGGTAGAGAATCACAATAAGGTTAGATTGAACATTAGTAAAAAATTATGTAAGCTTTTTTTAATGCATTTTTCATTAAAGTTTTCAAATATTATCAACAAAGATCACTTTGTTAAGTATTGTAATATTTAGTATTAATCCTTTTTAAGTCAATGTGTTGAGTCTATGAGCTTTTGTTAGGAGATAAGAAATGACATGTTGTTGGAGAGGTGTCTCTTCAGGTGAATATAAAAATGACAAGGAACTTAATAGTAAGAAGGAATTTCTTAACAAATGTGGCAATTTTGGCATGGAAGTAGTGTTGAATCTCACTCATAAAGATGCATTTCTATCAATTATTGATTACGGTCAATAAGTGTTTCAATATTATTTTTGATGTGTAAATTATTGTTTGTTATGAGAAATCCAAGTGAAACATTTTTTTTTTTGTCAAAAATTGAGAACTTTAAAATAGTTTCCTTCACAACAGTATCATAAATTACTAATTGATTGAATATTCTTGCTTCTAGAAAATTTTAAATCAATTTTATCAAATTTCTAAAGAATAATTCTCCAAAAGGAGTTTTTATCAAAATCCTAGCAAGCTTACAACAACAAAATCAAATTAAATGATTAAAATTTATCTTTTTTTAATTGTTTCAAATAGATTTTAATGATTGACAATCAATGTCTAATTCAAATCCTTTGGTACAAGTTGCTCAAAATATGCCACATTAATCACTATTTATTTTATGTCTTTAAATGACTTTTCCATAGATAAATGCTTCAAGAAGTTTTATGTTAAAACATTAGTTTAAATGATTCTTAAATATATCAAATTTGACAATTATTTTGAAATACCTTCTAAAAGTTCAATTGGCTAGCGCGTAGGTCTCATAGCTTATTTAAATGATCCTAAGGTCTAGAGTTTGAGCCTCTCTCACCCCAACTCATGTTTTTCTACAAATTTAATTTGGATGACATTTATAATTGATGTTCTTCCCCTCCTTCCTCATTAAACTTACCACAAAACAAATTGAATGGTTTTGTACATCTAAATAAATAAAATAGTTAATTAATTGACAATTTGTTTTCTCTTCATATTTTTAAGGTTAATTGAAGACATCTTACATTCAAAGAAATCAAACTCAAATTAATCTCCTAGGTGGGTGCATGAAGATGGGTAGCAATTTTGTGGCCACTTTTTTTAAAAAAATTGAACTCATAACGTGAGCACATTATGACATAATAAAAGCAAAAAAAAAGATGTTGAATTCATTTTCA
Organism: Sequoiadendron giganteum; assembly: GCA_007115665.2. Classification (NCBI taxonomy): domain Eukaryota; kingdom Viridiplantae; phylum Streptophyta; class Pinopsida; order Cupressales; family Cupressaceae; genus Sequoiadendron; species Sequoiadendron giganteum. The sequence continues at coordinate 291,419,108 of CM021101.1, read as the reverse complement.
TTTATGACTATGTTTTTCTTGTTGCCTACGGCCAAAAACCCCAAAATTCCACACACATTCTAGGAGGAGATTTTTTGCAAAAATCTTCATCAACGGTTGTTGATTCATTGCCAAGATGCCGCCACGTCGATGAGGAGGTCAAAGAGGTAAGGATTGTTTTTTTTTTTTGAATTTGTTAGTTTTAGGTTGTATTTGATATTTATTTTTTGCATTTGTAGGAGATGTTAATCGACCTAGAAACCCTCCTCAAAATCCATAGCAAGAACAAAACCCATAGCAAGAAAAAACTCCTCAACAACAAAATCCTCAACCACAACAACAACCTCCTCCACCAATCCCTCAATACCCTCCTAGCACTCAACAAAATTTAATGAGTGAAATTAAGAACAATAAAAAATAAATTGAGGATTTAATCGGGAGGTTGAACAATCCAAACTATTCAACTATGGAAGAAATGACCCTAGCAACTTCACTGCAAGATATGTTAAAAAATGTAGATTCAATCAGCAAACAATTAATTGGTTGGCAGGATAGGAGGCAGGCGGCTAGGGCTTTTTACCAAGATAAATTATCATATAAAGAAGTAAAAGATTTAAAAATTATAAAATTAGATTTACAGTGTGCATTATTCACTGACCCACGGTCAAATGGAAATCTCTCCCTCAATGCGAAGAGGTTTCCTATTCATTGGTGCCACCACCAAGAGATTAGGAAACATTTTTGGGATTGGTGGTACATGGTTTTTGATGACCCACCATGCAATAATTGTGAAGTCCCATAGTATTTCCTCAGGAAACTATACACTGAGTTCATCTTGAACAAAATCCCAAATTATTTTGATACGAGAGATTTCCAGGGGAGAGCTGGGGGGTTGGAACAAGATAGACCCAATGCACATTCGGATCCTAAGTGGCAAGCGAGATGACCTCTTGCTAGGCCACCTCATGAGCACATTGTCATCCCTTTTGTCGCGAAGGAGAGTGTCGACGTAGAGACTCTGAGGCCATCAACTCTTTGACGTAGAGTGTCATCCAATGTTCTAGCCCTCTTGTATAGCACCATCTAGGGGAGTCTTCGACAGGTGGGCTTTGATCCCATGTGTGTCAATCTTGCGGGGTGACTTTTTCATATGACCCCACCGACACTCAGGAGGCTGTTGTGCAGGATCCATCTGTAGCTATGGAGATGGAGAGGGCAACTAAAATTTTACATGATGTGTATGGCATTGATACTCAGGTAAAAGTTAGCATGTTCATTGAATTTAATTTATTAAATTTTGATTTTGAAATGCAAGATTAACTAATTTAGTTTTATGATTTTAATAAACTTGGAGGGTCACAGTGTTGATACTGGATACACTGTCCCTACACCTACTTATTTATGCAGTACACCTAATGGTGGGGTATGTAACTAGTAAACAATTATAAATTTATTACATGTTAATAGCATTGTTTTATGAATGGTATTTTAATATGTGATTTTGGATGTTGAATAGGCTAATATTGGAGGTTTCGAGGGAACACCTCCTGGTGCCAGTGGATTTAGTCAAAACTTCACATAGGTAATAGAATAAAGAGTTTAACTAATGAATTGTACTTAATAGATTTGTGTAGTTTGTATTCATATGGTTGATTGCGTTGCATTACACATCATTCAAACTCAAAGCATTACTTCACATTCCATAACTAATAACTAGATGTTGATAGATGATAAAATTTCAACTATAATGTAGTTGTTTATAAATTCAACATAATTAGTGATGCAATTACTTCACATAGCATAAGTAATAAGTCTAGGAGCATCTTCCAATTGCATTTGCTTGTCATGGCATTCCATGATACCACATTTTACTGAGGCATATTTTCAAACAGTTCACTGCCTTGTCTATGCTCCAAACTAGGTACCCATTATGGCCTGCTCTCACATATCTGAAACTCACTTGCAACTCTTTTGGAGAAACTATCCCAAATTTGGCTTTTAACATTGAATTAGGCCATAATTAGGCCTCTTTTTCAAAGAGACACCTCTCCAAACACACAACCAACACTTGAAACCTCTAAAAAGTCAAAATACAGCCAAGAAAACCTCAGATTATTCAACTTCCAGGTCTCCTCTCGCTCATTTAGACCTCTTTTCATAAAACCCTCACTTTCCTTGCAATCAATTAGGGCTTATTGAAACTCTTATGCCCTGAGCTCTCACAAGATTATAATCACTTCAATCAGGATTTTTTATGCATGTACATGCTCATTCCATCCTCAAATAGTGCTGCCCCAAAGATCTACATACACTTCCTTCACAAAATCACTCTTTTTCACTAGTTTTCACCCTCTTTCACCTAGGGTTTCTCACTTATTCGCTTCTCTGACCAATTACAACCTTTCAGATATTCTAAACACCCTAAAATTCACCTGATCTCATAGTTTTCATGGGATTCTATCCACTTCTAAACCCATGTCCTCTTTTCACTCTCTCTAGCCTTGTTTAAAAGGCACCAAAACTGGTTTTTCACTAGGGCAGCAAGGAGATCTCACACAAAAACTTTAGCAAACCAATTCCTTACCTTCTAAAACTACTCCTACTTCAGACCAGTCCATTCCATCAAGAAAAAGTTGCTACAGAAAGGTGGAATGGACTTTTTAGTTCATTTGGGCAATCAAACCCTTAGCCCCTATTTTCTGATCGCCTAGAGGAATCAGGCCACCAAAAGCTTGAAACTCAATATCAAATGCTCAAATTAGTTTTAAATTGATGAAAACACCTAACTCCTTCAATTAACACACATTACAGATGCACTACCACCTGCATGAAACCATACACTGGAAGATGATGGAGGAAAACACAAAAAATAACAGTATAACAGTGATATTTTATTAGTTTTCTCCTTCAAAATCCTTAAACAACAACTAACAATGATGAATCACATATTTTAAAAAATTTCCCAATAATTTCAACTTCCTAAGCACCTAAGATTTCCTCTACAACTACCTTGACTCTTCATATTCCTCCACTTGGCACCTTTTTGCATTTTTAGAACATTGATTGACAACTTTTGTTAAGATTCTACAACTTTACAATTTATGCCTAAAATGACTACCAAAGACCATTACAAAATCAAAAATGGATATTTAAGCCTTATTACATCATGAAAATACCTATACAACCTCAAAATCATAAATTTTCCTCATGGAGGCATGCTCTTGTAAAGGTGCACCTGCACCACTTTTTCAAACAGCTCACCGCCTTTTCTATGCTACCACATTTTCCATAGATGTCTACCAAAGAATTTTATCAAACAATTCATTTCCTCACTACTATGGCTAAAATCTTAAAAAAGGTGCTTTCCAAGAAACTATGGATGCTTGGAAAAAATCTATCAAAGCATAATAGCAAGCAATAGCATAGACAAGGCAGTTAGTAGGTTGAAAAATTGCCTCGAAGAAATGTGGTCTCATGGTGATGGAATGCCATTCCATCACCATGAGACCACATTTATTTGAGGAACTTCTTCAAACAACTCACCACCTTTTCTATGATACCACATTTTCCATACATGTGTACCAAAGCATTTTATCAAACTACTCACTTCCTTGATGCTATGGCTAAAAGCCTAAAATAGGTGCTTTCCAACGAACTATGGATGCTTGGAAAAATTTCTATCAAAGAATAATAGTAAACAATAATACCATAGAGAAGGCAATGAACTGTCTGAAAAAATGCTTAAAAGAAATGCGGTCTTATGGTGATGGAATGCCATGACGTGCATTTGTTTGTAATGGCATTCCATCACCATGAGACCCCATTTCTTTGAGGCATTTTTTCAAAAAATCCACTGCCTTGTCTATGCCACCACAATTATCATACATGTCTACAAAAGAATTTTATCAAACAGTTCACCGGCTTGCTACTATGGGTAAAAGCCTAAAAACATGTGCTTTCGAACAAGATATGGATAGGGAAAATAGTAAGCATGATAGTCAGAAATATATAGTTTAATAAGTACTCAAAATTTTGTTGATTATCTCATACATTATAAGTCATGACGTGAATCGCTATTGTAGTTTTTGTGATTGAATAATTTGTTGTTTTATTTTCAGATGTTGCAAGCGGAAATACTTTTGAATGTGACGAGGGCAATGGAGATCGGTGTTTCATCTGCTATAGAATCCTCGATGGCTCTAACAAGGGAGGTATGAGGAAAATTACTAAATTTCAATTTACATTCGTTGTTATAGATGCTAGCTAGTGAAAAATCAAACCATTATTGATTTATGGTTTAATTTCTATTTGGATGGCTTATACAGGGATTCAGCATGCCTCAACCTGGGCGTGCGGATATTTCCCTCATGGAGAGTGATCATCAGATGGTGGTAAGTGATTATTTTGTTAAATATATCATTTTTTATAATTTAATTTCTATATATTAATGTCTTTACATCTTATTGTAACAGATAAAAATTCACCAAGAACTAAACACTAGGAGGAGGAGCAAGAGCACTCCTCAAGTGTAGCATAAATGAGTGACAAATGTATCACCATCTGATTGGCAAGCAAAGGGAAAGTTTATTTCGAGAGCATGGAGAGCAATGACTTTTGATTCCAGAGCCCTTTGTTGTATGCCTACATGATAATTTTATACATATTTTGTATTGGATATATTTGACATTGTATGGCTATATGGAATTCTCATAAGCCTATATGGCTATTTTGTACCTATATTTCATACTTATATCGACATATATTGATGTATGCCTACATGGCTATTTGGTTAATACAAATATTTTTTATCAATGTGTCCATATTTGCATTCTAAATTCATGGTTCAATAGATATTAGTTACGTGTATTCAAGTGTATAATTTACAACTTACGTGTATACTTTGTGACTTACATGTCTTCTAATGTATACTTTGCGACTTACGTGTTTTCATGCATATACCTTGTATTTGTGCATATACTTTATATTAATTTGTGTATACTATGTATTCATATGTACACTTCAAGGCTTACACATTTTTGAGTACTTGTGCTTCCCTTATTCACATGTACATGCTTGACTTATTCATGTGTATACTTATTAATTGGTTAGCCCTAGCATTGATCATTGTTATCCTTCATGGTTTGTCTTGAATATTAATTGATTGATGCTAAACAACTTTATTTAAAAGCAAAAAACACATTTTCAATTGGTATTGAATGAAATGATTCATAAAAAGATTTCAAAAAGTATCCTTTATATTACAAAAATATATGTGTTTATAAACTTCAATTGTGTAGTCACGCTTTGATTCTTTCAAAGAAAAATCTACCTATGCCACTATTACACTGCACAGGTAAACCAGATTCTATATTTTGGAGCTATATTAAGCTACCACTCTCAAGACCAATGTAACAATGATACAAAATAATGTTTGAGACTGCAAGAAGACATCAAAATGGCTAGTGTACTAAACAAATTCTTATGATTTATGAAGAATGTTGATAACTCTACTCAGTTGGCTTTTTTTCTCAAAATCATACAAATTGAACCCTGTCATCAATAGACTATGTATATCAAGCCACCACAATTCAAGTTTCAACGATGAATATTTATCATGCATGTTTTAAATGACATTCAAGTTTATGGTGGTTTTGTTGTTTATATGATATTATGTGATATTCTAGTCCTAATTCATGCTTCTAGAATACACACACACACACACATATATATTACATGTTTTTTGTACTAACAAACCAAACCCCCCTCCAAAAACTTTTGGCTGAACCGACAAACCGAACCCCCCTCCAAAAACTTTTGGCCGAACCGACGAATCGAACCCCTGAACCTCATAAAACCTCAAAACCTCTTCCAACACTCTTCATTCTACCTGCACAAACTTAATTGACCACCAAATTATGTTGCCCCCTAACTTTACCCACTTTTACTCCCTCAAACCTCTCTTTTTCATTGAAAACCCCTCTTTTCCCAACTAGGGCATCATGCCATAACATACTTTTGACCTCCCCTATGCTTGCAGACATTTTGAACACATAAAACTCCACAACCTCACTCTATTTCCAACCTATTCTAACTTATTCTCAAGCAATTTCTTCTTTTCACCTCTTCTAGCCTTGCTTTTAAGGCCTAAATTTTGAATTTTCAACAGGGGCAACGTTAGTAATCTCTTTGAATTCCTTTCCCAATCCTATTTTCTTATACCTACTCCCTATCCTACTTAAATCAGGCCCATTCCACTGAGACATAGCCTAAACAATAGGTGTAATGGCCTATTTCGACATATTACACTCAAACCCTTGTATGAGCAAGTTCATACCTGTTTTAGAAATCTACTTCTAAGTTGCTTGGAACTTAATATAATTACACAAGAATAGATTCTAATCAAAGCTAAAAGAATTCTACAATAGATTCAGATCATCTTAGAGCAAATTCTTGTTGTACGGACCCATACATAGGCTGGAAATGAAGAAAATGCACAAAAATTAACAAAGAAACAAAGATATTTGATTGATATTCTCCTTCAAACTCTTCAACAACCACTAACTTTGAGTTTCCAATGATCATACACTTTTTGTGTGGAAAACTCATACTTCTTAACCGTCATGTGTATGTTTCTCTTTTCGATTGTTTTCCATGCCATCATAAGGGATCAAGTCGGTTGAACGTAGCTCGAAGCAATTTCATGTGTTTGAGTGTGAAAGAGGACCATGCCTAGCATAAATTTACCTATTGGGATGCGCTGGAGAAATTTTTTTGGTCACTCAAATTGCAAAACGATAGTTGCACCACTTTGCAACTTTACATTGCTTGCATTTGACACTTTTTCCATCAAGTGAAACTGGACACCATAGGAAAAAGGCTCTGAGATAACAAAAAATGAGAGAGATTATTGTAGAGGGGCCCAACGTGATCCTATAGGCTCAAATGAAGAGTTTGTAAGTGTCACAGTTTCTGAGTAATAGCCCGTCAAAGATTGCTTCCCTTTGCACTTTGGACCCTTTAGGGATCAATCTAGTTGAATGTAGCTCAGATAAATTTTGTATGTTTGGGTGCAAAAGAGGGTCATTCCTAGCGTAAATGTACCCATTCGGACATGTTGGAACAGTCCGTTTGGTCACACGAGTTGTAGAACGAAAGTTGCACCACTTTGCAACTTTCAACTACTTGCATTTGACAACTTTTTCCCCAAGTGAAAATTTTCCACCATGGGAAAATGCCTCTAAGATAGAAAAAACTGAGAGAGGCCATTGTAGAGGGGCCCAACATGATCCCATAAGATCAGATGAGAAGTTTCTAAGCATCATGGTATTCAAGTAACAACATGCTGAATTTTTCAGCCATTTTGCACTTTGGACCCTTAAGGGATCGATCCGATTGAACGTAGCTCAGAGCAATTATGTGTGTTTGTGTGCGAAAGAGGACCATTCCTAGCGTAAAAATACCTATTTAGATGCGTCGGAACAGTCTGTTTGATCACACAAGGTGCAAAACAAAAGTTGCACCACTTTGCAACTTTGCACTGCTTGTGTTTGATACTTTTTCCATCAAGTGAAAACTGGACACCACAAGGAAACCACTCTGAGATAACAAAATCTAAGAGATTTTATTGTATAGGGTCCCAACATGATCTCGTAGGATTAGACGAGAATTTTTTAAGCATCATGGTATCTGAGTAACAACATGCTAAAGTTTGCAGCCATTTTGCACTTTGGACCCTTAAGGGGTTGATCCAGTTGAACATAGCTCAGAGTGATTCTGCGTGTTTTAGTGCAAAAGAGGACCATGCCTAGCATAAACATACCTATTCAAATGTGTTGGAATAGTTCGTTTGGTCACACAAGTTGCAGAACGAAAGTTGCACCACTTTGCAACTTTGCACCACTTGCATTTGACACTTTTTCCATCAAGTGAAAACTGGACACCATAGGAAAACCACTCCAAGATAACAAAAACTAAGAGAGGTTATTGTAGAGGCCCAAAATGATCTCATGGGATTAGACAAGAATTTTCTAAGCGTCACCGTATCCGAGTAACATCATGTTGAAGTTTGCAGCCATTTTGCACTTTGGACCCTTAAGGGATCGATCTGGTTCAACATAGCTCAGAGCGATTTCACGTGTTTGGATGTGAAAGAGGACAATTCCTAGCATAAACATACCTATTCAGACGTGTTGGAACAGTATATTTGGTCACACAAGTTGCAAAATGAAAGTTGCACCACTTTACAACTTTGCACTGCTTGCATTTGACACTTTTCCCATCAAGTGAAAGTTGGACATCACGGAAAAACCACTTCGAGATAAAAAAACCTGAGAGAGGTTATTGTAGAGGGGCCCAACATAATCTCATAGGATCATATGATAATTTTCTAAGCATCACGGTATTCGAGTAACATGTTGAATTTTGCAGTCGTTTTGCACTTTGGACCCTTAAGGGATCTATCCGGTTGAACATAGCTCGAAGCAATTTCGCATGTTTGGGTGCAAAAGAGGACCATTCCGTGGAACAATCTATTTGGTCGCATGAGTTGTAGAATGAAAGTTGTACCACTTCACAACTTTGCACTGCTTGCATTTGATACTTTTTCTAGCAAGTGAAAATTGGACACCACGGGAAAACCACTTTGAGATAACAAAAACTGAGAGAGGTTATTGTAGAGGGTCCCAACATGATCTCGTAGGTTCAAACAAAGATTCTATAAGTGCCACGGTTTTTTATTAATAGCGCATCAAATATTGCTGCCCTTTTACACTTTGGACCCTTAAGGGATCAAGCCGGTTGAACGTAGCTCAGAGTGATTGTGCTCTCTTTTTGATGGAATTAGGTGGGCAAGAGACTTAAATCTATTTTAGTTTTGGTTTGGTTGGATTTCAAGTAATTTTGTGCATTTTAGAAGCCAATTACTGAGGGCCAGTCTGTATACCCTGTTTTAAGGGTTTTGAGTGCATTAAAATGTCATATTAAGCCTTCCACCCACTATATGCTTTTTTAACTTGATGGAAAGGCTTAGTTAGGGTTATAAAATATGTGTGCAAGGGAGGTGAATAGAGGGTTTTTAGGTGATGCCCTAGATGTCAAATGGTGCATTTTTTAGTGGAAAATGGTGGTTTAGTGCTAGGGTTTGAAGAAATCTTTGGGGGCAGCGATATCTCTTGAACTTTTAAGCTTGTAAATACCTTTTTGAAAGTGTTTCAGGATTTGGTTGGTTGTGGGAAGGTTTCGAGTATGGTTTTTCAATAAAACCTTGTCTAACTTGAGAATGAAGAGGGTTTTGGGGTTTGTTATGTTAAAGGGATTAGCACGCTCTAAAAGTGGAGGAATTGGTGGTTTGGCAGATTGGTTAATGTTGCCCAATGGTGGTTTGCGTGTAATAGGAAGAATAAAGGGGGGTTGCTTGTTTTGTGAAAGCTTATCCAAAAGAGTCTTATGAGGGTTTGATGTATGTTGAAGAAGGCTTAAATGGGTGCCTAGAATTGTGGTTTGTTGCAGAGGTTGTTAACGAATTATGAGAGTTAAGGTGGGAAAAATAGGTCTACAAACCTACAAGAGTGACTAGGTACAAAGTTGAAAATAAGCCAAGATTGATTTTTGAGGGAAGGAAGGAGGTTTGAATCCTTTTCTATTATGGAAGTGAGTTGATTGCCTCCCTATATTGCTATCAGAATCACTTCCTATTAGAATCACTTCAAGTTAAAAAAAAATTGCACTTTTTTCACATTGACAACTTTTCAATTTTTGCAATTTTACATCATTTTGACAAAAATACAACATGAACTCCAAAATGACCCCAAAACCAACTAACATGAATTATTACATTATAAATTGGTCTAGTATGACCTTATTCAATTGACATAACTCAAAACACAAAACTAACTTAAGACTTCCATGAACCAAATTTGCTCAATAACCTTGGTGCCCTTGCACCAACTTTCATTATTTCAGTAAATCTCATCACAATGCCTTAGGTACTCTATTCTCAAAGATCTTTTGCATTGTCACTCATACATTCGAGATTCTCTTATAATGTTTACATCATAGGTGCTCATTATGAGGTTAACTTCAAATGAGTAACTTGAGATTCCCTCGTAAAGCTTCACACGCTCTTCTATAATGGCTTCAAATTAGAATTGAGATTTTTCAAGATCATCAAAATAAGGGTGTTGCATTGCTTTTTTGGTTGAGATTCTCTTCGATGGCTCATAAATCAGCATTTTCTGCAAGGAGGGACCAATCAATTTTTAGTAGTTTACTTATAGATACGCAAAGTAAAAGAAGAAAAAGAAAGAGCACCCAAAATGGAAGTGAAATGAAAATAGATGGAAGGCACTTACAAATAAGCATGGTGGACTCTCAACTTAGTCACTCCTAGTTGTACATGGGTGAACCCACAAAAGTGGTTGACAATTTGAGTGAGGAAGGAAAACTTCCAAAAACCTCACCCATGCAAAAAAAATCATTTTGAGGGGTTCAAGCGAACTCAAGGTTCGAACGAATCCAAAAGGGGTTCGCGTGATCCCCCCTTTTCCCACCTTCCCACCCTTCGACACAAAAAGACTCCAGATTTTTGCCCTTCGAAGCTCGGGTTGAGGATGAAAATGGAGGAGACTTCACAGACCCAATTGGAAGATGGTAGACCTTGGAACGAGCTATCAAATGAATATAATTTTAATATGTTTTGGTTTTATTATGTATGTGTTTTTTTAGTTTTATTAAACATAGGTTTTCCACCGAAAATCAAGTTCTATGTTCTACACATGTGGAAAAATAGCAGCTTATCAAAATAAAAGTTTAAAAAATATGTTCGGGTTGGGTATTGATGTCCTTGATCCATTAAAAAAAAAAAAAAATTGATACATACATAAAAATTTATGTTGTATGTGGTCCACCTATGTCTGAATTATAATTGGTTTGACTTCAAAACTTGATTAAGGAAAAAACATTCAATAAAACACTATAAAACCAAATGAAAGTGCTAGATATCATAGTTACAAATCTAAATTCGAAAAAAATAAAATTTTATCCTTCATACAAAAAAAGTTATGTTGTATACGGTGAGTGTCGCTCCTTAAAAATGTTGTTTTTAGAAAAAAACTAATTTTCGAAGGAGATGGAAAAAGAAGTGCAATTTGATTCTAAAAAAAATGAAAAATATATATTTAGAATCTATAAACAAAACATCAAATCACTAATTTTCATCATCTTCAATTCCTCACGGTTTAGCCGTTATAGGAGCCTGGAAGTGAAGATTTAGCTAAAAAAAATTAGTTTGGTGTCCAGTTTGCCCAAAACTTGTAAACCAGTATTGTGGGATCACCCACATCTTCACTGGGAGTTCCAGGATACCTATTGCACAAAACACCTCTCATGAATAGAATATCTTGAAATTCAAGATGCTCTTATAATGTCTACATCATAGGTGCTCATGATAAGGTTAACTTCAAATGAATAACTTGAAATTCCCTCACCAAGCTTCGCACACACTTTTGTAATGGCTTAAAATCATAATTGATATTTGTCAAGATCATCAAAATAAGGATGTTGCATTGATTTTCTGGCTGAGATTCTCGTGGATAGCTCATAAATCTGCATTTTCTACAAGGGGACACAAATCAATGTTTAGCAGGTTACTTACAAATAGGAAAAGTAAAAGAAGATGATAGCATCATCATCAAACAAATTAATGTGCATACAAGTATAAAATTAATAAGAACCAATGTGCATATACTTGCAAATTAATCCAACAAACCATCCAGGTCTGCTCTACTCTTTATTGTGTCAAGTATTGCCTCATGGTCAGACTCACGAACCTTTCACAAGGTCTTGTTCAAAGGTCTACCCCCATAATTGGTCAAATGAACATTGGATTCCACAACAAGGTTCGAGTAATGAAGAATCTTACGATGTGTATCGAAGTCCTAAAACAACCAATGTTTAACACTCTTATGTGGGTACCTTCTAAGCCACATTCTAGTAACAAAAACTGAGCTTGTAGGGTATTTGATGTTTTCTCCATCTATAACTGAGGCCTCCAATTTCTTTTTGGCCTCAACACAATGACACAAGTAATATTCCATTACCTCTTCGTTGTCTTCATCTTCAATAACTACATAAATATGCCCTGCATTAATATGTGCAACAAATCTCTTGAAATTAGTCAACATTACGAATACAGTACAAAGTAAGATAACAATATGGAATTTCAAATACTAAGAAAGTAGATATATTACCTGGTTGAACTAGATCTGATACGTGGTCAAAGTCGACCGATGATTCCATCTATGTTAGTTCTAATGTCATTGGAGGGTGATACATGTGAAGTGGGATAAGATAACTTTTCAACCATTTGTCAACCCACTCCCCTGACTCACAATCATTCCAAACTTGCATTGTACATGAAGAAAAAAATCATGGCATCTTTCCTGTATTGATACTCCATGAGCTTGCATTTGAGCTAAGGAAAGAGTGTAGCTCACTCAATCCTATTAGTGTACAACAATCCTCATATGGTGCAATGTTAGTATCACCCATCAACCAAAAAAATCTATGAACTAAAGACGTACCTTCATTACCTAGACCCATCAAGCATTACACCACTCAACGGTTGATCTTGCATCTGTCAACTTTACACTATCTTTATACTCTAACTCTTCTTGTGCTAATGCTCTTTTCACGCATGCTCATGCACCATCATGCTCCCCCTTTTGATGCCTGGCCTCACAAAATTTCCACATATGTTGAACATTTTTAGTGAGATGCATCTTGCACAACCAGTAGAACATGTGCACGTTCTTGAACTGTGCTACATAGTTATCTGACCATATTATATGTCACCGTATGCTATGCCCCTCTGAGCCAAATCACTGTAGAACATCTGGAAGAAACCTTGCACAAACTCTAGAGAATGTGTGTCGTCATCACTAATATAAAAGTGATACTCCCTCAATACCTTCCTTTGTACTATCAGCTGCATGAATGAATGTTATGTGCACAGATATCGAAACCTGTGTGGAGTTGTAATATTGTGACTGCACCTCATGCTGTGGCTATAGAGTGTATTTCTCTTCAAATTCAACCACTGATACTATGTTGCCAATTGGAAAGGTGTCCTTGCATAGCTTGAATTATGTGTCCATCCATCGAGCTCTATGGGTATGCCTTGCATACTCAGACACTATATTATCATGAAACATGGACATAAACTAATACGCTGGAATCTTCTCAATAACCAAATCACACCTTTTTTCTTGAGACCCATCTTTTGTATCGTATGACATTATTTTATACTTCCCAAACTCTACTAGTTTTTGTCCCACCTCATCTTTTTTTTCCATATTTTTACATACTAGCATATGCTGCAAGCCACCGCAACGCTTGCACGAACCATCCAAGCATGTTGTCTTGTAGAATATTTGGCCATCCTCTATTTCACATAAATTTTTTGATAAGAACTCTCTTGAAGATTTTGGTGGGGCTTCTATGCCACAATCCTGTAAAACATCGTTAGTATGCAAATTTAAAGATATAGAACGATAAACATCATAATGGTTAGAGAATTCAATATGTAGTCTACAACAACAAGTAGTGCGTGTGTGATTTATCTTGACATAAAAAGGTTTAAGCATTTCAAAAAATATTTGAGAAATACTAAAAAATGCTTTGGATGTGGCTCACGGTTCTGACTACCGATTCTCCTTCTTACAACATCCCTTTGATTCAGAGATGGCCTTGTTTTATTCTTCCAATACTCTTCAATTAGTGTTCTCAATGCTTCAACAAAAAAATTATCCTTTTGTGGCAGTCTCCCCGAGAATGCCCATAATTCATTTGAATCGGTGCCCTCAATTCTGTTGCCTTTGAATGGATTTTGATAAAGTTTTTCTACTAATTCTCATGTGTTCACTCATCTTTTTAATGAGACGAGCTCTCTTTGTTTGATAGCTTACTAAAGTTGATGTAATGACACGTCAGGTGACATTACTATCCTTTGAGCATGAGGTCTTACCCACACTCTCATAAGAATCCATTAGATTCTTCACAATAGTGTTTTCACTTGATGCATTCGATGTTCTCAACCCAAGAGTCTTCATGATGTTTTTATACTTTAAACCCCACATCATTTCAACAAATAGTTGACATCTTGCAGTCTCATTTAGCCTTTCAAAGAAGATTTTCCAAATCTTATCAGCATATCTTCTACAAGTGTGTGCTGAAATCTTACCTTCCATGTGCTAAAAAATATCCCCATCAATATTAATCAAATACTTTGGCTTTCTATGCAAAATTCTAGGTGGTGTTCTCCTAGGCACATACATCTCAACATTAGAAATTCCATCAATTTTTAATTGAGGTAGGCTAGATTGCATACCTTCGATCGAGGGTGGAGTAGAAGACATACCTTGAGGTTCACGTGGGGATGATGGCATACCTTCTTCATCAAATCCGAGTGATGATGTAATCTCAACTTGAGATGCAGTGGATGGTGTCCAACTATATTCACTTGCGGTAGATGGTGTCCTTCCATATTCACTTGCGGTAGATGGTGTCCCTCCATATTCGCTTGAGCTTAATGTTGTGACCCCTTCGTATTCACTTTTAGTAGAGGGTGTGTCTCCAAATACGGTATCTGAATCTGTCCTACAATGACACTTTCGTATTCGTGCCCTTTGTGCTGCCAATTTATGTTCTTTTTTTGATAGTTGAGGTTCCTCTTCAATTGGCTTGTTTTCGTCAATCGTTTCTATTTTCTTCTTTTCACGATGCACCCTCAACCCTTCTCTCTCCTTTTCTTTGAAGGTTTGGAGCTCTTCGTCTTTTAGTTTCTTCCTTGTTCATTTCTTCAACATGGTGGATAATTTTACCTATAGCATGGTAATGAGACAAATATTAGTTCATGGTGTTTGAGTCATTAGATGAACGTTTAGATAAGTTGTTTTAACCAATTTACAAAAATTGTAAAATGTTGTAAAAAGAGGTCCAAAATAGGTTCTAGGTGTTTTGTTCTTAGAACAAGGTCTTGGTGGAACTTTTCAGGATGTAATTACTTAATTTGGTGGTTCTTAGACATTGAGGGATTCAAAAGTGGGAAAAAAGCAAATCTTACAAAATTGTTGTCAAGGTAAAAATGCAAAAATTAACAAATGGAAAAATTTGGAAGTTTAGGAGTCAAGTAGGTGAAAGGTTGATTTGGGTCATTTGATATGGTCAAGAAAACATTTAAATTTATGGATAACCTCGAGCAAGAGGTAGAGGGGATGTAAATAATGGAGAAAACAATAAAGAGACCCTATTTTATATTCAATTTTCTGTGTTTTTGTTGGCAAAATAGCATTGTGCGACCCCGTACAGCTATATTTTTGTGGAACAGTCATTTGGAATGATTAAGATATGATTCTACAATATTATCCTTTTTGTCTCACTCAATTTCATGCAAATTTGAGTAAGTTATGGCTTGTTTACTAAAGACGGTTCAAAACACTTGCTAGGGTAAACAAAATTAAAAGAAAATTGCATTTCTCTTATTCTAACTGATGAAATCACTTGAAATTTAGTAAGAAGGTATTATTTTGTGTACTCTTTCATTTCTAAATTTTTTAGACTGAGTGGTGATAGTTATCTTTTGAAAGCATGATGCCCTAGGCCATATTTTGGTGAAAAATTAGGAAAAAGCACAGTGTATAGTGAGAATTAAAGAATTTATTTATGGTTTTTGTTTCCTTCTTGAAGATATTGTTTTTAAAAGGTGTTTAGGGGTATTTTGAATCTATTTCAATATTTGGTTTGGTGATTTTTCAAGTTTTTGAAGTCCATTTAATGACTATCCTACCATGACAGTGATGTAACAGTCCTAATTTTCAGTCAAGAATGGTGGTTTAGGATACATGTTTGATGAATTATCATGAAGTAAGTTTGGAGAATGATTCCTTCATGTTTTACACAGATATGTATGCATTTTTGAAGCATTAAGAAGTGGAAATAGGCTTGGAATTGAGAAGTTTCTTATTGATAGGGCCTAGTTTGTTGATTAGGAGAGTCTGTTTTGAGAAGTTTTCATATTGGATATATCAAATTTGGGAATTGGGTTGAACCAATTAAATTGATGTTGTTTAAAGTGTTTGAGAAGTTTTTAAGGGATTGTGTGCTTAGAACCCAGTTTTATGTCTTCTATCCATGAGTTTTGTGAAGGTAAAGGAGTCCTAATTGAATGGAAAAGATGAAATCTGGTTTAATTTTGATAAGTTGATTGGAGTGAGATTGAGTTAAGTTTATTTCTTCCTCTAGAATTGCATCAAAGTACCCTCAATGGTTTGTTGTTTCTGGTAGATGATCTGCAAGATAGGCTGCGCCTTTCCCCATTTTGCAAACTTATCCTTGAGTAAAGAGTCTTGAAACACTGGAGAGAAGGGTTAGAATCCCTTGTAGGTAGACTAATCAAGGAAACATTTAAAATATATGACAACATAGGTGATGAGGTAGCTTTACTAATGAGGTAATTTAGAAATAGAGATGAAAACCAAAGTAGTTTAAATTAGGGAAAACTTTAGTGGTGAATCTTCGCCAATTGGCGAATAATAGAAATCGAGAGCTCCAAAAATGGTGAATAGTACAAGCTAAAATGAAGACTGAATTGCTAGGTTTTTACAAAAAAATAATTTTGTCTCGATTAATTCGCCATGTAAACAATGCGTCATTGGCACTGATTCACCAATAGTTTATATAGTAATTAAAAATATTAATAATATTCGCCAATAATATTGTATAATTTTGGAGAATCAAGAAGGGAATCTACTATATTCGTGCCAAGCTCCCGAAAAGACGTCTGATCAAAGCTCTGTTTGATCTCGACCGTCATTGTTTCCAATAGTTCATGACATACCTCATCATCATTGTATCGACAGGGCATCCCTAAGTGTCCCACCGATGATGTTCACTCACGCCGATAAGGCTTCCATACTCCACCTAGGGTCTACCAAGGCACAGGTACACCACTTGTGTAATTTCGGAGAACCATGAAGGGAATCTACAATATTCGTGCCAAGCTCCCGGAAAGACATTTGATCAAAGCTCTATTTGATCTCCACCATTCACTATTGCCAATAGTTCATGGCATACATCATCATCGTTGTATCGATGGGACATCCCTAAGTGTCCCACCGATGATGTTCACTCACGCCAATATTCTCTCACGGAATGAACTTGCAATCATCCGACTTAAAAGCTAATCGATGGTAAAAAAATTAGGGAGCGCGTCAGGGGCGTTGTCCCCAGACCCCACGAGGGGGTGTTGCCCCCTCAACCCCCACAAGGGGGATCTGCCCCCTTGACCCCACTGGTGGTTTCCGCCTTTGGGCCCCTACTTCAATATTAAAAAAACAAAAAAAAATATGGGGCAACTGCGTCAGCCAACTATGCAAATTTTTAAAGGAGAGATATGCCATTGTAATTAATCTTTTTAGTGATTATTCACTAGGATTCTCCACTATGATTATTATTTTTACCAATTATTCATTAAGATTCGCTAGGATTTTACAAAAAATTTAATACTATGCATAAGATTCCCCAGGAAAATTAATATGTTTTTCAAATAAAAGGAAAGATTCGCCAGGATTTTACACCTTTTCCAAGGGGGGGATTCTTAAACTTATCCCTGGTTTAAATCAATGCTATCAATGTGGGAGGAGTATTTTCCAATTTTTTAGAGACTTGTATGGAAAATTTGGTAGCATAGACAAGGAAATCGGTTGGTTTGTATAGATGTGGTTTAAAAATGTAATTGGCAAGTGTATAGAATTGTGTAATTTAAAATGTCCATTGACAACCTAAGGTTGTAATGATAAACAAACAATTATCAACATGGAATATGCAAAACAACAAAAATGAAAGCAAGCCATAATATAATGAAAGAAAATGTGTAAAGACTTCACATACCTAAAAAACCAGAGTTTCAAATGGAGGAGTTCTACCCAATTATGTAGCCTTTGCTTCTTCTTTCTTCAAACTCCGCAACAATTTGAATTTTTCAAAAGCTTGTTCCCCTCCAAACTTCAATTGTATATCGATTTTCACTGGAATTCAAACTTGAATTGATATTATATTCCTTTCAATGTGAAAACTCTGATATTTCATGCAAAGGTGGTGGAAAGATCATGGAAAGGTGGTGGAATGTGAAACACATGCATGCACACTTCACAACATCATCAAAAAGCTACTTTTTGTCGGAGCACGCGCAGAACCAGGAGAATATGCAGAATGTGGGCCAAGATCATGGGTAAATTGAGTTTTTTTACCATTTTTAGAGAAATGCAAAATGCACTCGCGTTATAATGTGAGCACATTATTTCTTGCTAAAAACAGTCATATCTCTACTTCTTCAAAATGTGCTCACATTATGAGAAAGTTGGGTTTTTTATAGATTTATTTTCTCTCTTTGTCTATAGCCTCTACCCTAATTCTATCTCTCTCCCCTCTATCCTTATACCCTAATTCTATCTCTCTACCCTTAACCCTTATACCCTCAACCCTAAACCCTAATTTTATCTCTCTCCCCTCTACCCTTTACCCATAAAACTTATACCCTTTATCCTCGACCCTCTATCTCTCTCCCAATCCCTCCCTCTCCCTCCCTCTCTCCCACTCCCTCAGTCTCTCCCAGTCTCTCCCTCTCCCTCCCTCTCTCCCACTCCCTCCATCTCTCTCCCTCTCCCTCCCTCTCTCTCACTCCCTCCATCTCTCTCCCTCTCCCTCCCTCTCTCCCACTCCCTCCATCTCTCTCCCTCTCCCTCCCTCTCCTCACTCTCTCCTCTCCCTCTCCTGCCTCTCTCCCACTCTCCCTCTCTCTTTCTCCCACTCTTTCCCTCTCTCTCTCCTAAACCCAAAGCTCTATCTCCTCTCTCTCCTCTCTCCTCTCCCTTTCTCCACTCTCCCTCCTCTTTCCCTCTCTCCTCTCTCTCTCCTCTCTCCCTAAACCAAACCCACTCTATCTCCTCTCTCCAACTCTCCTCTCCTCCTCTCCTCCCTCCCTCTCTCCCTCTCCCTCCCTCTCCCACTCTCCTCTCTCCCTCTCTCTTAAACCCAAAACCTCCTCTATCTCCTCTCTCCTTCCTCCCTCTTTCTCCCCTCTCCTCTCTTCCTCTCTCTTTCTCCCACTCTTTCTCTTCTCTCCCTCTCTCTCTCCCTCTCTTCCCTCTCTCCCTCTCTCCCTAAACCCAAAACCCACTCTATCTCCCTCTATCCACTCTCCTCTCCCTCCCTCTCTCCCACTCTCCTCCCTCTCTTCTCCCTCTCTCTCTCCCTCCCTCTCCCCTCCCTCTCTCCCTAAACCCTAAACCCCTCCTCTCTCCTCTCCCACTCTCCCCACTCTCCCTCCTCCCTCCTCTCCCTCTCCCCCTCTCTCTCTCCCTCTCTCCCTCCCTCTCTCCCACTCTATCTCCCACTCTCCCTCTCCCTTCCTCTCTCCCACTCCCTCTGTATCTCCCTTAAACCCTCTACCCTCTACCCTCTACCCTACACATTAAATCCTTAACCCTCAATTCTCAACCCTCAACCCTTAATCCCTCAACCCTCAACCCCTATACCCTCTACCCTATACATTGGACCCTCAACCCTAAACCTTCAACCACGTACCCTCAAACCATTACCCTAAACCTTAAACCCTCTACCCTCAACCCTAAATCATTACACCCTAAACCCTTAAACCCTCTACCCCCTCTTCCTCTACCCCCTCTTTCTCAAGTTACTCCCTCTGTAGTGCCTCTTTGCTTAGGTCTTTGGGTCGATTGGGTAAGAATTTATTTTTGTAGGTGTTTATCCATTTTGGCTTGATTGATCAATTTTGATAGTATAATTAATGTTGCTTTATTTCGAGTTATTTATTTCCATGGTTTTAGTAATTTGTGTTAAAGGTTTTGATTATGGCTATTTAGATGTCGTTAAATAATTGCTTTAATTAAATGATATTCCTTGATGAGGATAGTTAAATAATTAAATTATATTTCTAGTGAATGGCATTAATTCTCTTAGAAAATAAAATGTTCTAGTTAGTGTTATTTACTTTAAGTAGACATTAATTGCTTTATTAATATTTTAAATTATTTTGGGAATACCATTTAATTTAAATAAATATAAATTAATAAATTATTTTATTAGATATTTAAATTAATACATTGGAAATTATTATTATTATGATTAATTCTAACATCGAGTAATTAATTTAATATTAAATTTTAAATTTAAATGTTGCATGGTTATATTATTTATTTATTTATTTTGGTAATATTTATTATCTTAGAGTTAATTATATTTTAGCATAATAATTATACTGTTTAAATTATTGAAGAATTAGTAAAAAAAGGAAATTGGGTGTAAATGCTTATTTCAAATTGGAAGAAATGAAAATTATTTCAAGTGGCTATTTTCATGTGGAGTAAAATTCGAAAATTGTTTGCAAGTTTCTGATTTTTGCCTTTTTCGGATTTTATATCCAATCTGGTGGTTTTTCAGAAAAAAAAAAAAAAAAGAGAGAGAGAAAGAAAGCATTGGCATTTTTTAGTTTTCCTGGAAAAATTGTGTTCTCAACAATTTTTTTGAAAATTAATAATAAAGGAAATAAGAATTTTAGTTTGCTCTGGATATTGCTTCTTCAAAATTGGTTCTGTAAGTTGTGGAATTCAGAAATTGGTGGAAGAATGTAGGTGTCTGGAAGCGCTCGACGTAGCATTTCATCTCTGAATTAATTATTCAGGTGAAGGACTCCAGGTAGTAAAAGTAAACTTAAATATCTCTGTTCTTTCCTGTTAAAAAGGAAAAAAGGAAATTTCAAATTGTATTACGCTTGCTTGTCAAAAATTATGTGTAATGAATAATGCATTTCTGTGAGTTTGAATTTTTGATATTGCGAACTAGTTTGTATTATTTGTTGCTCAAATGTCATCTGCAATCTATTTATTTTGTCTACCTCTTTGCTCTATCCCATCATTGTTTCATTAATTATTTAGTTTTTTGAATTTGGCTAGCAAAGCATCTGAAACTCTTTTCATTTTTTTATAATTGTCTCTGCTTGAATCCGTTTCGTTCGTTGGTATTTCTCAGCCAATTGCATTGTAATTTCTCTGTATCAGAAAACTTCCATATTTTATTTTATTATTGCATTTCGCCATTCTGGTTCTTGTTTTCTAGAGAAATTTTGTGTGTTCGGTTGTACCCGCGCTTCTTTTGCTTGCGTCTATTATATATATATGAAAGGAGTGGTTGCGAATTGCATTATTTTGTTGTATGCGCTCAAGTGACTTTTCATTTGAGTTTGTAACTTTATGAAATTATATATATATATATATATCTTGTCTCCATTTTGTAGGAAATGATTTATAAAATTTATTGTTAAATGGTAATTTCCAGCAGTCCAGCATTAATAAAATTATTTATTTTAATGATATATATATGTGTGTATATAATTAAATATATTTATGATTTGTAAAATCTACTATTAAATGGTAATTTCCAGCAGTCCAACATTGATAAAATTATTTATTTTTAATGACAGATATATATGTGTGTGTGTGTATATTTGGATATATATTTATAATTGTTCAAATGTGATTTTTGTTTTGAATTAATTGAACAAAAATATATTATATTATTTATTAAATTTGCTTTTGATGATATGTTATAGTAGAACCAACATAGTATATGATATAATTTTTAAATGATAGGTATATATACATACATATATATGTATGTATGTATATGTATAATTTGATATATTTATAGTTGTGCAAATGTGGGTTTGTATGTATGTATATGTATAATTTGATATATTTGTAGTTGTGCAAATGTGGGTTTTATTTCTGAAATTAATTAACATAAATTTATTTTTATAAAACTCAAATTTACAGCATTACTTTATAAAACTCTTATTTAGAATGAATATGTAAATCAGATTTAATGATTATGGAAAGATTAGATTTAAAGATTATTCTGATTTGGAAAAAGAAATAAAACGAGAAAATAAATATTCTGTAAGATTAGTTTCTAAAAATATACACATATTATTTATAATTATTTTAATAGTTTAAGTTTAAAGTACTTTATTTACGTAATGAATATTCTGAGTTGGAATGAATTTTATATATATTAGTTTATCTACATTAAATGATTTTGAAATGATGGAATTATTATTATATATGCCATATGTTTATTTATGTTAAACTTTATATTGTTTGGAAACATTATTATAATTGGAATGATGTATCGTTTAAATGTATTTTGTTTATAAATGAGAAAATTGATTGTTGATTTATTTATTTAAGAAGAGTTATATGTTGTACGTTTTGGAACTTTGATTTAATTTGTTTTGTAATTTCAGGAAATCATGTGTCATTTTCGTCCTTGGGTAAATGTTTACTTGTCTCCAAAGGCTAGGGTAAATTGTGCATTTACGCATTTTGTTGTTGTATTCATCTACTTATCTTAAGGATGTGTGCATGGGTGGTACCTCCTTGATTCATGGGTTTTGTTACATTATGTATTCGTGAGTTGGTCATGCCTTGTGTGTTTTGTGTTATGAATCTCCTTTATGTGTTTGAGGGATGAGGTACACCCCTTTGCTTGACTTTGGTTTTGGGTAACCGTAGGGGAGAGTGGCTCTTCATGGGGGCCGGTGCAAAAGTGGTCGTCCATGGAAGAGTTCCCTTAAATAAGTGATAACCTAGTTAAAGTATCTAGTGGGTTGGGTTAGTTAAACACATAACAAGACTAAAACATGCACCTCACCCCGCCATTAGTGCTCTCAAAGGCTAAGGATGGGTGGGAAGACCTGGTTGGTAAGGTCACTACCTTGTCTCTATGAAAGGTAAGTGGCTCCACATGAGTCACCCTGTGGGGTGGTGCCTTGAGATAGGTTGTCAGGTTAACCATACATGGAGGCCACTCCTAGTGTTAGGTAGTCTGGTTAATCCGCATTGATGGAGATGACTCCTAGTGTTAGGTAGTCTGGTTAATCCATGTAAGGCCATGCGATGACACTCTCCCATTGTGCCCATTGTCTTCCCTTACTCATGTTGCCTCTGGAGCATTATTGTTGTTGTTTATGTTTTTATGTGGTTTTGTGTTGGGTGGTGTTAGTCCTTTATGTTTT
Source organism: Sequoiadendron giganteum (assembly GCA_007115665.2). NCBI lineage: Eukaryota > Viridiplantae > Streptophyta > Pinopsida > Cupressales > Cupressaceae > Sequoiadendron > Sequoiadendron giganteum. The sequence continues at coordinate 291,395,983 of CM021101.1, read as the reverse complement.
TTTTACCTTGTTGGATGAGGGTCCTCTTGTCATCTCCTAGCACGAGGGATGTTCCTTTTGGTTCACATGGTCGGGTGGAATGTGCTATACACCCATTGGGCTCCCCATCAACGATCATGATGTTGTGGAGATGTACTAGTTGTAGTGGTTCCTGTGCTTTCCAGTTTTGGTGTTATGACCTATGTTTCTTTCAGTTGGACCTCATTATGTATTGTCTTCATTGTGGATGTATCATACTTGTATTGATGTATACTTCCCATTATTATAAGGGAAGCAACTTTGTAATGTAATACTGGTTTCTTCTTGTGTTGTATCTATGGATATATGTTCCATGAATGTAATTATGAACTTGGCAGTTGTAATGTACTAATATGATATCCATGTATTTCCTTATCTATCTTATTTATGATTGGGTGTATGTTATATTGATGGCATTTCTTATTCACGCTTCTATGGTTTATTTAATTTGGGTTCGTTTATCTATGTTGTGGTTGGGTTCATTTTGAGTAGCACACCATGTTACCCCATGGGACTAGGTTGATGTCATATGGTTTATATTAATGTTGTTTAATTATTTAATTATGTTTAATGTAATTATTGTTTTTTCTTTTTTTATGTTTCGTTTATTGTTAGTTATTGTGTCCTTTGGGGTTTGCATGGTGGGGCGTTACAACTTGGTATCAAAGCCAAGGTCATAAACTCTGGGTACTCTAGGTTTAATTGAGTCCATTACGTTAACCTTGTGCTTAACTTTGGAACTCATGTGTTTCCCTTCTATTGTTGTGTAGGAGTATGCCTAGGGGTCAGAGACGAGGCCATGGTAGAGGTCATGGTGGTGGCCGAGGGGCTGACCGCCAAACTTATCATGGGTCTAAACGTGAGGAACGTTAGGGTTCCCAAAAAAACTTGCAAAGCGGAGGCCATGATCCATGACAACCAGGTTTTGATGGTGTGCAGTTATGTCCCATACTTGAGGAGCCACCTACTCGCATAGAACCTGGTCTGGTGGGTAACTCAAGGGTGGCAAGGGAAAATAAAATTTGGATTACTTATTAGAGGCGAAACAAAGCCCGCCCAAAACTTCTTGTGAGTATCAAGAGTGAACCAGTGATTCCTAATAAATTTTGCGTACCAAGACCTAGTTTTAGACTCATCCCCTCTGATTTTAGTGACCAAGAGGAAACTATCACAGGTAGTGATAGTGATTTTGAATCACTCTTGAGTTGACATTGTCATTGGTAGTTATGGTTGTCGTGTAAACCATGTTGTTGTTGCTGTATTGATTTCTCCCTCTCCCTCCTACTCATCCACTCTCCCTCTCCCTCCCTCTCTCCCACTCTCTCCCTCTCCCTCCCTCTCTCCCACTCTCCCTCTCTCCCTCTCTCCCTCTCTCCCTAAACCCACTCTCTCCCTCTCCCTTGCTCTCTCCCACTCTCTCTCCCTCTCTCCTCTCTCTCTCCCTCTCCCTCCCTCTCTCTCTCTCCCTCTCTCACACTCTATCTCCCTATCCCTCCCTCTCTCCCACTCCCTTTGTATCTCCCTTAAACCCTCTACCCTCTACCCTCTACCCTACACATTAAACCGTCAACCCTCAATTCTCAACCCTCAACCCTTAATCCCTCAACCCTCAACCCCTATACCCTCTACCCTATACATTGGACCCTCAACCCTAAACCTTCAACCACGTACCCTCAAACCATTACCCTAAACCCTAAACCCTCTACCCTTAACCCTAAACCATCAACCCTAAACCATTACACCCTAAACCCTTAAATCCTCTACCCCATCTTTCTCTCCATCTCTTTCTCAGGTCACTCCCTCCCACACCCTCTCCCTCTCTCAGGTCTCTCAGTCACACTCCCTCTCTCTCCCACTCCCTCTCACTACCTATCTTCCTAGTCTCTCCCTCTCACCCCCCTCACACTCTAAAGTCTCTCCCTTTAGCACCCTACCTACATAACTCTCTCGTTCTCACCATCTTGCTCCCCCCTCTCTCTCTCCCACCCCCTCTCTCTCCCTCTCACCCCCTCACACTCCTTTTGGTACCCTACCTATATAACTCTCTCTTTCTCACTGTCTCTCTCTCCCCCCCTCTCTCTCCCTCTCTCTCAATTCTCTCTCTCCCACCCTGCTCTCTCCCTCTCACCCCCCTCACACTCTCAAGTCTCTCGCTTTGTCACCCTACCTACATAACTCTCTCTTTCTCACCGTATCTCTCTCTCCACCCCCTCTCTCTCTCCCTCTCTTGCAATTCTCTCTCTCCCACCCCCCTCTCTTTTTGTCTCCCTCCCTCTCTTAATTCTCTCTCTCCCACCCTCAACTCTCTCTCTCTCTCACACTCCTTATATCTCTCCCCTCTACCCTTTACCCTTAACCCTTATACCCTCTATCTCTCTCCCTCTGCCTCCCTCTCTCTCTCTCTCAAGTCTCTCCCTCCTACCCCCTCTACCTCTCTCAACTCTCTCTTTCTCACTCACTCAATCCTATCTCTCTCCCCTCTACTCTCTACCCTTAACCATTATACCCTCTACCCTCAACCCTAAACCATCAACCCTAAACCCTTACACCCTAAACTTGTAAACCCTCTACCCTCTACCCAATACCCTAAACCATCAACCCTATAGGTCCTCAACCCTATACCCTCATTTCTCAACCCTCATCTATCTTTGTCCCTCCCTTGTCTTCTCTCCTTCTTTATATCTCACTTCTCCCTCCATCTCTCCCTCCCTCCATCCCTCCCTCTCTACCCTAATCCCTCAACCCTATACCCTCAACCCTTAAGCCCTTAAACACTCAACCCTAAACCCTCAACCCTCAACCCTCAACCCACAACCCTTAAATCCTAAACCCTTAAACCCTCTACCCTCAACCCTAATCCCTTAACCCTTAAACCCTTAAACCCAAGTAAACTCTCTACCCTAATCCATCAACCCTCAACCCTTTATCCCTCAACCCTTAAACCCTCAACCCTCAACCCTCTACATTCAACCCTCAACCCTTAAACCCTAAACCCTAAACCCCAAAACCCTCTACCCTATATGTTGGACTCTCAACCCTAATCCATCAAGCCTGTACTAGAAGGAAAAGCAGAGGTGCATAATATGATTTCCTAACGCTAAAACCATAGAGGAGAAGTGCAAAGACTAGTTTTAAAACATTTAAGCATCTGAGATGAACAAACGCAATATAACAAGAAAGACCAAAAAAACATAATCATAGAGATAACACCAGATATACATGGGAAAACCCTTAGAGGAGAAAAACCCACCACACCAAGCAAAGTCACTTTGTATTATAGTAAACATATTACATACATAGTTACAGACTTCAATCTATGATGTTCACTCACAACAGCATTCCAATCGACCTCCTCATAGACACATTCACTGTTACAATGCTATTCAAACATACAATGAACTCACTCTTTGTCACCCTAGGTCTCTATCTATATTTTTAACAACCAATGGGGAAGCCAATAAAATTCCATACTTCACCGATAAGCAACTAGATCTCTGATCAAATCTCCCTGCATTCACACATCGGGCCTCCCAAGCATTTAATTTTGTTACAAAGAATTACCTAGATTTGGATTATGTCAACTGTTGAATCAAATCTTACAGTTAATGCACATATCGCTTTCATAGATTTAAACATTCGACCAATAACAGTTGATTTACAATAGCGATGTAAAAATAAATGAATGAGATCACACCACGTGTTGTCATGCCATTTGTCCATCGCTTTGACTATCAAAATGGTCAACTGTGCCTCGAGCAACTCCTATCAAGCAACCGCGACATTGCCTAATGACCACCGCGGTATGGTGATAACCATCTGATCGCTAGACTTCTAGAGTCCACCAAGACACGCGTACACATCTTGTGTGATTTTGAGGAATAAAAAAGGCATCTACAATATTCCATCAAATAATTTTGGAACAACGACACGTGTTTGAAGCCTGCACACTTCGCATGTCGCCAAGTTTCAAACACTTAGACGATTCCACTCGGTTCACAAGAGTTTATCGGTACTCACCTCAACTGAGCGCAAAATAAAATGGGCATCGTTGGATTAGTCAAATCTCAACCGTAGATCGAGATCCCCGTTTGTCGGTACACTATGTTGTGGTTCCCACCAATTCACTTCCATCTACCATCGGTCCATCGGCGTAGCACGGTGAAGGGTTCCAGGTTCCACCGATGACCCTAGGTCACACCGACAAAGCGTTTATCACATATTGGCATATTGGTGAGACAACACATTGTCACTCACCGATATGTGATCATTCTGCCGATGAAGCCAAGGTCCATCGCGCTCCTACCAAAGGGAAGGAAGGACTCCATGGTATGGAGGGTAAATTCATCAAGGCCTTAATAGAGTTTCAAGCCAACAAGTTGAGGCACATTTTCCAACAAGCTCCCACTTGACGAAGACTTATTGGCTTCCTCCAGACTTCAAATTTACTAATGATCATAGGCCCCAAGGCCCATCGAACTTGCACACCATCTGAACTTGTCCGTTCTCACTGGATTTTTCAAAGCATCAGCAACAATCTTCAGAGTATCCACCTTTTCTAAGCAGACCTTTCCATCCTCCATCATATCTCGAACAAAGTGATATTACACATCAATATGTTTCGTCCTGGCACGAAAAGTTGGATTTTTTACCAAACAAATGGCACTCTGACTAGCATAGAAAATATTAATCTTCCCTGCATTAAAACCAATATCAAAGCATAAATGGCCAAGCCAAACAGCTTCTTTACAGGCGTGCATTGCTGTCATGTATTCTACCTTCGTATTAGACAAAGCGATTACAATCTGTCGCTTGCTCATCCAACTGATTGCACCACCATTTAACATGAAATTATATCTAGTGGTGGACCTTCTGTTGTCAATGTCCCCTTCCCAATCAAGGTCCACATATCCACGAATATCAAGAGTCCTCTGTGAACCAGCCAAATTTCCATGGTAACATAGAGCATATTTTGAAGTACCCCTTAGATATCTAAACACTCTTTTCACAGCATCCCAATGTGTCCTTCCTAGATTTACCATAAATTGACTAAGTACTACCACTGCTTGGGCAATTTTTGACCTTGTATAGACCATCACATACATTAAACTGCCAACAACACTTGCATATGTCATCCTAGTCATGTCCTCCATCTCAGTAGCAAAGTTTGGATAGTCTTCAATAGATAGCTTCGTTCCCTGCAAAACTGGAACAAATAATTGCTTGCAATCATTCATACCGAATCTCTCCAGAATAGTGTTAACATACTTACTCTGGCTAACCCAAAGCTTTCTATTCATTTTGTCCCTAGTTATTTCCATCCCCAGAATATACCTTGTTGCAACCAGATCTTTCATTTCAAACTTTGCAGACAACTGAGACTTAAGATCAGAAATCATAGTCTTACTATTTCCTATGAATAACATATCATCCACATACAGGGTAATAATAAGCACATGATCATTTTTAGATTTATAATACACACAGTGATTAGATTTTGATCTCACAAATCTTATAGACAACACAAAGGTGTCAAACTTCTAGTACCACATTCTAGGCGATTGTTTCAAACCATACAGATATTTCTTTAACTCGCAGACTAGGTTTTCCTTACCTTTTTCAACGAAGTGCTCAGGCTGGGACATATAAATTTCCTCTTCCAGCTCTCCATGGAGAATTTTTTTTTTCACATCCATCTGCTCGATTTCTAAGTCATACGCGGCTGCAAGTGACAACAAAAATCTGATAGATGTCAGATTAGCTACAGGGGAAAAAAATTCTCCATAATCAATTCCCTCTACTTGGGAATACCCCTTTGCAACCAACCTCGCTTTATACTTTTCAGCACTGCCATCTAGACCAGTCTTCTTTTAAAATACCCATTTATAGCCAACGGACTTTCCTCCTTTAGGCAAAGGCACCAAATCCTAGGTTTCATTCTTCTTTAATGATTCCATTTCTTCATTCATAGCTTCCAACCAGGAATTTGAATCAAACATATTAATCGCCTCTTTCACAGTCCTAGGCTCATAAGTGCTAGTAATCAAATCATAGGCATAGTTCGAATCCAACATAGAGAGACCATACCTATCAGGTTGACGTCTTTCACGTGTAGACCTTCTCACTGGTTGAGGTTGTGGTTCTTCTTCTTTAGACCTCTTAGAGCTGCTAGAGCTCTCCTCAGTTTCAGGTAAGCCATGTAGTTCCTCTTTTTCTGAAGTTTGAGGAATGCCAACTACATCATTCTTGTTTTCTCTTTGACATGTCTCTAACTGTGGATCAGTTGTTGAAGGCTTTAGCTCATGAAATATTACACTTTTTCTATACAAAACCTTCTCAGTATCAGGATTCCAAATCTTGTATCCTTTCACACCAACACCATAACCAATGAAGATACATTTAATAGCCTTGTTCTCTAATTTAGATCTTTTCTCATTCGCCACATATGCATATGCCTCACAGCCAAAGACATGAATATGCCTCAAAGAGGGCTTCTTACCAGACCACACTCTTAAAGGTGTTTTGTCAACAAGAGCAAAGCAAGGAGAATGATTTACCAGGTAACATGTTGTAGCCACAGCCTCAACCCAAAACTTCTGCTCTAGACCAGCACTGCTCAACATACTCCTTTCCTTTTCCATCAGCATCATGTTCAACCTTTCAGCAACTCCATTTTTTTGTGGATTATAAGGTGTAGTTTTATTCCTTTTAATACCATGGTCTTTGCAGTACCTTTCAAAATCTGAAGAACAAAACTCACTACTACTATCCGTCCTCAAACATTTGATTTTCCTTCTAGTCTAATTTTCTACCAATGTTTCAAATTCTTTAAATCGACTGAACAATTCTGATTTACTCTTAAGAAAGTATATAAATGCCCTTCTTGAATAACCATAAATAAAAGAAACATAATATCTAGACTTCGATAATGAAGGAACATTCACTGGACCAAACACATCAGAATGAACATAATCCAGTACACCGGAAGATTTATGAGGACTCAAATAAAATGAAACACGATGTTGCTTTCCATAAATGCAGTGTTCACAAAAATCAAACTCAAGATCACAATCAACAAGCCCTTCAACAAGATTTTTATTTTTCAAGGTTTTTAAACCTTTCTCACCTATGTGACCGAGTCTATGATGCCACAACATGGTCTTCTCCACTGGGAGTTTCACCTCCAAGGAATTTGCACCTAGAGGAGTGCCATTCTCTTCTCTACATGAGTAGCATCGCTTGACTTTATAGAGACATTGTTGCATTGAATAGGATGTGCATCCAGCTTGTACAGAGTGCCAGTACATACACCCTTAGCCAACACCATTATGCCTCTAGTCATCTTACAACCTCCACTCGAGAAAGAAACTTGTACACCTGCATCATTCAGCTTACTGACATAAAGTAAGTTACGAGCCAAACCTGGTATGTGTAGTACTTCACCAATCCATTTGGTTCTTCCATCAGGGAATTGTATTTTGACTCTTCCACAGCCAAAAATCTCCAATGTTGAGTCACTCACCAGGTACACTTGTCCACCGTCATACTTTTCATATTTAGTGAAACATTTTCTATGAGACATCATGTGGAAAGATGCACCTGAGTCAATCAACTAGACATCATCTGATGCATGAGTCACCAAGGCTGCAATGAAGGCATTTGCATCACTTTGAGAAGAATCATTGTCTGAAGAGTTATTCTTCTTCTTCTTCTTCTCCTTACAATCCTTTTGAATATGACCAGGCTGCCCATAGTTCCAATATTTCACCTTGGAATTTTTACTAGGAGAATTTGATCTCCCTTCAGATTTAGATTTAGACTTCTTTTCCTTCTTCTTGCCCCTCTCCTTCGATCTACCTCGAACAGAAAGAGCCTCTTTGGAAATCTCTGAAGACTTCCTTCGCATTTCTTCTGATAGCAAAGAGGCAACCATGTCTTCCATCTTGAAAGTAGTTTTTTTACTTCCAATAGCCATTACCATATGGTCCCATGTGTCAAGCAAGGATCATAACAGAAGCATGCAACGATCCTCCTCCTCTATCTTCACACCCACAGACCCCAACTGAGAAACACTCATATTAAATGAGTTCAGATGGTCTGCAATAGATGCACCTTCTTCCATCTTCAAGGAGTAAAAATTTTTGCTTAGGAATAAATTATTCACCAAAGACTTTCCTTGATAAATATCACCAATATTCTTCCATAATGAAGCTATAGTCTTCTCCTCATAGATATTCAGAAGTACAAAATCGGCCAGATAAAGTCTTATCAAGCCTCTATCTTTTATATCTACAAGATCCCAATCTTCTTGTTTCATGGTTTGTGGCATAGTTCCGAACACAGCAATCCAGAGGTGTCTATCCACCAACAGATCTTCCATTTTGATTTTCCACAACTCAAATTTGTCGCCATTGAATTTTTCAATATCTACTCTTCCTGAAGTACTCGCCATCTCAAACAATAAACTTAGTGATTGGTTCTCCTTCACAAGACTCCCACTGAAACATGATTAGCACAAAAAACCAACCCTACTAACAAGGATAACACAACTGGCCAGGCTCTGATAGCATTTGAAAGGAAAAGCAAAGGTGCAGAATACACTTTCCTAATGCTAAAACCATAGAGGAGAAGTGCAAAGACCAGTTTTAAAACATTTAAGCATATGAGATGAACAAACACAGTATAACAGGAAAGACAAAAAAAACATAATCATAGAGATAACACCAAATATACGTGGGAAAACCCTTACGGCAGAAAAACCCACCACATCAAGCAAAGTCACTTTGTATTACAGTAAATAGATTACATACATAGTTATAGACTTCACTTTCTGATGTTCACTCACAACAGCATTCCAGTCAACCTCCTCATAGACACATTCACTATTACAATGTTATTCCGACATACAATGAACTCACTCTCTATCACCCTAGGTCTCTATCCGTATTTTTAACAACCAATGGGAAAGCCAATAAAGTTCCATAATTCACCGATAAACAACTAGATCTCTGATCAGATCGCCCTGTATTCATGCATCGGGTTGCCCAAGCATTTAATTCTATTACAGAGAATTACCTAGATTTGGATTATGTCAACCACTGAATCAGATCTTACAGTTAATGCGTATATCACTTTCACATATTTAAACATTCGGTCAATAACAGTTGATTTACAACAGTGATGTAAAAATCAATGAATGAGATCTTTCCACGTGTTGTCACGCCATCCGTCCATCGCTTTGACTATTGAAATGGTCAACCATGCCCTGAGAAACTCCTATCGAGCTACCAAGGCATGGCCTAAGGGCCACCATGGTATGGCGATAACCATCTGATCGCCAAACTGCCAAAGTCCACCAAGACACGCATACACATCTTGTGCAATTTTGGGGTATCAAAAAGGCATCTACAATATTCCCTCAAATACTTTTGGAACAATGAAATGTGTTCAAAGCCTACACACTTCGCATGCCACAAAGTGTCAAACGCTCAGATGATTTCACTCCGTTCACAAGAGTTTGTCGGTACTCACCTCAACTGAGCGCGGAATAAAACATGCACTATTGGATTAGTCAAATCTCAACCATAGATCAAGATCCCCGTTCACCGGTACACTATGATGTGGTTCCCACCAAGTCACTTCCATCTGCCATCATTCCATCGGCATAGCCTAGTGAAGGGTTACACCAATGACCCCAGGTTACACTGACAAAGTGTTTATCGCATATCGGCATATCGGTGAGACAACACATTATCACTCACTGATATGCGATCATTCTACCGATGAAGCCAATGTCCATCGCACTCCCACCAAAGGGAAGGAAGGACTCTATGGTATGGAGGGTAAATTCATCAAGTCCTTAACAGAGGTTCAAGCCAGCAAGTTGAGGCACATTTTCCAACATGTACCCTCAACTCTCTACCCTCTACCCTATACATTAAACCTTCAACCCACAATTCTCAACCCTCAACCCTTAAACCCTAAACCCTCAACTCTTATACCCTCTACCCTATACATTGGACCCTTGACCCTAATCCTTCAACCATATACCCTCAACCCTCAACCCTTAAACCTTCTACCCTCTACCCTCAACCCAATATCGTCTACCCTTAACCCTAATCCCTCAAACCTATACCCTCAACCCAATACCCTAAACCATTAACCCTATATGTTGTCAACCCTATACCCTCAATTCTCAGCCCTCTACCCTATACATTGGATCCTCAACCCTCATATATCTTTGGACCCCTCCCTCCTCTTCTATCTGTCTCTCCCTCTCTCAGGTCACTCCCTCCCACACCCTCTCCCTCTCTCAACTCTCTCTCTTTCTCTCTCAAATCTCTCCCTCCTACCCCCTCTCCCTCTCTCAACTATCTCTCTCTCTCACTCATATCTATCTCCCCTCTACCCTTTACCCTTTACCCTTAACCCTTAACCCTTATACCCTCTATCCTCTACCCTCTATCTCTCTCCCACTCCCTCCCCCCCTCCCTCTCTCTCAAGTCTCTCCCTCCTAGCCCCTCTCCCTCTCTCAACTCTTTCTCTCTCTCACCCACTCAATCCTATCTCTCCCCTCTACTCTCTACCCTTAACCCTTATACCCTCTACCCTCAACCCTAAACCATCAACCCTATACCCTTAAACCATCTACCCTCTACCCTCAACCCAATACCCTAAACCATCAACCCTATAGGTCCTCAACCCTATACCCTCATTTTTCAACCCTCTACCCTATACATTAGATACTCAACCCTCATCTATCTTTGTCCCTCCCTTGTCTTCTCTACTTCTTTCTATCTCACTTCTCCCTCCATCTCTCCCTCTCTCCATCCCTCCCTATCTAACCTAATCCCTCAACCCTATACCCTCAACCCTTAAACCCTTAAACACTCAACCCTCAACCCTCAACTCTCAACCCTCAACCCTCAACCCTCAACCCTCAATTCCTAAACCCTTAAACCCTCTACCCTCTACCCTCAACCCAATACCCTCTACCCTCAACCCTAATCCCTCAAACCTTAATCCCTTAAACCCAAACAAACTCTCTACCCTAATCCATCAACCCTCAACCCTTTATCCCTCAACCCTCTACCTTCAACCCTCAACCCTTAAACCCTAAACCCTCTACCCAAAAGCCCTCTACCCTATATGTTGGACCCTCAACCCTAATCAATCAAGCCTGTACCCTCAACCCTCAACCCTTAAACCCTCTACCCTCTACCCTATACATTAAACCCTTAAACCCTAAACCATCAACTCGTATACCCTCTACCATATACATTGGACCCTCAACCCTAATCATTCAACCATATACCCTAAACCCTAAACCCTCAACCCTAAACCCTTAAACCCTAAACCATTAAACCATCTACCCTCTACCCTCAACCCTAATCCCCCAACCCTATACCCTCAACTCGATACCCTAAACCATTAACCCTATATTTTATCAACCCTATACCCTCATTCTCAACCCTCTACCCTATACATTGGACCCTCAACCCTCATATATCTATGTCCCTCCCTCCTATTCTATCCTTATCTCCCTCTCTCAGGCCACTCCCTCCCACACCCTCTCCCTCTCTCAACTCTCTCTCTCTCAAGTCTCTCCCTCCTACCCCCTCTCCCTCTCTCAACTCTCTCTCTCTCATTCCTATCTCTCTCCCCTCTACCCTTTACCCTTAACCCTTGTACCCTCTATCCTTTATCCTCTATCTCTCTCCCACTCCCTCCCTCTCTCTCAAGTCTCTTCCTCCTACCCCATCTCCCTCTCTCAACTCTCTTTCTCTCTCTCACTCACTCAATCCTATCTCTCTCCCATCTACTCTCTACCCTTAAACCTTATACCCTCTACCCTCAACCCTAAACCATCAACCCTAAACCCTTAAACCCTCTACCCTCTACCCTCAACCCAATACCTTAAACCATCAACCCTATACCCTTAATTTTCAACACTCTACCCCATACATTGGATCCTCAACCCTCATATAGCTTTGTCCCTTCGTCCTCTTCTCTCCTCTCTATCTCAGATCTCCCTCCATCTCTCTATCCATCCATCCCTACCTCTCTACCCTAATCCCTCAACCCTAATCCCTCAACCCTAAACCCTCAACCTTTAAACCCTTAAACATTCAACCCTAAACCCTAAACGCTATACCCTCAACCCTAAACCATCAACCAAAAACCCTTACACCCTAAACCCTTAAACCCTCTACCCTGTACCCTAAACACAATACACTAAACCATCAACCCTATAGGTCATCAACCCTATACCCTCAATTAAATCTCTTTCACTCACTCACTCCTATATCTCTCCCCTCTACCATTAACCCTCTACCCTCTACCCTTAACACTTAAATCCTATCCCTCTCTCAACTCTCTCTCTCTCTCATTCCTTCTATCTCTCTCTCCCACCCCCCTTTCTCTCTCTCCCTCCCTCTATCCCTCCCACCCTACCTAGCTAAGTCCCTATCACTACAACCCCTTCTCTCCCACTCCCTCTCTATTAAGCTCTCACTTCCACCCCCTCTCCCTCTCTCTAGACACACTCTCTCTCTCTCTCCCTCTCTCTCAGGTCTCTCCCTTTGGCAACCTACCTAGGTAACTCTCTCCCTCTCCCCTCTCTCTATCTATCACTCCCACCATACCTAGATAAGTCCCTCTCACTCCACATCCCTCTTTCTCTCCCTCTTTCAGGTCACTCCCTCCCACACCCTCTCCCTCTCTTGGGTCTCTCACTCACACTCCCTCTCTCCCCCACTCCCTCTCTCTCACACTCCCTCTCACTACCTATCTATCAAGTCTCTCCCTCTCAACCCCCTCACACTCTCAAGTCTCTCCCTTGGGCACCCTACATAACATATCTCTTTTCTCACCATCTTCTCTCCCCCTCTCTCTCTCTCAATCCTATTCTCTCCTCACCCCCCTCTCTATCTCTCTCCTCCTTTATCCCTCCCACCCTACCTAGCTAAGTCCCTCTCACTCCAACCCCTTCTCTCCCACTCTCTCTCTTTAAAATCTCACTCTCCACCCCTCTCTCCTCTCTCTTCTCTTAGGTCTCTCCCTCCCACCCCCTCTCTCTCTCAGGTCTTTCCCTCTGAAAACCTACCTAGGTAACTCTCTCTATCTATCTATCCCTCCCACCCTACCTAGATAAGTCCCTCTCACTCCACCCCCTCTTTCTATCCCTCTCTCAAGTCACTCCCTCCCACACCCTCTCCCTCTCTCAAGTCTCTCACTCACACTCCCTCTCTCTCCCACTCCATCTCTCTTGTGCTCCCTCTCAATAACTATCTCTCAAGTCTCTCCCTCTCACGCCCTTCACACTCTCAAGTCTCTCCCTTTGGCACCCTACCTACATAACTCTCTCTCTCACCATCTCTCTCTCCCCCCCTCTCTCCCTCCCTTCCTCTCTCCCTCCCACCCTACTTAGCTAAGTCCCTCTCAATCCAACCCCTTCTCTCCCACTCCCTCTCTCTTAAAATATCACTTCCACCTCTCTCTCTCTCTCTCTCTCTCTCTCTCTTAAAATTCTCCCTCTCTCTAAAGAAATACATACATACAAGCATAATACATACGTATATACAATTCTACATCCATACAAGCATACATACATACATGTGTAGATACAATCTTACATACATATATGCATACATATAATATACATGCATTGATACATACATGCATACATACATACATACATACATACAAGCATACATACATACATACATGACATACAAGAATACATGTACATACAAACATACAAATATATCAACATACATTCAATAGAGTGGAATTTAACATAAAGGAAGACATAACGCAAGTGCGTTATAATGAGCTCGTGTTATGCCTTGGTTGACATGTTTCCTCCAGAAGCAAAAAACCATGTCAAAACTGAGATATAACGTGAGCGCATTATAACGTGCTCGTGTTATAAGTTCACCATGCTAAGGTCATACAAGATTTGCTATGTTATGTTTTTCTGACAAAAATGACACCAATTTTTGTACGTCCCTCTTTTGAACCCCTTAATCTCAACCATTTTCAAAATAAATTAGTAGTTTATAAAGTAGACTCGGAGCACTTCAATCCTTGTTTTTGTTGCATCTCAAAATTTAGAGTGTAACTATCCTCGATTTCACGTCCAAGGTCAGTATTTCCTGATTTCAAAAAAAATTGGCCACTTAAGCCCCCTTTTTGGGAACCATCTTGGTGCACTTACCCTCCTTTAAATTTACATTGTCCAAAAAATAATAATGTTTTTGAGACACAAGAATTTATATGTATATAATTCTTATTTATTTATTTTTAGTAAGTTCATGTTTTCTTTTAATTTTATTTGACATGAAATTATTACTTCCACATCACAATCTTACACAAATTTATCTCATTCCCTCACACACTATTGATCATCTCATGCACACTAAAAATATACACTTGAACACCATTATACATAGCATGAGCATGACCTTTGCATCTCCTAATACATAGTCGAAATATGATGCTCAGATCCAACCATCTCAAGGTTGCAAATGGGAAGGGAATTAAAAATTTAATTCACTATAATATATATTCATTCCTAAATATCCCTTCTATTTTTACAAGTCATTTTATTATGTATCTGAATCATTTGAAAAAATTAAGAAAAAAATAGTAGAGGATCTATTGTAATCTTCCTAGATTGGACACAACATTTTCATGTTCATGTTCATGTTGATACATTTAGTACCTCAATTGGTGTGGTTTTAACAAAAATAAAGGGAGAAAAGATAAATTGGTTGCATTTGCAAGTAAGAAATTATCGATATCCAAGAATAATTTCACTATACAATTATTGAAAGAGAGCCATTATCCATGATTTTTCCCTATACAAATTTAGGAATTATCTTCTAGTTACTCCATTCATTTTCTATATAGGACATGAACCATTAAAATACCTTGTGAATAAACCAATAATATATTGCCATATATGTGGATAGATATTTATTTTTCATGAATTTAATTTTAAACTTATAATTAAATTGGGGAAAGAAAATCATGGAATAAATTATCTTTCTAGAATTGATAATGATGAAGAAGAAAATAAGGTTGAAAATGACTTCACCGGTCCACACTTATTCTAGATAACTATGGTACTTAATAAGTTATAAAATATCGCCCAATCAATACCTACTGATACCTTCCTAAAAGGACACAATTTAGTAAGGAAGATAAAATGAGATTAATTGGAAAAACTCTCCCCTCTATAAATATCATTGAAGAACTCTACATTCTAGGAATTTAAAGATAGTGTGCTATGAATATTAATTATGGGACATGAGTAAGTGGAATTTTTGAAAGAATCTCTTGAAGATATATCCAAAGGGCAGCAACCAAAAATGCAAGAAAAGTGTTATTAGCTAGACTTTGGTGGCCAATACACTTCAAAGATGAAAATACTTCTTGCCACACATGTGACATTGTTTAAAAGAATAGGCATAACAACAACAATTCTAATGAAATTCCAATATAAATAGTACTATCCATGATGACATTTGAGAAATGGGCTATTGATTTCATTAGATGTATAAATCTCCTTGCCTATAAGACCAAGACATGATTCATGATAACTAGTATATAATATCTAGAAAGATGAAAAAAATGTGAACTAATAAGTGAGTGTACTACAAAGATAGTGGATAAATTAATCTACAAAAGTATTATTAAAAGATTTATTCCCTCTAAACATCACCAATGATCAAGATAAACATTTTATCAATATGAATGTTGAAGATATTTTGAGTAAATTCGTGATCTCACAATAAGAGAACACCATACCAGCTACAAGCCAATGTGATGAGTGAACAACTGAATAAATTTTTGGGTAAAGAACCAACAAAATTTTGTAATTAGGGTACATCAAATGATGATACAAAGATATAATTAGTGATCTAGGCATATTGCACAACATATAATTGATTAGGATTTAGTTTCCTATTTTTTGATTCAACATATATTATAGAATTTGAGCTCTAGAATCACTACAAGACTAAAAAGTATTTTATAGATTTAGAAAAATTAAGCTTGAAATAGTTACTTGTATCCTACAACCAAACACAAGAGAAACACAAACAACATACATGAGATAATAGAAACATAAAAAGAAAACAATTCCAATGGCATTATCTAGTACTAATATTAAATAGTAAATTTAATAAAATAGATAAGTTAAAAATATGGTGGCTAAGATCTTACCACATAAAGAATATACAACTAACTAGTAGATTTTAACTTTAAAATATAAATAATGAAAGGATTTAGGCTTCTACATAAAAAAATAATACATGTCATCAATAGAAATGATAACTTTAAGAAATCCTCCCTCAAATATATATATATATATATATATATATATTTGATAAAAGGTCGAAGCCGCAGTATAGTTATTAATATAATATAGAGAGGTTACAAAAAGCTAGGCTTTATAATACTGGTAGAGAGATTGATGCTAGTTCAACAAGTACATATATGGAAGATAACCAAAAATGTGATGTATCCCAACCTCCTAAAGATTTACAATAGCCACTCAAAAAAATATATTAAATCTTGGTGAATCTTTCATTTTTTTGGAAAAAAATATTAATTTCTATTGACAAATCTTTCCTTTTTATCGAGAAGAATATTAATTTTATTGGAAATTTTTTATATCACTAAATATTTGTAGAAAATCTTGGTGAATCTTGAAAATTAATAGGAAAATTCATTAATTGTGATGATGAATCCTTCCATTTAAAATAAATATTTTTTTATGGAAAAGTAGGGGTTTGAGGGTGGAAATGATCGATTGATTTAAGGGGTAGACTCTATAATATTTAGTTACCACTATTGATTTTAAATATAATCTAGCATGGCCATTATTGTACTTCACAAGGTAAAATATACCCACAATCTATAATGCTCATGGAACTCAAAACTTATTTTGGATCATTGGTCTCAATGGAGATGGAGATCATTGATCCAAAATTAATTTTGAGCCCCATGAGCATTACAAACAATAGGTATATTTTACCTTGTGAAGTAGAAAAATGGTCATTAAATTACACTATTATAAATACATAGTATTAGTTGCATAAAGAGTTAATGAGTATTTTGTTTTGTAGGTGAAGGCAATACATGAGTAATTATATAAAGAGTATTAGCTCAATGTTTAATGAGATTTTTAAATAGGAAAATTTTAGAGCCACTTTATTAAGGTGGACCTATATTTATAATATATAAAATTGGAATAGTTTTAGTGTGTACATAGAAAATTGGAGAGAAATAATAAAATTTTGATATTTCTAAATAAAAAAGAGTTTCCACTTTGGAAGCATGCCAAATTTAATTGTAACTCGTCAATATTTAAAACAACAAAAAATTAGTATATATTATATAGTTTAAATATTACTATATAGATCAAAAATTACTATAGTTATTAATATATTATGATATAATAATAATACACTAATAAGCTCTAATATATAATTTATTTTTTTAGACTACAGGAATCGGTTGGGTATCCGTCCCCCTATAAACTGCAATGTGCTTGGTAAAATTTTTTCATGTGACTAGTGACACTGGTGCGACATGCCCTCCAGTACCACAGGGATGGTGGGGAGACTAGACCTTGTGACCTCTTCCCTGCATGCTTTAGCCAATCGAGCTAGGCCCACTGCCCTGTAATATATAATAATATTATTAATATTGTAACTACATATTAAAACAACCCTATAACTGTTCTAATATTGATAGTTACAGGGTTATACTATTTTATACTATATAATATATAATATCTTCTTTACAATATATAAATAATTAATATATATTTAATAATATTATTATTAATATAATATATATATTATACTGGGAGAATCAGGTAGCATGACCCCCTATAAACTGTAGTGTGCTTGGTAAAAAATTTAACGTGACCTGTGCCGTTGGCACGACACACCCTCTGGTACCATGAGGGTGGGGAAGACTAGACCTCATGACCAACCTCCTGCAACAAGAAAGGTTTAGCCAATTGAACTAGGGCTCCCACCCCATTAATATAATACTATATTATTATATATTATTATTTATGATATAATTACATTATTAATACAAATATATAATAATTTAGTATTTTGTTAATAAATTTTGTATTATTAACATAAGTTAAATATAAATAAATTTATTGAAAAATAAAGAGAAGGATATTATCTTGGTTATTTATATTTATTATATAATAAGATAAATAAAATACTACTACTTCTTGGTCTAAATATATAAATGCAATACAATGCATAATATCAATTATTTTAATAAATTAGTGGGAGGTTGGGTGGGCGACTTTCCACACTTACAGTTGTGGAAAGTCTGGTAGCAAGACAAGGCTCTTAGTGAATTTTTTAGGTTTTCATGGCAGTTTCCCCTAGCATTGGGTTGATATCCAAAAGAACACAATGCAAATATGTTTGTGATTTCCATTAACAACGTTGTGGAAAGCGGAGTTCATTGTGGTTGGTTTGGATATGCGTGGGTAGGTGGTGTCTTATTGTTTCAAACTCATCCTTTGAATTGGCTTTGGTGGTTGATAATTCATATTCGTTGTGGCAGGAATAGTTTGTTTTGAGCTTGCCATGGTGGATGTTTATGTTGGCATGACAAGTCATTTTTGGTGTGTCACTTCAACAATTGACGACGTTGGCCAACTTTGGGTGTAATCATTCTTTGGAGAACACAATATTCATATTCTAATCAAATAAATATTTCCTTCTACGATTCTAACCACGAGCCATACAAAATCCAAATTTGGAAGAGAGGCAAGCCTTTTCACATGAACAAAGGAAATGTTTTTGGCCTCTACAAGTGTGAGATGGAGTTTTAACACTAATTATAGGCTAGCTTTGCGGACGGGCATGCACAAACATGTGTAGAGCACATAAAACATGATTTTAATCTAACTATTATAAGGCAATTGAGGCATAGTTGCAAGTTATATGGTGTTTTGGAGTTTTTGCGATGAATATGGTTGGCGGTTCAAGGTTCATTGTGTGCATGTTTGTGGAGAAACTAATGAGTATTGGTGCTAATACACCCATTCAACTAGAGAGCGCAATAAGGAAAATGGCCTTGAAAGGCAAGGTGATGTAGACCAGAGATTGAAGTGGATTCTCCTCAGTAATGATGCCCTAACCCTGGTGACAGTAAAGCTCATTCCGAGCAATGGATTTTTGGAGGATAGTGAGGTATACCGAGTTGACACCAATATTTTATCACGATTGTTGGCAGTTTTGTTGGACATTATCACTACTAAAGTTGTGGCTGAGACAATGGTGAGGAAACTTTTCAAGGTCAATCTACTAGCTGGGTTGAAGGATATTCTTTATGTGGCCACGTTGGGGGTTGGATCTCCTAGGCCATGTGACATGCCTCTGTTATAGGATCTTGGGGAGGTTATCAAGTATTATCCATTCTTGCTTGATCTCAAGGGGATGGCGCTCATCGAGCATAGGCAGTTCGCAACGATCAGGGTCAATTACTTGAAGAAATCTTTGCAACTGGTTCTAGTATAGGGTCAATTCAATTGGATTCTTGAGTTTTAGTATTTTTCATGCCCATGGGTTCATATGATAACTGTGTTAATTGTGGGTTCGGCCTGTGACAAATAGTCATTATGGTTAGTATATAGTTTGTTTCAGTGCTCAAGCTTATATGTCAATAGTGGCATTGTTTAGTCTAGTTGGTGTTTTTAGTGAAATAGGGTCATATGTGTCAATAGTTTTGGATTTCAGTCTAGAGTCTGGTTCACGGGATACACAATCATGGCTTGTTAGCCCAATTCCACCTTGGTTTTCTTCAAAAGTAAAATGTAATAGGGATGGTATATGGTTAGTATATAGTTTGTTTCAGTGCTCAAGCTTATATATCAATAATAGCATTGCATAGTATGGTTGGTATTTTTAGTGAAATAGGGTCTTATGTGTCGATAGTTTTGGATTTCAGTCTAGTGTCTAGTTCATAGGATACACAGTCATGGCTTGTTAGCCGAATTTCACCTTGGTTTTCTTCAAAAGTAAAATGTAATACGGATGGTATATGGTTTTTGGTCCTGACAGAAAGGATTCTGTATTTTGGTCATTTGCTTAGCAGAAGTTGTATCTTTTTTAATATCAATGTAAATTTACCCTTACACATAAAAAAATAATAATAAATTAATTTTAAATAAATAATAAGTATTTTTTAAGTATAAATGTTAAAATTTTGAGAAAAGTGATAAATAGAAATTAAATATTGAAAATAATTCAAATTAATTAATGTTGAATTTTGAGTAAAAAAATTCTAAAGTTTAACATGAAATTAATTAATAAAATGAGTCTTTAATTAAAAAAAAGATTGACATGATAATATGCAAATATTGTCTAATATTAATTAAATATTTTATAATTAAGAGTAAAAAATCATCATGTTCATTCAAAATATTTATTAAACATAACACAAATGTAATTATATAAATTTATTTTAGATGATTCAATCATTTCTTTTTAAAAGAGTTAAAAAAGGAAAATTTTGATATGTCAAAATTAACAAGTAATAAATCTTTTGTTACAAAATTTGTGTAGCTCTATTATTATTATTATAATATTTTCAATATATAGTTTACACTTTGCATACTAACTAAAATGTGTTAGAATATGGTTTCAATGTCACCTAATTTTTTTAAAGCTAGTAATCACACTTTAGTGTGCAATGGGTATGCCAAAGAGGTGTGAAATCTCAATTAGGAATAAAATTGGTCTATTTTTTACATGGGTGATCCCACAATACTGGTTTACAATTTTTAATCAAACTGCACATTGAACTGAATTTTTTAACTAAATCTTCACTTTCGGGCACCTATAGCTACTAAACCATGACGAATTTGAAGATGATGCAAACTAGTGATTTCTGACATTTTGTCTGTAGATTTTAAATATATATTTTTAAAAAAAATTGGAATCAAATTGCATTTAATTTCCCATCTCCTTCGAAAACTAGTTTTTAACAGTAAACACCATTTTTAAAGAGTGATGTTCACCATAAACAACATAACTTTTTTTCTATGAAGGATAAAATTCTAAATTTTTCAAATTTAGCTTTGTAACTATGACATCACAAAGGGGTTCACTCAAAGGGGAGGTTCGAGTGAACCCCTTTTTGGGTTCATGCGAACCCCCCCTTTTAAGCGAACCCCTAAAAACCCAAAAGTTTTTTCTTCGGAGCGTTTTTGCAATTTTCCTTCCTCAACGGAATTGTAAACTAGTATTGTAGGTTTACGCACATACATTTTTCCTAAACACAACAATGAAGTTTATGTTTGTTCCTTATCTTTTAGGAAGAGGATTTTCTAGAAGCATTTAATGTTGTGCACTAATGAATAGTGTATTTTGGTGCATTGCGTACATAGATATACCATTGAATTATGTGTTAAAAGTTCCCACCATCTAATAGTAAAGGACTAAACTTGTACGATGACCACTAAATAATTTTGGGCTTCTTAAGTCCTATCATTTTGTTTTAGTACAATTGAACCTATGTTCTATCTAAATGTTTGGTATGTTAGATAACACAAGTTTTATCATCATATAATATTTATTTTTGGTGATGGATGTCCTTTGTTATAAAGTAGTAAGGTTGATTTTTTTTTCAAAATGATATATTATAATCTAGTGCATGCTTGTATTATGCTTCCATAGTTTTTTGGTAAATTGGTAAACTCTTTCATCTATTGTAATACCTAGCTTATAGGTTATGTAGTAACACTATCATTACTTGAATAACTCTACAAAATTCTCTTGTAGAAGAAGGTTGCTAAGTGCATCAAAAGGAGAATCATGGACTTGCCAATGCACTTTGCACCAATCTATTTCATACTTTAAGGTTCATACATGCATGCACTTTAAATGTTACACATCCTCACTGACAAGATAATTGAAAGATTTGTTTATATAGAATATTGTGATCTATGTACAACAAAATCATTATGTCATTTAGTAAATATCTTCTATTCTAGCATCAAACATGGTTTGTTTACAAAGCAAAAATAAATATAATTTTTAACATGTTGAATTCTTTGGAAGTGATGTCCTTTGCATATGTTGAACATAATGCAACTTTATAGATCCAAGACACTATTTTTTCATAGCCTAAAAAGCCATAAAAATATTGGT
This sequence comes from Sequoiadendron giganteum, assembly GCA_007115665.2. Lineage (NCBI taxonomy): Eukaryota > Viridiplantae > Streptophyta > Pinopsida > Cupressales > Cupressaceae > Sequoiadendron > Sequoiadendron giganteum. The sequence goes on along the minus strand of CM021101.1, from coordinate 291,373,763 downwards.
GTCACATTCTTGTTGCATATTTTTTAACTATGCTTTATTTAACATTATATATTAATATTATGTATTTATGATAGATACATTATATACGTCCTATAAGGATTTTGAAGCATATAGTTAAGGATAATTTTTTAATGCCATACTATCTCTATAAATATGATTGTGGGGTATTTGGATTATTTACAATCTAACATGAAGGAAGGAATTTGTGAGACTTGTAGACATCTCTCTAGGAATTTTACTTGAGAAATTAGTTCCTCCATTGGAAAGAGAGGAATAATAAGTTTCTTTTCATGAAAATGTAATTGTAGTATTGCATGAATACACCAACCATCCTATCCAGCCAACATTTGTACACATAGTCTAGCTACATTTTTTGGAAGATTTCTTAATATAATTGTATTTTATTAGTTTATAAAATATTATAATGATGGATTATTTATAATAATAATTTGATGTGTTATTGAATTATTGAAAGACATTGGTAAGTATAATTTATTGATTAATAATTGTAATCTTTACTTTATTGTTATTAAAATTAAAGAAGGAAAATCTAGATGTGGTGAAAATGGAATGCTTAACTATTCTATTTGAAAATAGTCACTTGGATTACAACACAAGAATTGAATGATATTCAAAATAATTTACATGAAATGAATTACAGATCTCCAAGAAAGATCCTGTTGGACCTAAAATGCATTAAATGGTGTTCCATTAAGCTCCACGTACTATGGAAAAGTTCCACACAACTAAACTGAGCCAAATAGGCCCTGAATGCTCTTATAGAGAATTGATAGTGAAATTATGAGAGTGATAACTTTCTACAAATTAATGCAAGCAACCTAAAATCTAGATATGTTGTAGATGACCTTGTGTAGAAGCTATATCCTGCTCCATTAGCTGAGAAATGACAATATGGTAAAATGTGAAAGAAACTATTGAGACAACTACAAACTGAACTACAAAGAAAAGAAATGTTTTTGGTTTATACAGGATTACTTTACAACTAGGGATTATCCTGCATCAAACTTCATGCAACATTAGGTTGGTGCAGAAAATAGACACAAAACCAATATCTCTTGCATACTTAGACAACACGATCTAGAGATAAAACATTGGGAACTTGACTTGCGGTGCATCCCAACACTTGAAACTTGATGGTAGAAGATAGATAGACATTTTAAAGTTATCCTCCAAACCACAAGACCACAAAAACTATGGAGAAATATGGAGTGTTTCTCTAAACCTTCCATTACTGTAACAGCATAGTCTCCACACTACTAACTTAGGAAACCTCTATAGTAACTTCTATGTTTTGAAAATAGGAATATACATGCTTTACACTTGATTATGTCTATCTTCCAAACCATAGGACCTTCTCTTCAAATGTAGAGAATTCTCCAGATATTTTCAATATAACTTCCTGAGCCACTAACTGCAAAAATTATTTTATAAATTTTATATCAATAGACATTGAACACAACATTCACACCATCATTCACCTATTCATGAGCAAATAAAAATGTAGGAAAATTGTTATAAAATTCTCATAATATCCATCATCATACATAATAATTTTGATCAACATTCTGATGCAAATCAACAAGGTGATTAGATTGACTTTCAACCATGAAGGTGAGTCAATAAGATCTAGATCTAATCCTTTCGAGCCTTGGAAATAGATCAAAATTGATTTACCTTGATTAACCTAATTAGACTATGTGCCCTAATATGAAAATTGCAATATTCTAACAATTGACAGATTGAAATAAAGATTTGTTGGTGGATCTATGAAGGGCGGAGTGTTGTGTACTTGTCATATAAATTTGGATTCAATCACTGAAGGAGGACATAGGCACCCAAGGGAATCTCTTTCCTTGTAGGGGTGTCCTACTCTTCTTTTATTGTCCTTTGATGTTGGATCTAAGACTCTTATTACCACTTGCAAACTTGTCAGATCACTTTCAATTTAGTGTTTTGCTCTGTCGTCCTCTACCTCGTGTAGGTCTATAGCTGTAAGCTTCCCCTTGCGTGGCACTGCATTCCCTTCATTGTTTCATCGGCAGCCAACTCAGGACGTCCGCCCACATGGTGGGTCCTGCAAGCTCCTTCGCCTCCCTCTTTCTATCGCCCATTGAATGACGAATTCTCGAGGTCCTTTCGCTTTGCGAGCTCCGCCTTTCCCTTCATCGGCCTTCTGAAATCCATGCCCAACTACCCCGCCGACCACCATACATGCATTAAATGTAGGTCATAAATGAATCTAGTGCTATAAATAGGTATGCTTGACCTGTCATTTTCATCTCCTTCCAGTTGGAAATTTTTCGGAGTGAACGATAATCATAACTCCTATGCCCGTGTGAGCCTTTAAGGAGCTTCAAACCTAATCCCCACTGGTGTTCTTTGTGACTTCCAAGTCAGTCTGCCACTTGCATTCCAAAATTAATTTCATTAATAAGGTGCTTTAATTTAATTAAAAATTTCTTAAGGAAACCTCAAACTCCTTTCAACAACTAGTTAACTGTCAATTTCCGCGCAAACCCACTTGCAAACTTGGTCAAATTCATTCAAATGACACTATTTTAAGCCATACGAGACCTGGCTTCCCCATCATTGTTCTTTGCAAAACATTCAAACCTTTGTGGTTTGCAGGATCTTCATCACCACCGCTCAAAACAGTGAAAAACTTTGAGCAAAAAACTGAGCCTCAAGACCATGTGGGTCCATCCTTGCAAACTTCCACATGTGGGCGAATGCCACCCCATCGTCGCCCCTAAAAAACTTAATGGTGTAGCACTTAGATAGAAAACTCAAAATCTCGAAGCCCCTACGGGTCCATTTTTGCAGGCCACCGTGTGTGGGTGACCCCCTTCTTGCAACAATTTCTAAATGGTCGGCTTTACCATTATCTCACACTACGAGCCCTGCCTGAATCACCTTCATCGAATATCAAAATGTGTTGTCTTGATGCTACATGTGGGTCGTTGCCCATGGGTCGTCATGCCATGAATGTCGTTTCTTCACCAGTGAAGCCAAAGTTTCCCTCTGTATTGTGGATCCCACCGCCCCAATAGTCGTTATTGTTTTCATGAGAAAAACTTTAGTCCTCCTTGCAGGATGTCACATTCGGGCCATTGTCTGCTATTCACTGTCATTTTAAATACCCATCATCTAGCGGTGACATCCTTGCTCTCTCCTGCACCGCGGAACCTTTTCTTCTTGCATTTCGAACTTCGCCCTCACCATTTCCTTTTGATCCTCCAATGAAACAAAAGCTAAGCTCGACGCCGCATGCAAATCTTTTCTTGTGGGTTGTCGTATGCAGCTCGTCGTCGCTTGATTGTGATTTATGAATGGTTGTGCCCTCTCAATCACTCGCGTTGTGGAGCCCAAGCTCTCCTCAGCCATCTGAATCTTTTTGAAGCAAAATGACCAAATCCACACTGCCTGTAGGTCTTGCACTATGGAACTCCTCATGCAATTTTTCACCCCTTGATCATTGTTTCTCAATGGCAGAGCTACAAACGTCCATGGGAACTCTAGCCTCTACACTTCTTGAACCCGCAAGAGCGAAATGACCAATCAAGTGACTTTAGAGACTTCATAATTGACTCTCATGCATGCCAAGTTCCTCCCTGAAGGACCTAACTGCCAAATCTTTGATGTGGAGATCAGGGTGCAGGCCGTCGTGACCCTCATGTCGTCCTTCTTTTGACCACTCCTAATAGCTGCCACCCCAAGGAAACCCACATCCCTAGGCCCGCATCCTTGAATTTGATCCAAACGAGCCTTAGATGATGAATGATAACGGATGTTAATGGATTTTATGATCTTTTGAAGATGAATTGTTGGATCTAACCCTTGTTTTATAGAATTTAACTGACGCTCCCTTAATTTTTATATGAATGGGCTTACTGCATCCTTTTGTGCAGGATTTATGGAATTTGTTTCCGGACCATCAAGGAAGTCTGTTGAGAAGGAAAAGGGAAAGAATCTTGCCAGAGCACCAAGAGGAAAAGAGGAGAAAGATCAAATGAAGTATCAATTCTATGGTGTGGAGTGCACCTCCAAGCTCGCTTCCAATTGGGACACTATGTCAGATACCAACCTTAGGCATGTGGATATAGATGAGTTCAGACAAAGGGTAATGGTTAACCCAAGAACTGAGAATGCACTAAAAATTAGAAAGAGTGGCCTCGCCAAGGCAGTCGGTTTCCCTCCTATGCTCATTACTTCAAAATTAGTAATCGAATGCAAGGAGTTTTACCTTAGCAACAGGAAGATCATTGATCACGATGGTAGAGTACCGGCATATTTGTTTGCCAGATCTATAGGCCAAACATTTCATATCCCCACATTTGACAAAATAGAGGAAATGGAGAAGGGATATGCTGAAAATATGTGGAAGGTGGACCCTGTGGGATGCAAGAAGTTGATCAACCAACATTGGTTGAAGGATAAGAGAGGCAGTGCTACTAAGGTCCCACATGAGCTGTTCAGAAGTGACTTCCATGAAGAATACCATGACTTAGTTACTCTGATCAGTAGGGTAATGGGCCTCCCTACTATTGCCTTCTTTCAGGAGTGGATGTTCTACTTCATCGAGGAGATCATCTGTGGTAAGACAAAGTTCCACTGGGCGAAGATCATCAATGATAATATCCATAGCTAGTTGATGGAAATAAAGAAAATGTCCTAGTTTTACATGACCTTATACTTGGTATATCCACTAGCTGAGCCATTCCCATATAAGGGCCTCTCTATTACAAATAACCCGGATCCAAGGAGAGAACTCAAAGTATGTGACTGATACCCTCAGTTACAATACAGGAGCTTCAAGAAAAACTATCAAAGGGTAAATGATGCCTTCATTGGGCATATTACTAGACTCATTGGGGGAGACTTTGAGAGAAGGGTCTCTCACAATGCTAGAGCTTTCATTTAGATATTTGGGTATTTGTTTATACAATTCCCAAATTTTACATATAATAGAGTAGAAGGGTTCTCCGAGAGGCCTTATTAGTTGCCACGATACCCCAATGATTAGATGATCTTGTTGGAGGCCTCTCGTTAAATACAGAATGCTCACACCTTATTAAGCGATAAACACAGAGTGGGGATCCCATATACACTGACCTTTGGGCAAGGAATGTATTCTTGTCCCATCACCCAATGCACAGAGTATTGAAAGAAGGAGATAGTGGAGTACAATCTGGACCTCCACACCACCTGAGTAAGAATTGACTCGTATGGGAAACTAAAAAAATAGGTTGGAAAGCAATATGCCCATCAACTACATATTGAATACTTCTAGGCTAACTGAGGATGATAAAGAGGTGCGAATGAGGTGCTACATGAGAATGACAGCCCAATTTGTGAAGTCAATAAACTTGTTCCCCGTGCCCAATCAAGTTGTGGAGGAGGATGACACAACTATTTTTGAAAGGTTCAATGTTGTGGCCAACTTTCCACTACCCTTGATAGATTGGAATGAAGAAGAGGTCAATGACCTCGACATAGTAACACAACCAGTTGAAGACAGAACCAGGTAGTGGGTAGATGCCCAGGTTGCTCAACTTAAACTACAGGGCACAACATTAACATATGGCGAGCTCAAGGATGAGCTCGAGAGTGAAACTAGCAGTGGAGCAACAACAACATCTACCGAGAAAGCACCCAAGTCCCCTCCAACAATGAGATCAAGGAAAAGGAAGGATGTGCCTAAGCGCCATCCCAAACATAGGGTGTACACATGAAAGGCCATGGAGGGAGAATCCTCAAAGAGAGAAAAGAAAACGAGGGGATTCACAATTGAGATGCCTACAATGAAGGAGGACCCCAACATGAGGAAGAAGAAGAAATTGAGCAGCCACAATCACCACCTATCACCACCACACATGTCGCTACTACTATCATTTCCACTCCTCCACCTCCCACCTCTTAGGCACTGCCTATTTCATCTCCACTCGCAATGGACATTTTCAGTCCACCTCTCTTCCACCCCACCAATGGCCCTAGTAATGGTGTTGGACTCCTCCTCAACCACAACATCCCCACCATCATCCTCCTCACTACCTCCCTTGCTTCCCATTCTCTCTACTCCAATTCTTGCAATAATCACTACTACTATGCCTCTACTCACCCTGCCGGAGACCTTTGCAAAATATATGTAGGGTGTACCTTCTAAGATTTTGGGGGTAATAATGAATCCTACTATTTAGACCTTGATGACCTAGATTGCCACCGGCTTTCCCATTCCTCCACCACCTACAGAGCCACCAAAGATGGAGGCCACCATGAAAATATCTAAAGAAATGGAGAAACACCAGAGGGAGGGAAGCAAAGGAATAATTGAAGAGCTCGAAGACCTTTACTTTGAGCATCCAAAGAGTAGATTAACTATAAACTTGGATAAGGTGGCGACTGATGAAGAAAGGTCACAATCTTCGTAGGAATATGTCGAGGCCCTCCATACAAAGTACATAATAGAAACCTCAAATCAGGAATTGGAAGAGGAGTTGTCCCAACAACTTAGGGATATAAGTGAAGAGGTTGAACTTGAGGGGCATCCCTCTGAAGAAAAGGCTAACACTGAAATAAACATGGAGATACTCAAAGAGCCTCCACTAATTGGCCAAGATAAGGGCCCCATCTAAGAAGAAGGAGAGAAAGAAATAGAAAAGGAAGAGGATAAATTAGAAGATGCTCCAAGGAAGAGCCTCGAGTCTGAACACCATGAACTCAAGCAAGAAGAAGATAAAATGCCTCAGGAAGAGGATTCCATCAAAGAAAACATAGCCTCCATTGAGGACTTTGATGAAGAAGAGAAAACAAACAAAGAAGCCCTGGGCCATGAGGAGAAGCAGACTCAACAAGAAGAGGAAGGTGATCATCAATCACCTAAAGGAGAAGTCCAAATGCCTGATTGGCTCAAGAAGCAGTTAAAAAAGAAGGTCCCTACGGTTGTTGATCCAAAGGCTAGACTCAAGGCAATATTGGCTAGAGCATAGAAAAAGATGAAGAAGGAGAAGAAGCCAAGAGTCCGCTCCCATATCACAGTTGATGCCTCTGAATCAAGAACTGTGCAGATTTCCACCCCTATGATGGACAAGGAGGTTGGCGTTAGTTACAAAATCTCCACTATCAACTTGGGTCTAGCCACTAGAGAAAAAAAGATTGATGAGCTCCAAGGGTTGGTGGCAACGATCGTGCAACAAATAAACAAGGACCAATCTTCTAAAGAAGAGCTAAAGGCACAAGTGGTGGATCTCACCACCTATATTTAGTAATGGACATCCTTGGAAGAAGAGGCTCCAACCACATCATCAGTACCTCCTCTTATCTTCCAAGAAGAGCTCACCCGAATGGAGAAAATGAAGAATTGGACCAAGGCAACAACGGATTGGTTCCAATGGGTAAAATACAATGGCGACATGGGCATTAGTCACCCTGCTTGAATGCTCAATAAATTCTAAGATTTAAAAAAGTAGCTGGACTGAGAAAACATGTCGCAGGTTCACCGAGCTCTATAGGATCACCTATCCTAAGCTTATTCTAAAGATGCCTAAAAAGATATGAGAGGACTTGGGGCTCACCAAAGATAATCACTGGCTGGTGGAGACCTGGAAAATGGGCTTGGATCACCGAAAGGAAGTCCTTGAAAGGGTGTTGTATGAGGTTGAATTAGACCTTGAATGGGTTTTAGAGAATAGGACAGATAGTGAAGACTATCTTAAGATGATGATAGACTACGACATGCCCTCCCTGAAGCTGGATCCAGAGAAAATCAAACCATACTTCCACAAGAAGATGGAGCAGGGGGAAACAGATGCACTTACATCAAATTTCATGGACATTGTTGCAAGCGAATTCACACAGTCCAAGCAGGTAGTCAAGGCCACGCCTAGATGCAATAAGCATTGGGAGTAGATCACTAGAAGATTCAAGAAGTTGTCTTTTCAAATCCTTCAATCTAACATCATGGAATGGGATAATCTCCAAGCTCTTATTAGAAAATTTGTGGAGTATGCCACTCTTCAGAAAGATGCAGGGAAGCCAATGATAAATGATGAATTTTTGACAATATAGCTGGAAAAAGAAGGCAACTCCTAGAAGACAAAATTGCTACAGTGTCAAAGCCACTAGAGGACAAAATAGGGATAAGACGAAAGATGTATTTTATAATGATATATTTTGGGGGTAGGTGAAACCCTAATGTAAAAGGAATCTTGGCCACACAATGAAAGTAAATCTTAGCCATTCATTTCACTTTTTGAAAACTATAAATAGGGGTATCCTCTCATTTTCAAGAGGAGAGTTGAGTTGTTGTGTAAGGACATGCTACAAAAATTTCAATAGAATTTCATTGCTTTGGTGGATTCTTGTGTTTCTCACATGTTGCATGATTCATCTTCTCAAAATTGATAGATTTAGTTAGAATTTAGTTTTTTTTCTAAGTATTTCAAAGTTGCTTTTAGTAGTTCAGTTCATGCTGCACATTGATACTGAAGAATTTTATGGTGTTGATGCCCTTCTTGTTCATGATTTTTGTCATTTGTTGATGATGAAAAGCAGTGTAAAGCTAGTATAAAAATTAACTTATTATTGCACTTAAAATTCATCTATTGTTCATGCTTCATGGTGAATGGATAGCTGAAAATCTATAGACCTTAGAAGATAGCACTATTTTCATGAGACTGTAAGTCATTTTGGTTAAGTGGAACTTAGTTTTAGGAAGGTTTTCCACTGTAGCATCCTCCATTGTCACTATTCATCATTAGTTGCAGGTCTAGGAAATTTTCTACCCCTTTTCCCTTTTTGACTTTTCTTTGAAATAGAAGTTAAGGCAAGGTTCCAGCATCATTGTAAATCCAAATCTGATGTTAATCATGGAGTTTTAGATTGTTGTTTTGAACCTACAACAATCACAACTCATTTAAGAATTACATGAAACTCCATTTGAAGATCCAATTCCTTCCAAACTTAGTGAACCATAAATTCCCTTTGTGATTACCAACAAATCACATCAATCAATTGAGATATTTTTGCAAGTCATGACCTAACACCCAAGAGACCTTGGGGTGATTTCTAAAACATTAGTTGCAGAAACTACCTTTCAAGAGAGGTAGCATACTTGTGTGTTTCTTGTGTTGAGAAGGTACAAAAACACCCATCAATAGTATGGGAGCCTAATAAGATTCTCACTTGCCACCCTTTGGGGGCTCACCTAGTGGACAGCCTAAGGTTCCATCAGCCCAAAGTGAGTATGTGTTGTTTGCATAGTGGACATCGTGTTCCGCTTGTGAACATTTTTGGACAAACAACTAAGGTGTGTTCCACATCATGTTGGACAATCAAGGCTTGATCTGCCTTTTTTTTTGCTACCTTTACTTTAAATCTTTCATGATGTATGATTGAGTAATCTTGTTGTTGTTCAATACATATTTTTTGAATGTCTACTTTGGTGTGAGTTTGAAGCAAGGTCATTCTCTCACTAAAGTGGGGGCTAAATTTAGTGTAGAAAAATGCATCCCTTTTATATTTCCATACCTAAGTTGGAATTAATTTTAATTTGGACTTAATTGTGCCTTATTTTGGTATTGTAAAGTGTACCTCTTTACACTTTCACACTTCTTTAGGGTTCTTTTAATTAATTGATCTTAAATTTTCCTTAACTGGCCCCTTAATTCATTTACCAAGCCTATTTAATCACATTTTTCAAAGAGTAAACCTGGCATTCATTAATTCCTTAACATAACACTTCTCATTGAGGAATGTGTTTCCTAGGGCTAGGGACCTAGGACCCATTCACCATGGGCGAATGGGTCCTCCCTTGGACCTAGAACCTAAATTTAAATTATGTTTTTGGTAGTATTTTAATTTTTTCAAATCTATATTTAGATTTTGGCTTGTGATATTTGAATTTTGGGAAATTAAGATCTATAAATATAAGGTTATTTCATCATTTCAAATCCTAGAAAATAAATTCAAGAACCTAGCAAGTTTATGATCATTTCAAGAGCAATTCAAGGTATTCAAGAGCATATTTATTAAATATGTATTGCAGCAATCAAGATCCAATTATCATATCAAAGTCTTCTTGCATCATGTATGTTGTTGGAGCTAATACGATGATGTAGGTTTCATGATCCATTCAAGCATTCAAAGCATTATTTTAAGTCAAAATTCAAGGTTCAAGATCCACATTCGTTGAATCCATTTCATGCAAGTTGTAGATTTACATTCCAAGGTTTATTCAAGGGTTTGGTGGGTTGTGACATTGAGTTGTTCATTCATTATTCCTTTCATTCTATTTTATTTCATTTCAAAGTTTAATTACCAAAATGGTCTTTGACCAAGGAAAACCCCCATTCACCAAAAACAAAACATTTTTCCCTCTTGATTTGTGTTTGCAGATTAAGGTGGATCTTGAAGATCCTTTGAAGAGAAAAATTGAAGAAATTGTCAAAGTTACAAAAGTTGTCATCTCATGGAAACTCACTTACAGAATTTAATTTCAGCTTTCCAAACCTAAAACCTAGATAAATTGGAAGATTCAGATCTATAGTAGAGGCTTCTCAAAGTTTCAAACAAACCCTAACTCAGGACCCATTAGCCCTTGGTCCCAGATCAACTTTAGAAACTGACTTTTGGTGACCGGTAAACATCATTCTACCCTTCTCTGATCTGTGATATGATTTTTGGTTCTACTTATTTTGATTTTCATCTAGCTATTCCAAGTGTTGGATTGCATTTTGGTGTTGATTTACTATTTTTATTTTTTCTCCCCAAAGTGTTGTTTGACCAAGACCCCCATCCTTGCAAAAAAGGAAATATGTAGATTCACACTTTGACTTGATTCACCTAAGGGTTGATAATCATTTTATGGTGTGGATCTCATTTCCTAATGAATTGAGGAAGAATAGGTCCATCATACCCCACATTTGATACATCCATCCCCCAACCCTATTTTTCTTCTTTTCAAGACAAAATATACATTCAGGGTCTGAAAACCTGACAAGACCAAAGAAGAAAAGAAGAAGGAAAGGGCTAATTCCCAGATATTCTGCAAAATGGGTTTTTGATTGCAACTTGGCAAGGGTGAAAGGCAACTAACATAGGCATATGGAGGCATGTTTCACATTATTATTTTCTTAGATCAGTTGTAATTGATGGGCATCACAAGGGGGAATGCATATGTTGAAAATAATGCCACCAACCATAATACAAGAAATTGATAAGACTCTAATCCTAGTAGTTCAAACGTCAAAACACCCATGGGGATTACCAAACCAGGGTTGGAGTGCCTATTCATTCATTTGATCCTTGTCAATACCAAACTCTAAAACCACAAAAACAACATCACTATCCACCAATCATCATAGTTGACATCATAGACAGATATGTGGAATCTAAGAAAAGGACTCATTTTTTTTTAGAAATGCAACAAGATTCCTCCTTAGCTAGAGCACTTGATGTCCGCATTGCTTCAAATCCCAATACATACTTTATTATACTTGCACAAAGTGGTTCCAACATACCTTTTTATTACAACACTACTACACTTAGAGAAAAATCCCTCACACATGTCATGTCATCTAATGTTCCATCACATGAGAACATACCTATAGTTAAATCTATTAATGAACCTATGCCATAATCTTCAATGCCAAACATACCTAGTATACCAACTATACCATCATATGACATGAATTACATACCATTTTCTAGATAATTCATTTTTTTTGTATCAAAACCCAAACATGACCAATCAAACAATCACACACATCCTAAATCCACCAAAATAAAATATTCCTCATACACCACCATGCATATCCAACCAAAAAAACACACATATCCCAAATCCATCAAACACAAATATTCCTCATTTATCACCGTAAAACATTTCAAACTACATAAAAAATCCTTTCATGACCCAAGCCACTACATCTTATGTGCCTCCCAATATTCCATATGCTATACAAGCACCAAACATGACAATGAGCACATATAATCCCAACCATTCATATTAATATCCCATTTCATAAATTCTTCACTTACCATTATGATTTCAAATTCAACATACCCCAAACTTACAAAATCCTACATTCTTCACAAACCCTTGCATCTAACATATCCACAAACAAAAGCATCCCCCAAAAATAATTCATTTCAAAAAATAAACCTCAATCCATTTCATTCACTATCTCTACACAAAAACATGACACTCAAACTCAAAACTATCCATCTAACATCCCTCAGAACATCCCTCAACAACAATTGATTCCATAACCACAAGTCATTCCAAAACAACTATTCATCCCACAAAATCAAAACCCCTCATACAACCCATTTAACACTACTCAAACACAAAACACACCTCAACAACAAAGCACTCCCCAACACCAAAACATCTCATACAACTCATAAAAAAACCCTCAAGTCATCCCAAAAAACAAAAAAATGTCTTATAATTCTTCATCCATTCCTCAACATCAAACATACACTCCATCTAACCAAACACAAAACAATCCAAAAAATGATGGAATTAAAAATTTGAATCTTGGACCAAAAGATTACCAACATGCAACTGGGATAAACAAAGAAAAGCTACACTCTTGAAGACATTTTTTCATACCCGTTTGATAGAAACATAGTTGTGATACCCTTCCCTTACAACTTTGAAATACTTAAGTTTGACAAATACAAGGGAAGAGGTGATTCACAAGAACATATACAATAATTTTGCATACCATATCTAGATGTTTCATACAATGACACATACTTAATGTGCCTCTTTCCTCAAAGTTTTGGATGACAGGAAATAGAATGGTTCTCCCATTTTTTGCATGGTATCAAAACATTCCATGAACTTATTGAAAAATTTATCAATCATTTCTCCTATAACATAGAACATGAAGTTACCATGATTGATTCATGTAGCACAAAACAAAATCAAGGAGAAAAATTCACTTCATTCCTGTAATTTTAGAGACACAAGGCTAGAAAATTCAAATGGCCTACTTCTGAAAAATAATTTGTGAATATCTTTGTCTAAAATATTAACACTGAAATTGGCTTCCACATAAATGTACAATGTGCCAACACCTTTGATGAAGTCATAGAAAAAGGGATCACCATTGAGAAGGCTCTTATTACTAAGGGACTTGTCAAAATCTATAAGGACAACAAAGATCATACAGTTACCTATTTTAGCTACTAGCTCAAATAGGTAGAGTTGTTTATATTTTACAAATGAAACAAAAGGTACATTCTACTCTGCTATGTTATATTCATATGCACAGAAGAATTATCAAATAGATTGCATTCCATTATGAAAACACATACAATAGAGAAGAGAGTGAACAATTGTTGCAAAAAGGTAGTCTTTATTGATAATCATAAATGTATGGTGTCCCACACAAGCCGTGGGACTAACTATTTTAATGCAATAAAGGAAATAGACTATACATTTATAGATACATGAAAGTAAAAATGCATATAGAAAGAAAGGGGATCTGTTATTTCTTGAAGGATGAATCCTCGTTGAGTTGAACTACTGCATCTACTTTAGTTGCTCCAGAAGTTGCCTGATTGCTCTGAAAATTCTTGCATGTGTGAGAAAGAGTTTGTTAGAGCAATGAAAGATCACCAATCAATATATATGCAAACATCTACAAACATATAGCCTAACCCTCATAAAGTATTGAAATAGACTGCATACCATAGATTTCCAGGAAAATAGAAAGGTTATCATAAACATCTATCATATGCTTTGTTTTTATCTAACATGTTTGCTCATTTTGCAGGTATAGGTGAAATCTTTGTTGCTATTTTTTTTGTATACAACATGTGGAGTGAAATGGGCTCCCACAAGGGTTGAGCCTAGCATGTTGCCCTTAGTTTTTAAGAGGGATGAAAGTGCAAAAGAATCAAATTTCTCAACTGAAACCAATTGTCTCATCACCTATGATAGTGAGTTACCCTCACTATTATAGATGATAACATAATTGATCAATTGGAGCATAATAAGGAAGAGAAGATACAGTCATGAAATGAAGCTTCCACATGAAAAGGAAGCAGTGATCATTACTTAATTTTGATGATGAATAGAAGTCTTTTTGTAGTGAGATACATGACAAGTAACTAAGGTGGTAGAGTCACATGGGATAACTAGGGGTCTAAGGTCATAATACAATACCCCTATAGTACACACTTTTTATCAAACAATCAATGCATGATGATTCAAGGATATGTCAGTGCCAGTGGTCTTACAAAGGCACAAGTACAGTCATGAGAAGGGAATAATTGTGATCAAGGCAACAATCATCATTAGCCCTAGTCTATAAAATTTTAGATGTTTGTACCAAAGAACAATGCCTCAATATTATGTACCAGTCACAGTGATCTCAATGCATGAAGAGCATGACCATGATAGTCATTCTTGATCCAAATGAGTGGGAAATTTTGTTCATTTACTTATTGATAAAGATAGGCTAAGTATCTTGAATACAATGGAAAACGTGAAGATATAGCATCAAATTTTAGAGCTTCAAATACATAGAGAACCAAAAAATTATGATCAATATTTTTAGTTACAAGAAGAGCTTGAAATAGCATTATTTTCCACAGTGAGAAAAACTCAAATAATGGAGCCATGGCCACAAAAAATGGATACAAACCCTAATGAAAGCAAAAATGAGTACACATACTTGAAAGTTAGTGAAAAGGGTAGTGTTCATGAAGGAATGGAAAAGATGTGTAGAGTCTTTGAATTATACCCATACTGTGCAATGGCATTGAATCATTTTGCAAACCATTTTTCCTTCGTGGGGAAGCATTTTCTTGTGGAACAATTGACTATGATAGTTCTTGTTTCAACTGTCCATCTTCTCATAAAGTCTCATTTATATTATGATCTTGCACAATCTTATCATAGCAAAGGTGATTATGACATTGTTGGTCACTACTACATGGCATCACAAGGAAAACAAAGATGTACCTAGAATTTTCAAGGGTTGAGAATAGTTTCAAACCGAGTACATGGAAATGAGTTTACACAAATGCATAAAGAGCATACAGTAAATAAAAAAATTCCATCTTTTCTTCTGAGCAAGACCAAGAATGAAGGAAAAGAGGTTTACATTAGAAATCTCTAGAAAGATTAGTGAAGAATGCAAGGAATGGAAACTTTAAGCCGCAGGTTCAGGGTAAACCTAGAGGAGAATGTCTAGATATATTAGTAGCAAATCTTAAAGAGGATCTAGAATGCATTATTTGCCAATATTATCTTCATTGTTTTGCCATTACATATTTCTATTGGCCATGAAGCAGTTGGCATGTCTAAAACATGGAGGATATCTTTTGAAAGAAATCTAGGCCATAGTGAAAGTAATGAATACAGAATCAAAGGAGCAAACCTAGGATAAAAGCTTACCTACGTATGGTTCTAGATGTTTTCGCATGAAATCTACAGGGGAACCTTCGAATTTCTAGATGCAATCTTCAGAATCCGCCATGAAACCATCTATAGAGCTCTATCAAGACCCTATCACGATGCCCAAAAACTCGAATGCAAAAATGAAATACAATTTTTTGTTTGTGCATCGGTTTTGTTGTTTAGGGTTTTAACCCTAATGAATGTTGATAGGAATAAGGTACTTTTACCTTCTTTTTTTTAAAAAGGTTTGCAAAAACTAATACCCTTGTGCTATAATCATCCCTAATGAATTCATATGTCCCCTTGTAGTATGTAAGTCTTTCAAGACTTATATTTTGTATTCAATTTCCCTTTACTTTTGCATCGAATTTCAAATCTAAAGCTTTTGACTAAGTGATGTGTTATAAATCACTTAGTTAAAGTGTTACTTTAAACGTAGAAATGAGGTGTATTATGCTTTGTAAATGCCTTAAAGAGGATTTAGTTGAGCTTTGATGCTTTTGCAAGAATATAGGGGTGGTTGAAGTAGTTGGTTGACCAAGGGAGAAAATATATGTGTTTACTCACCTTTTTGGAGGGAATGAGGGTATTTAGGAATTAGTTTCTTATGCCTTCATGATGGACATGGTCAAAGTTGACCTTTTCAACACTTTGGAGCCTTTTTAAAGGGGATTTGGTTGCTATATTTTTGGATTTTTGGAAGCATACAACCAAGGAGTTTCTAGATCCTTTTTTGGTGGATTTTGGAGGGAAGTTTGGATATAGTCACTTCATTATTCATTTGTGAATTCAGTTCTGACTTGCTCTTATTCTACTTTGTGACTTTTTGAATTCCTTGGCAAAAACGATTTCATTTTCTATGACTCTTTTGATATGTATTACAGTGGATACCTTGGATATCAATGAAGTAAAGTTGGTTTACCTTCTCATTTTCTGCTTTATTGTGTGTATTTTAGTTGATTAATGAGATTACTTGTGAAGTTTGTACATTTCGTTATAGTTTTGTCTCATGTTAGCACCTTTTTGCAGAAGAATATGTAAGTTGAAGGTTATAAGTTGTGTTGAAAAATATAATGTTCTAGTTGTGAAAGTATCTTTCCTTCTAGGAGTTAAACTTTGAAACCTTCTTATGAAATGTTTATGCAAGAAACATATGGAAATGAGTTGTGTATGTGAATCTTATCATTGTTTGAATTGTGTATGTAAGCTATGTTTACAGGTCTAGTTAACATTTAGGTGCATCACCATAGGAGTCTATTTTCAGATTATTTTACCTTCTTTACCCTTTTCCTCTGCAAATCATTAGAATAGTTTGAGGTGAGTACCTTAAAGAGCAAGCTTTCTCTGGAGGTCTATTCCATGTTTAGGCAACCCATAGGCCTAGGAATTTTCCCATGTTTCTCTAGAATGCTAAGTTCTACAACTTAGCAAGGGTGCAATTTTGAGAGCTAACAGTTTTGGCATGCCTGGTGAGATTGAGAACTAATTTTTAGTTCATTTCTGACCTTATATTACTATTATTTGGTGTGTATAGTAGTAGTTTCAGCCTTTTTTAGGCAACCAAATCACATACATGGTGACTCCAAGCTCAAGTCTATTGGTTTCAGAAGTTCAAGTGTTGGTATGTTCCAAAACAAATCTGATTTTTTTTCTTACATTTCAGCTCCTTGAATGTTTTAGTAAGTCAAACTTTCATAGAAACATGACTTACCATTCTTCATTGCATGAAAGTGCTCCCCATGTATCTTCCTACTAACCATATCAAGAAATATACACTACTGATTTTGCCCAAAATAATCTAAATATATTTACTACATCAATTAGTCAGCATCGTCATCATGTTGGCCACCCACCCACCCTTGCTCAAGCTTCTTGGTAGCCTACTCATGCTTACAGCCAATCTCAAGAAGGCTATTTAGTGCCAAGTTAGCAATACTTCCTTCCTAACCATATCCAAAATAATGAAGAAATGGAGATTGTAAATATTAGAAGTGTTTTTCTTGATTTCACAAGACAGTTGAATGAAATCAAGAGAGAACAAGAGTATGAAATGCAGCAACAGGAGGTGGCTCATCAGGTTCACTATCATCAATAGGAGATGGAGGCACAAGTAAGGCATGAGGAAGAGAAAATGAAGCTAATGCTTGTTCAAGCTCAAAAGTTAGAAGCAGATTCAATACTTTCTTTTCCAAACCCATTCTTTGAAGTAGGGCTTCTGAGGTTCAATTTATTAAACTTCACATAAGATGAACCTTATTTTGAAGAGAAATCAAAAGTGTCACAGCAAAAAGATGAGCATATAGAGCTTGGGCAGCAGTATGAAGAACAAGAAGAGGGCGGTGAAAAGGAAGATGCTACAATATGGTTCAATGAGTTGCCTTCTTTTGTTGAATATGATAAAGGAAAAATAGTTGTGGACACATCACTAGTAGGATTGGAGTGGCAAGAGGTTCTTAAACATAGTGATGAGTTGCGCATCCTCAAAGATCAGTATGACAATGGAACATTGGATCATAATAAAGATGAACATAAAATTGAACCTCACACCATTTTCCAAGGTATGAGCTTTGATATCTTCAAGCATGTTATGAATGAAGAGACTAATGTTGAGATTTATGAAGAGATGTGCACAGGAATAATTGAACAATTTTGTTCAAAGTGGGATAACAAAGAATCAAACCTATTAGAATAAGTTGAAAATCATGATGAACTAGAACAGCAGGTTCACAAGCTTGAACAAGTGTTGAAGCAATAGGAGGAATATGGTCTTGATAAAGAGGAGTTTGTTTTCTCAAGACAAGAAACTTCTCATGAACTTGATTTGCAAGGTCTTAGTTGGTTGGAGGAGCTTCCTTTCTGTTGTACAAAAGAGTTGGAAGCTGATATATCATTTGAAAGTTTCTTTCAAGAGGCTACTTCATTATTTGAACATTTCCCTTCTTTCATTGAAGAAGAAAATTTTGATATGGAGTGTACCTCCTTGAGTGATAATGAGGATTTTGAGCTTGAACCAATTGTTCCTAAGAGCCTTCCAAGAGTTGGTAGCTTTGATGAGTTATTAGCTACCCTAGTGGAAGAGGATTGCACATTGACCATGGAGGAGGAATCAACATGGCAAGCTATTATGCAAGGTGAAGGTAATACTACCATTTCTAACCATTTAGATTATCTTCTCTCTAGTCCAAACTTATCCACGAAGCTAGACAACCATGAAAAATAGGAAGAAAAAGAAGCAACCAGTAATGGTTGTCCAAGTTTTATCCATTCAAGAGGTTGTCCTATCAAATTTTTAGCTAGTATGGAGGCCACTAAAGTTCCACAAGTCATGCTTGCACCCAAGCATGAGGATACAATTGAAGAAGAAGCTAAGTTTAGAGTTGTAGCTGAAATGTATCTCTTTCAGTTCACTTGTCCAGTCTAATACATCAGTAGGCATGATCAAATTCAAAGCATAAGTATAGATGAAATTCTCATTGCTATAGTATTTTAATTGGATATTATAGCATGTGGATTGAAATGGGCTCCCACAAGGGTTGAGCCCAACATGCTACCCTCTATTTTGAAGAGGGATGAGAGTGCAAAAGAATCACATTTACCAACTTGGAGCACATATCTCATCACCTATTATAGGGAGTTTTCCTCACTATCATAAATGATAATATATTTTCCCAAAGTGGAACATGATAAGAAGATGAATAGTCATGTCACAAAGGACATTGAAGGAATAAGTGGTCATGCTTCACTCTAATTGTGAATGATAAACTATGAAAATATCATTTGTACACATGAGGACAACAAATAGTGAGCATATAGTGCCATAGGGAGAGCTTCCAATATTCAAATCCAAGTACAAAGGCTAGTGGTGACATCACATAACAATGTTAAAGGATAAGGTACAGTGTAGCAGACCTATTCAAAAAGATTTTCAAGGGAGCATTCGTGTTTCCATTATATCTGGAGAACTACGAATTGGATTTTCATCATTTTTTGTAGAAATTGGAAAACAACAAAATGAAAAATCCCAATAAATTTTGTGCAAACCCAGTTTGTAGCTTTTGAGAAATTTTCACTAGTCCATTGACAATACAAAGGGAGCAACAAATCAAGATGTGTAAGCATAGAAGATAAAGGATTTTCATTCAACCCTCGCTATGAACAATACCTTTAGAGTCATGAAATAAAAGAACAATGAGAGTAAATAATGGCCAATGTTTCTATAGAAAATGGATTACCCAGGCTCGATCTAAAAAAATTGCAGCATAAAATATTCCTAAGAGCCTCAAGTTTTCCAGAAGAACATCCGTTGAAACCCTCTGTCAGTGCCCTCATAGTTTCCAAAAGCTGCAATGCAAAATGAAAAGTGGAGTAGATGTTTGCCTGAGTTCTGTAAACCTAAGTTGGTCGACAAACAAAAGGCATTTTTTACTTTGTTTAAGTTTTCTTCTTCATAAACTAATGCCCCATGTTATTTTTTATATTTTGCAAAGTCTAAATCAAGTGTCCCTTTTTGCATATGTCTTTCTAGACATGGGTTGAGACAATACTTTTATTTTTCACCAAATTTATAAATGTGAAACATTATTTAAGTTATGTATCTATAAATCACTTTATTTAATGTTGTTCATAATGCAAAATAATGAAGTGTGTGTTTTCTATGTTGAGTTTCAGGATATGGTCAAAGGGGAGTTAGTTGTTTATGGTTGTTATGGTTATGCCAACCATATAGGGGAGGTTGGAGAGGTTTGAAAACATATGGAGGGAATATAGGAGACTGTTTTAACCATTTTTAAGTCTTTATGAGCAACTTGGAGCATTTTTGGGGTGCTTTATGGTTGGACATGGTCAAAGTTGAACTTTTTAGCATTTTGGAGGAGATATAGTAGCTATGTTTTTCAATTTATTGTTGCATATGACCAAGAAGGTTCTAGGTCATATTTTGGTGGATTTTGGAGAGAGGATGAATATAGTCACTTCACTATTCATTTGTGAAGTTAGTTTTGAATTTCTCTTGTTCTACTTTGTGATTGGAGTCCTTGGCAGAAAAGACTGCATTTTTTGTAACTCTTTTGACATGTATTACAATGGATACCCTTGATATCAATGAAGTAAATTTGTTTTACCTTCTCATTTTCTACTTTATTGTGTGCATTTTAGTTGATTGATGAGATTACTTGTGAAGTTTGCACATTTACTTGTAGTTTTGTCTCATGTTAGCACCTTTTTGCAGAAGAATATGTAAGTTGTGGGTTATAAGTTGTGTTTAAAAGCATAATATTCTAGCTATGAAAGTATCTTTCCTTCTAGGAGTTAAGCTCTAAAGCCTTCTTATGAAATGTTTATGCAAACAACATATGGAAATGAGTTGTGTATGTGAAGCTTATCATTGTTTGAACTTTGTATGTAAGTTGTGTTTACAGGTCCAATTAATGTTTAGATGCATCACCATAGGAGTTTATTTTCAGTTTATGTTACCTTCTTTACCCTTTTCCTCTGCAAATTGTTAGAATAGTTTTAGGTGAGTGCCTTAAATAGCCATCTTTCTCTGGAGGTCCATTCCAAGTTTAGGAAACCCATAGGCCTAGGAATGTTCCCATGTTTCTACAAAATGCTAAGTTCTGCAACTTAGCAAGGGTGCAATTTTGAGAGCTAACACATACATCAAACTCTAATAAAAAATATCACCTATGGGATAAGAATAAAAATGTTACCAACAATGGTTTCATGGATGTGAAGTTTCTACAAAACATACAACCCCCACCAAATAATCAACAAAACAATCAAACTATGAATCCTCAAAAAGGACCACTAAGACCCAATAACACCACTAGACGTAAGTACACTCCCTTAGGGGAGCCAATTAAGACAATATTGAGTAAGTTAATTTAAACCAATCTTATCAAGATTCTAGAGTTTAGACATTATGATGAACCTAAATTTGAACTCTCATGATATAATAATAATGATTATTGTGAATACCATAGGATAAAGGGTCATAAAACACCAAATTGCATGAGACTCAAGAATCTTATACACAACCTCATTAATCAAGGATAATTCAACATTGAACAATGTAATAGAACATCTGTAAACAATGATCTAGGAAATTACAAGGATCTAATCCCAAACCATGGTAAATGAAACATGACTCATGTAAAGCAAATGACTATAACAATGTCAACCACTTGTATGATAATGTACTAAGACATATCCAAGAATATAATAAGCACATTGTTTTCATTACTATACCTGGTAGAAATATTGAGTGTGGAGTCACTACATGATGAGGGAAAGTTACCATTCAACGAGCCCCACTCCAATCTAAAATCTTAAGCAAGTTGCTACCAATTGAGTACAATATTATAGATAATCATAAGAAAACCCCATCTCAGATATCCATATTAGAGCTTAATAGTATCTCTCTAATGTAGAAACAAGTCTTAGACAAGAAAATCCTAGAATCATTTGTTCCTACTAACATAGATATTGAGAAATTTCAGACCATGGTAGGACATATTGCATCCACACATCACCTCCTATTCACTAAAAATGATCTTCCTTCCACAAAATTTTTGGAAAAATGAGCATGTTTGTGTATGGTTCTGTCATTGATGGCAATCCATTGTAGAAATGTAGAAGTGTTGGTCTAGAGAAGACCAAGTGTTTTGGAGATTTGACTAAGTCCCAGTTTACAAGTTCAGTGATAAGAGGAACAATTTTGTGGTCTGCATTGCTCCACTATGCATAATCTTGTCATGTGGTTTTGGCGTATTGATGGTATGTGTTGAAGGTGTTTATATCCAAAGTTTCTAGTCTTGACATCTTCTGCAGATAAAGACAATAGTGATAGAGTATCAGGCTTAGTAATGGCAATGACTGGTATAGAGTGCATGATTGGAATGCTCTGCATCCCATCACGGATGAATATTATGCTATGCAGTTTTGAGGAAATTTTGGAAGGTGTTAGAGGTTTATGCACTCCAAGTGGCAAGTGGTTTGATGGTCTGTGTGTTGGGTTGTGAATGAACAGTTGGTTCATTCAATTTTGTCTTCACTAGTTTTGTTATGTGGTGTCGACCTAAGGGTTTTTGGGGTCGTACGGAGTTAATTTATGTATGTATCAAATTTATGGGAGTGATTATAGGTTATGCCAACCTATTTTGGTATTGTACACATTTTTGTCTACTTCTCAAGGCAAGCATTATGGAGTTTTGTGCTGACAAGTTATGAGGTTGTACGCTTCATCTAATTAGGCCAACCTAATTGATGATTTAGATGTTTGTGGTAGATGTATGTATATATACAAGGTTAATTCATTGTGCAAAGGATGAATTGGTGTGGTTCAAGAGTGTGTGTGCAAGATCTAATGTAGAGTGAAGTGTGAAGTGTGATAGTGATTAAGTATGAAGTGTGTTAAGTCAACTTTTTGTACTTAATTGGAACTGCACTTTCAGTATGTTGCGGATGCATTATTAATAGTTCATCTTTGGTAGTGAGCCACTCCTTCTATCTTTTCTATTCTAGGCAGTGAACCTTTGGCAGTGAGACACCGGTAGTGAGCCATTCTTTCTTTCTAGACAATGAGTCCTTGGGCAGTGATTCCACCATTCTATAATCTCCATTGTAACCCATTATAATATATTGTGAGCTAATCCTCACCATGGTTTTTCCCTTTCAAGGGTTTTCCATGTAAATGTGGTGTTCTTGTGTTATGTGTTGTGATGCATGCTTTAATTGTTTCTTTCCATTACTACAAGTTCAATGTGATGCTTTGAATGGATGTTTAAGTTAATGAAGTTAGTGAATTTTAGTAAACATTAATTCACCCCCTTCAGTATTCTAGGTGTTCAACAATTGGTATCAAAGCTTGGTTTCTTCAATTGGCTTAATGATCAAGGCAGATCATGGAGGTTGAACACAATGGAAACTAGGAGATATCCTATTCCTCTAGAAGAAATCATCCCTGAAGAGTTTACTAAAGAAGAATATGAAGTTGACATGGAAGGAAAACTCAAATCAACCCTTGATGATGTAGATAAAGCAGAATATGAGAATAGAGATTTGAAAGAATATATTAAGCAAGCAAATGAGTGCATTAAGAAGTTGAGGGATCAACTGAAGAAAGATAAGAAAGATTCAAGGAAACAAATGAGCAACTCAAAAAATCAAATGATATAATCAATAGTCTGAAAGTGCAAGTTGAAGAAGGAAAAAGAGTTGAAGACTACTTGAATGCTAAATTGAAAGATAAATTTGCAGAATATTCAAAGCTTGAAGAAGAAGATATGTCTCTAAGGAAATATTTGGAGAAAGAAAAGATTCAAGAAGAAAAATTCAAGAAGGGCTCCAACCTATTTTGGTATTGTACATATTTTGGTCTATTCTTCAAGGCATGCATTATGGAGTTTTTTGTTGATAGGTTATGACGTTGCATGTTTCATCTATAAGAGAGGGGGACCAACCACTGCAAGGCCCTAGGTCATGAAAGTCCAAGAGTGGAAAGGCTCCCCTAACTTACCTCAGTTGCAAGGATGATTAGAATAGGGGGGATGAGAATGATGAAGACTATGGGTCTTTCAATCATTCTACAATATCAAGAATTGAAGGGAGACTAGGTGAGCCACTTTTAAGGTCAACTCTATGTCTTAGATAGATCTTTGTCAAGGACAAAAGCGTGGTTCTGAGACGATAGTGTGGCGCATTGGTGTCTCATAGGTGCACTTGCATCTGTACTGCTAGAAAACCAAAGAGATGAGGTTAAATCCTCAAGAAAGGACTGCTAGCCTAGTTTAGAGGTTTTTTGAATAGCAGAATGAGATTAAGAAGAATGAAACATAAGTACGAATGTGATAAAATAAATAGATTACTCTAAGGGTGATAAAGATAGTTACGTACAACAATCCTCTCGCTAGCTTGCTTCAAGATCTCTCCGCCTGCACACAGAAAAAGGGGGAAATGTTCGGGTTGTTTAGGGGCCTACCTCACTCAAATCTCATTTTGGCATTTCCACCTCCATGAACAACCAAGTTTGCAATGATAGGAATAAAGATAAAGAAGGGAATACAAGCTACGTAAACAAATGACACTACAAACAGTACATGCTTACTCAACCAAAGACGATAGAGGAGATGAGAGGAGATTACCACCTTCGTCCAAAGTGCTCAAGGCTTGTGGAGGAGAAAATGAGAGGAACACAAGCCTCTGCTGCAATGGTGTTTGTCTTACATTTGCACTATCAAAGAGATGGAGTGGTAGATTGTTGCAATGGAGTGTAAAATGTTGCTACAAAGCTTGAAGTCAATGAATGGAATGGAGAGAGTGCTCAAACAATCTTGCCAAACTTGACAATGGATGGAATGGTCAAGAATATGAAGGAAAGGATGAAAAACGGCCATATTCGGGTCGGCGAACTAAAGGGAGGCGTTACTCTTCGAATTCTAATCGAAAGTGTAACATTTATGCAAACTCTAGCCGCAAGAATTTTTGAGGGATGTAAGCATGCCGCACGGATGTTTGCACACCGCGCGGGCGTCCCTAATAGAAACGCCCCCATCAAAACACAAAATAGGTGCCAAGTGTGATGTGGATAGCGAGCTTAATTGGAACTAAGGCTCCACCTTAGGTTTTCTAAGGTGCAAGGGGGTAAAAAGGAATTTGTGTTAGGGGTGCAGATTCACACTTATATATTTTGCCCCCACTTTAGCGAGCACAAGTACTGATAAGTGCTTTGGTAAAGTAGAGTAGTAAGGAAGTAATAAAGTAAGAGAAGTATACCTGAACCAATGAGGAAGTAGAGTATGGTATGGAGAACTCAGAAGTGTAGGAAAGGACTTCATAGTTTTGTGAAACTATAAAGTTGATGTATGAAAGTGCCTCAAAGGCTCATGGTCCTGCAAGGGAGGTATCCTTCAAGAAATCTCACATGAAGGAAACTAGGAAAAGCACCTTATAGACCTGTGGACCTGGAAGGAAGGTATCCCCCAAGAACTCTCACATGAGTGAGACTGAGCAAAGGAGACTCCACAGAGTTAGAGAGGGTGACATGTTTACCCACAGATAGAACACATCAAGAAGTGGTCGTGCAGGGCAATGAACAGATAGTCACGCAGACCATCACTAAGTTGTAAGAATTTCAAAGGGGTCCCTCGAGAACCCTTCAAAAGGAAGGAGGGTCCACTCAAGGGATGCACTATTTGAAAAGTGAAGTCTAGTCAGGCTGCCCCCAAGCTAGACGTAAGGATGTGAAGTAGGTCTAGTCAGGTTGCCCCCAGACTAGACACGAAGAAGTAAAACCGGTCTAGTTAGGTTGCCTCCGAGCTAGACGCAAGGATGTGAAACCAGTCTAGGTGGGCTGCCCCCGGGCTAGACACCATAGAATTTTTCTGAAATCTTTCGAAGGGATCCCTTGGGAACCCAACGTGAAAGGGAGGGGTCCACTCAAGGTACACGCTATCCAAAATCTATTGTCTTCTTTCTTGAATCGATTCATCATCAAGGAATCCTTTCGAAAGAGGTTCACTTCATCTAGGAATTCAAACGGAAGGAGATGCGCCCATGCAAGGGGAAGACTAAGACTGTTCCTGCTTCAGAGGAGGGTTTGCAAGCCCTTTATTTATGACCCATGATGAAGGAAACATGTTTCATTGGGGTTTCAAGTCGAGAATGCAATTCTAACAAAGAAGTACGTGAAGGATCTTTGAGAAAAGATTCATTTGGCAATGAATACATTTTCTAAACACCAAGTGATGTAGAAGTGGCATTGTCACACATAAGAGGGACAACTCAAGCAAAGAAGAGAGAAAGATAAAGGGCAAGGTAAAATAAAATAGATCACACACAAAGGGCATAGGGGGATTTGAATTTTGTGGGGTCAAATCTAACTTTATTAATAAATAGTGGGTAACCGCGGTGAGAGGCAAAAGATCATCAATCCCCAATTAGACCAGGAAGAATGCACAAAAGACAAAGTAAAATAAAAAAATTGGGTAAACATGGAAGGAGGCATAAATGCTCCTGATGCTTTGCATCGTCCCCAATTTACCAAAATCCAATCACAAACATGGAAGAATGAAGATACACATAGAGGAAGGTTTATAATATAAACATCACGCCTATCCAAGCACCAACAGGGGTGATGAGGATCATCGAGGCACATATAGCATGATTATGGGGGAACATGTCGCAACACACACACATCTAATCTAAAGATCAAGAAGATGGTCTCCCCCTAACACTGGTCAACCAAGAGGTTGTCAGCTTCCCACTCTAGATCATCGTAGGGGGAAGGATGACGAGCGTGCAATGGTGTAATGTTAAGGGGAGAAGCTTGTGATCCTCCCGCAACAAGGGCTAAGGTAGAGGGACTAGTGAGGTCTCTATTGCTCAGCTCTTATGAGTCTAAGGTCAATGACCTTGTGAAGACCGCTGACAAGGTCGAAACTTCATCCACCGAGTTGAACATACACTTGATGGGTGTGCCATGTTTCACCTCGGCGGATGAAGGAGTTTGCGCCTGAGGTTCATCGCTAGGCTCATCGAGAGACTCAGGAGCAGTGACAAACTCGAGGGAGGCCGAGATTGGTTTTATTAGTAGGATAGAACAAGTTAGTGTGGGGCCACCTTTCGGAGAAGGCAAGCTCTTCTTACATCATCCCTTTCTAGAGGGACCATGCTCTACCTTCTTCTTCATCAGAGGAGGTGAACTCCCCACAGACAAAGCAAGGGGGATTGAAGGAGAAGAGGAAAGAACCACAACGGATATGACTGAAGTATTAACCATATGCATAGGATTTGGGAAAGGTGAGACATTCAGAATGGAGGTCAGAAGGGGTGGCTCCGTCGAAGGAGCGATAAACACCTACACCTTTCCAGGTGCATGTGCGCTCACAACAAGAGTTCAAAGAGATTCAAAACTAGTTAGGTCATGGGAAAAAGAGGGGAAAGAGGAGGACATAGTAGGAGGTGTCATCTTCTGCTCCTCCTTTTGTGAGGAGGCTTTCTCAGCCAAGAGAGCCTTTCGCCGATGCTTGCGCTCGCGTGCAAGGCAGTTCCTATGACTTTTCGAACCAGAAGCTAGAGCTTGCAAAGGGATGGAAGGGTTCTTCTCAGCCATGGGAGTGTCTTCCATAGCTATTTCCAATGGAAGGATAGACTCCTAAATGGGAGTAGAAGGGGCAGGTTCAAAAACAGCGAGAGGAATTGACTCTACAACCTTAGAGGTGGATCCTTTTCTGTTCGGGGGAATATGAAGAGCTTGAGGGGAAAATTCTCTCTGCGAGCCTTTCTTTCTATCATACAAATTGTACCAAGGTCCTAGGGACCCATTGGGGAGATTTGATAACATGATCTTGGGCCTTCGCCAAGGAGGCATCATCAGACTCAGCGGGTAGAACCCGGGCTTGTTCATCCAATACTCTTCCCAAGAGAGGGGAGTAGACGAGTCAGTCCGAGAGGGAGTGAGCTTCTCCTTTCCCTTTCAGGAGGAGGAGGCAACTGGCTGCTCAACTACAGGAAGGGTCAATTTTGGTTGTCTGTTGCCTCCAGTCTTATACTTCACATAGTTCTTGTAAAGTAGGTCCATTCTTTGTGGGAGCGGACCGACGAGAGAGGGCCAAAAGTGGTCCAATGAGTATCCCCCATGAGATACCATAGGCTGATATCCAATATCATGCACCACGTGCATGACACCCTCATGGGAAAACTTAAGGAATTTATGGATTACGAAGGCAATCCCATTTATGGAAGCCAACCAAGGTATGCCTAGCTTCACTCTAAACATGCCCGACTTAAGAATAATGTCGAAGATCGCATCTACGTTCATGGGTCCAACCAGGATGGACAACATTATCGATCCATAAGGTTTAAGAGAAAGTCCATCATGCGTACAGATGATGGATTTTTTTTTTTTGTATTCCTCCCTTTGTAGGGAATTTAAGAGTAATGTCTCCTCCGTGATGACATTCACTCTACTCGCATGGTCGACTGAGACCCTTGTCACAATGTTACTATTGAGGTGAGTGGGAATATAAAGCGGAGAAGGCTTACCATTTGCTAGCATATCTTGTGAAGTAAAGGTTATGTCTGATGAACCAATCACAAGATGAGGAGAGGGAGTAATGGTAACCATGTTAACATATGCTTTGAGGCAAGAAACAAAATCAGAGGGATCGATAATCATGTTAGCAGAATGTGTCAGAAATGGGTTCGTATATATCTGCAAGTCAATGTTAGATTTCGCCATTGACTTGTTTATGTTTTGTTTACTTCCATCAAGACGGTTAGTACCATCCTCAATGTGATCCTATATCTCATGATGCAAGCACATACAACGTTCAGTATCGTGTCTGTTAACTCGATGGTACTGACAATATGTGTTTTCTTCATACCAATTAGGGTATGGTTCTCTAACTGGTTTAGGGGGTGGAAAGGTAAGGATTTTATCTTTCACCAACTTTTGCAAGATGGAAGAATAATATTCTAATAGTTTCGTAAACTTTCGATCGTGTTTGAGGCCATTTTTTTCCATAGCGACTACTACATTCGCAATAGTTTTACCTCTTCCAGAGATCGATATAATAGATCTTCCTTCAGGAGGGGAGCGCGAGGGGGGACCCCCGAACTGAACTACCATCTACTGGTATTCTCATAAAGCCGCACAAAAGTGTGCTCAAGAAGGGTACTTCATGAGGGAAAACTTCTCTTGCTAAGGCCTTTGTAAGTTCCCTATGAAGACCTTCTGTACATTAGAGTCGGGTAACAAATACGAGATTTGTGAGAAGAGTGCTTGGTACCGTGCTATAAAGTCTGTGATCTTTTCATTTTCCCCTTGTTTGCATTGAACAAGGTCTGAGAAGGTCATCTTTGGTCTGATATTGTCTTGGAACTGTTGTAGGAATTGGTTCACAAGCTGATCGAACATGAAGATGGAATTATCGAGCAAAGAACAGTACCAATCCAGTGTTGTATCTTTGAGGGATCAAGGAAATAGTTTTTCCATCAATGCATCGTGATGGAAAAATTAAATGCATAAGGCAATAAAGGCAGACACATGTGTTTGTGGGTCCCCTTTACCACTGTATTTCTTGAATTTAGGAATCTCCATCCCTTGCGGGAAAGGAGTGTTTAAAATTGTAATCAACAACAGGATGTGTTAGAAGAAAGGCTAGAAAATAGGCTGGGTCGAGGCCTGGGAAAGGTTTGCTAGTTGGCTTTGCATCTTTCCCATATTATGAAGAAGGATATTTAGAATAGGGTCATTAGAAGGCATAGGGCCACTAGAACCACCGCCAGAGCCATCGCCTAGACCTCCACCGTGACCACCGCTGGAGCCACCACTAATGCCACCACGACCAGTGTGACTTTCGTCGGAGCCACCACCACCATGACTTTTGTGAAAACCGCCTCCACTAATGCCACCCCCACTTCTAAAGTTTCTACCACCAAAGCCTCCACCTACCATCTCGCCAAATCCTCTGCCACTAGAGGTGATGAAAGGGGTGAAGTGGAAACCCAAAGGGTTTCTGTTTACTTTGACAGTTTCAAAATTATGGGAAATAGTGGGTACACTGACCGAAGGGACCTCGTCAGCCATATATACGGATGTAGGAGGCATCAACATCTCTAGTTGTCTTTCACATTCCTCGAAGAGGTCACCTCGTGTCATGCGACTATGGCTCGAGGGGGCGCATGCTTCGGCCAGACCAACGAAACTAGCTAAGAGTTATATGCCTATCTGATCCTTTTCCATGATGTATCTTATTTCACTGATAACTTTAGCAGCCCTAGCCATCTTCGGGTTTCCTTCCAGGTGATTTTCTAATGCACCTAACCCTTTACCAAGGCTAATGACGTATTCAGAAGGGGTATGAACGACCTCATGCTCATATATGGATGAGAAGGTTGGTGATGTAGGAGGGGTAGGGATATGATAATTTTTGTCAAGAAACCTAGATTCACCTCGCAATACGTGTTCCTGTGTGGATAGACCAACCGTAGAACTAAAAAAAAGGCTAGTAGTGAAACTAGAGGAGACCTTCGTCTTTTCCATTGGGAGGTGTCGCAAACTTCTTTTGAAAATATTCCCAAAGGTCATAGACTGGGTTATGAAGCTCATAAACTTTCACAACACACAAGGGTTCAAGAACAAAAGTTCAGAACACCAACAAATGGGTAGGCGTTGGTTCACGTCGGGTTCACCAAAAATGTAAGAGAGGGGGACCAACCATTGCAAGGCCCCAGGTCATGAAAGGACAAGAGCAGAAAGGCTGCCCTAACTTACCTCAATTGCAAGGATGATTAGGATAGGGGGGATGAGAATGATGAAGACTATGGGTCCTTCGATCACTCTACAATCTTGAGAACTGAAGGGAGACTAGGTGAGTTGCTTTTTAAGGTCAACTCTACATCTCAGATAGCTCTTTGTCAAAGGACATAAGTGTGGTTCTAGGATGAAACCATGGTGTGTTGGCATCTCACAGGCGTACTGACATCCATACGGCCAGAAAACCAAAGAGACGAGGTTAAATCCTCAAGAAAGGACTGCTAGCCTAGTTTAGAGGTTTTTCGAACAGCAGAATGAAACATAAGTATGAATGTGATAAAAGAAATGTGTTACCACAAGGGTGACAAAGATAGTTTCTTACAACAATCCTCTCACCAGATTGCTTTGAGATCTCTCCGCCTGCATACAGACAAAGGGGGAAATGTTGGGGTTGTTTAGGGGTCTGCCTTAGTTAGACCCTGTTTTGGTGTTTCCACCTCCACGGACAGCCAAGTTCGTAATGATAGGAATAAAGATAGAGAAGGGAATACAAGCTACATAAACAAAAGACACTACAAACAATATGTGCTTACTTAACCAAAGACGATAGAGGAGATGGCTTACCACCTCCGTCCAAAGCGCTCAAGGTTTGGGGAGGAGAAAATGAGAGGAACTCAAGCCTCTGCTACAATGGTGTTTGTCCTACGCTCACACTATTGGAGTGATGGAGTGGTAGATTATTGCAATGGAGTGTAAAATGTGTTGGAAATAGGATGTCATTTAATTGCAATCCTAAAACATTAGTTATTTCATGTATCTCCGAAGTTCCTGAAATGTGTTTATCAACACTAGGATTAAGAAGGAATTAATAATTAATGAAATAATCATGTTAATTGACATTTTTATGTTATTCTAAATGTTAGGAACATGTGGGGACGCCTTGGGATGGGCTCCTAGAAAATAGGAGCACATGGGCACACACATGGGAGGTGACACTCACCTTAAGTTCAGTTAACTGGGTTGTAAATTGAGTATACTTCAGAAATGCATCCTAGGTTCCTAAAAAATAGGGATTTTGTTTTATGCATGTTGAGTACCTATAAAATAGGGTTTGAAGTTCAGTTGAAGTTCAGTTCTCTTCAATTCAAGTTCAGTTATCTTTAGTTAGTTTTAGTTGCATGTTAGTTGACTTCAGTTAACTTGAAATGCATGGCTAACAACTTGAGTTGCATGACAGATAACAGGAACTACCTTCATATAACAGGAGATGACCATTCTTGCATGAATGGTGTTGATAAATGTTTCAGTTAAACAAGAAATGTCTTGGACCCACTCTGGGCACCCAAGTTGGCTTCTTGGAATTAACTCCTTTGCATGCAAAGATATTTTTGAAGGCTTAGTTAAATGGGGCCCTCTTTTGGGTGCCAACTTTGAGGATAAAGCCTTAAGATATTTATAGGATGAAGACTAAGCTGTGACTTTAGTTTGGTACACTCAAATGGAAGAGGCAGATGGTTTGACATTGGTTTCCATGGTACAACTCCACTTGCATGGAATAGGCATACCTTTAAGGGTTAGGGCTTGGGCATTGTTTGTGTAACTCATTTGGAGTTTACAATGTTGGAGAAAGTCTATATATCTCAAGCAAGTTGTAGAGAGAGTTGGTAAGTTTTAATTGCAAGTTGTGAAGAAGTTTGGTGAAGGCAGAAGAGGCATTCTCAAGCAAGAATTGGAGCTATTGTAATCTACTTCAGAGATTGAATAATAGATTAATTCTTGGTGGATTTTTTTACCCGAAAGGGTTTTCTCCACAGTATATGCTTGTGTAATCTTTCTAATATCCTGTCTACTTCTTCTATCAACTTTTTTCTACATTCTACAACAGTAAAATGGATTAATCAAGATAATCACCCACAAAGAATTTGTAACAAAAGGAAAAGCTTATTTAGATCAGCAATCTTAAATTTTCACAGAGTATTAAGCTAAGAAAACACCTCATTTTTCAACATTTGGTATCAGAGCTGAGGTTGGGTAGAGTATTGAAGGATTTTTTGGCTTAGTGGGAGCTTTTAAAATTTTGATTATTTTTTGATTTTGGAAATAAGTTTTGTTACAATGAATTCATGTTTAGATATTGAAAGGTTAAATGGTTCTAACTATGAAATGTGGAAATTAAAAATGGAAAATCTTCTTCAAGAAAGAGATCAGTGGTTAGCGGTTAATAATGAGACAAAGAGACCTACAACTATTTCAGATGAGGATTGTGCTAAGTTAGACAAGAAGGAAAGAGGAAAAGTTAGGTTATGTCTTGCTGATGTAGTTCTCTTGAATGTTTCAAATGAAAATACTGCATATAAATTGTGGAAGAGAATAGGGGATATTTATCAAACTAAGAGTCTCACCAATAAGTTGTATCTGAAAAGGCAGTTGTATTCATTAAAAATGAAAGATGGCGAATCTATTGCACAATATTCAAATGATTTCAATTTAATTCTTAGTCAATTAGCATCTGTAGATGTAAATCTAGAAGATGAGGATAAGTGCATTTTGTTACTTTGTTCTTTACCAGATTCTTGGGAAAATCTAATTGTTGCAATCAGTGGTAATGGTGCAGATCCAAAGATGGACAACATTATTCCTACTCTCCTATCAGAGGAGATGAGGAGGAAGTCTAAGGAGAAAATCCAAGATGTCTTGTTTGTAAAAGGTAGGCCTAAGAAAAAGGAACCTAAGGGAAACAAGGAAGGGAAGGTTAAGTCAGAAGGACAAAGTAAGGTAAAGTGTTGGAACTGTGAGAAACTGGGACATGTGAAGAAAGATTGTAAGAACAAGAAAGAAAGTTATGATTCTTCTATAGAGGAGTCCTCGGATGATAGTAATGATGAATTGGTTATTTCAGCTAATAGTGTTTGTGATAACTCTTTGCTTCATGTTTTAGAGTAATCTTCATGGAGAGGATGGTAGTCACGATGTCATGTGTAACTCGGTACCACGGTTCAGTGGGAGTTGTTGGCAGTGACTTGGATGCATCATTGGTAAGGTTATCTTCATGTGATTGGGGATATGGTTTGTTCTTGGTTTAGAGTGGTTGCTATTATGTGATGTTTTACTCTTGATATGCATTTAAAGTTTGGAATATTATATGGTTCTCTTGAGACTAGGATGTATAAGTATGTTATGATGCATGTGATATCCTAAGAGGATATGGTTAGATCATAAATGTCATGTTTATGTTCAAGTTTGGAGCCTTAGAATTGATCTTGTGTAGTTCTCTTAAGTATTGGGTACATTAATCATTTGCTTGATTACTTCATAAATGTGTTGTGTTGCACTTGGAGTTTGGCATGGATTGGTTGGTTACAGGTCCTCATGGATACTTGGAGAAATAGGTGAGGCTGGAATTCTCTTTTGTTAAGAGATATTTGTTGGAATGGTTACTTATAAGAAAAGTTTTTTCAATAGAAAATACTGAGGAGCCTACACCTTGGTTGAACGCGAGTTCAACACACTCGGTGGTTTAGCATACCTCCATAGAGGTGGTTTGGATACAGAGACTTGGGAAAGGTATTGGTTTGTTTGATAATGGGAAGGTATTAATTGAGAAAGTTAACACTTTAATTAATGTTATAGATTATCTTATGAAACCATACAGATAATTTCTCTTGGTTTCAATCATTTTCTTGGAAGCTTCATGATTATGCAGGTTGCATTTGAAGTTAGCATGGATTAATTAGTTGGTGCAAATAAGGCCATTGGCCATAAGTCTTGTACTTGTTTTATTATTCCTAGTTTAGAATAATTTCAATGTATAATTTCAAGTGGGAGAATGGTGGAAATAGGATGTCATTTAATTGCAATCCTAAAATATTAGTTATTTCATGTATCTCCTAAGTTCCTGAAATGTGTTTATAAACGCTAGGATTAAAAAGGAATTAATAATTGATGAAATAATCATGTTAATTGACATTTGTATGTTATTCTAAATGTTAGGAACATGTGGGGATGCCTTGGGATGGGCTCCTACAAAATAGGAGCACATGGGCACACACATGGGAGGTGACACTCACCTTAAGTTCAGTTAACTAGGTTGTAAATTAAGTATACTTCATAAATGCATCCTAGGTTCCTACAAAATAGGGATTTTGTTTTATGCATGTTGAGTACCTATAAAAAAGGGTTTGAAGTTCAGTTGAAGTTCAGTTCAATTTAGTTTAGTTTAGTTTAGTTTAGTTCAGTTCAGTTTAGTTCATGTTTAGTTATCTTCAATTAGTTTTAGTTGCATGTTTGTTGACTTCAGTTAACTTGAAATGCATGGCTAATAACTTGAGTTGCATGACAAATAATAGGAACTACCTTCAATTAATAGGAGATGACCATTCTTGCATGAATGGTGTTGAGAAATGTTTTAGTTAAACAAGAAATATCTTGGACCCACTTTGGGCACCCAAGTTGGCTTCTTGGAATTAACTCCTTTGCATGCAGAGATATTTTTGAAGGCTTAGTTAAATGGGGCCCTCTTTTGGGTGCCAACTTTGAGGATAAAGCCTTAAGATATTTACAGGATGAAGACTAAGTTGTGACTTCAGTTTGGTATGCCTAAATGGAAGAGGCAGATGGTTTGACATTGGTTTTCATGTTACAACTCCACTTGCATGGAATAGGGGTACCTTTAAGGGTTAGGGCTTGAGCATTGTTTGTATAACTCATTTGGAGTTTACAATGTTGGAGAAAGTCTATATATCTTAAGCAAGTTGTAGAGAGAGTTGGTAAGTTTTATTTGCAGGTTGTGAAGAAGTTTGGTGAAGGCAGAAGAGGCATTCTTAAGCAAGAATTGGAGCTATTGTAATCTACTTCAGAGATTGAATAATAGATTAATTCTTGGTGAATTTTTTTACCCGAAAGGGTTTTCTCCACAGTATATCCTTGTGTAATCTTTCTAATATCCTGTCTACTTCTTCTATCAACTTTTGTCTACATTCTACAATAGTAAAATGGATTAATCAAGATAATCACCCACAAAGAATTTGTAACAAAAGGAAAAGAATATTTAGATCAGCAATCTTAAATTTTCACAGAGTATTAAGCTAAGAAAACACCTCATTTTTCAACAAAATGTTGCTACAAAGCTTGAAGTGAATGAATGGAATGGAGAGAGTGCTCAAAAGATCTTTCCAAACTTGAGAATGGATGGAATGGTCAAGAATATGAAGGAAAGGATGAAAAACAACCATATTCGAGTCAACCAGTTGAAGGGAGGCATTACTCTTCGACTTCCAATTGAAAGTGTAACATTTCTATAAACTCCAGCTGTAGGAATCTACCAAGGACATAAGCACACTGTGCGAGCATCCCTGATAGAAACACCCCCACTGACACACAAAATAGGCACCAAGTGTGATGTGGACAGTGGGCTTAAGTGGAATTATGCCTCCGCCTTAGGTTTTCTAAAGTGAAAGGGTAAAAGGGAATTTACATTAGGGGTGAAATTTCACGCTTATACATCATCTAATTAGGCTGACCTAATTGATGATTTGGATGCTTGTGGTTGTGATCCTAATAAAATGTCAAGTCCTAATGTGAGATGCTACAATGATGCAATAAGAGGAGATAACATAATAAAAGGGCACCTCAATGATTAGTCTAAGGCAAGATAAGCATAAAAACAAAATTGACAATTAATTGAAATTGGTTATACCTTTATGTTGCTCCTTCCTTGGTTGGCCCTTTGATTCTTGAAGAGTTGTGTGCTCCTTGGATGACAAGCTATGTTGAATGTGCAAAATGATATGCAAGATGGATGAGGGTATGATGATTATGAGATGAGAGATCAAATGGCAAATTGACAAGAGTTTGGTAGCAAAAGAATTGATCGCCAAAATGGGAGAAATGAGGGGGTATTTATAGGATAATTGGAATTCTCTAGAGAATTCAACAGTTGAGATTGATCCAACAAGATCAAGATGAAGGGCTATGGTGAGTTGAGGACTCACAAGCCCTCACATCTTGACATGTGGAATGTGAGATTTCTTAGGGTGGAATAATGTGGAAATGAGGTGGAAGAGAAGTACATGAGGTGGATGAAGTACAAGTACCTTTGAGGTATCTTGGGGGATGAGAATATTTCCTCAAAAAGGAACTTCTTGTCCCCAAATGAGGATGAAAGAGACATTTGAGGAATTTTAGATCTCCATGGGAAAAGGGGAAGTGGTTGGAAGAATAAATGCAAATTAAAAATTTACATTCATTGGAGAGTTTATTGGGTAAAAGAAGGTCTCCAAAAAGCTAGAGATTTGTCACATGTGGGTGATGTGACAAGTCCAAGGGTCTAGACGTCCTTGGCACATGTAAAGTGACAAGTCAAGTCTTCTAGAATCTTGCATGGGGAGGGGGAAGACCTTGGAAAGACAAAAGTGAATTAAAAATTCACATGGGGAAGAGAGGAGCCTTGGGTAAATAAATGTGAATTAAAAATTCACATGGGAAAGAGAGTCCAGGCTAAAAATGGTAAGTGGGAAGGTTGACCAGAAAAAGTAAGCTAAATGTGGCTAATGATTCTGATTAAGGTTGTGAAAACACAAGATTAGGATAATTAATGAGAGATTAGAGGCAAGTGGGAGATTACGGAGGATGTGACACTTAATCAAGATTAAGTGGTGCACATCATAATCACAGATTAATTAATTTAATCTGGATTAAAAGAGGGTTATGGAGAATGTGATAAGGAGAGAGAAAAAGAGGAATTAAAAAGTGGGGTTAATCCAAATAGGTTAAATGACTAAATTAAATAATTTGTCATGTTTATTTAATTTAGAGAAGAAGAGGGGGTAAGGTAAATTATTTAATTTATTTAATTACATACTTTAAGAACCTTAGGCAAAAAATGAAATAATGATTAAATAGCTTATTTAATCACTATTAATGAAGTAGATGAATATAATAGACGATTTTGATCATATGGAAGTGATCAAATTTGGATGTCTATAGTGGTAGATGTATGTATTTATACAAGGTTAATACATTGTGTGAAGGATGAATTGGTGTGGTTCAAGAGTGTGTGTACAAAATCTAATGTAGAGTGAAGTGTGAAGTGTGATATGTTGGTCTTGTCGTTGCACCAAAAGATCGACATGTCAATGCCCGATACATGTGTCAGTTAAGATCCACAGGAAGTGATTAAACCATGTCGTGAACCCGAAGGGAGATGTTGGATGTTAGTTCAACAATACCCCCCTCAGCGTCACCCAAGGGGTTCGGACCTGTGACCAGCTCTGATACCAATTTTTGGCCTTGTCATTGCATCAAAAGATCGACCTGTCAATGCCCGATACAAGCGTCAGTTAAGATCCACGAGAGGTGGTTAAACCATGTCGCGAACTCGAAGGGAGATGTTGGCGGTTAGTCCAACATGATAGTGATGAAGTATGAAATGTGTTAAGTCAATTTTTTGCACTTAATTGGAACTATACTTTCTGTATGTTGTGGATGCATTGCTAATAGTTCATGCCAATCTATTTTACTACCCCTTCTTCCATATTTTCTATTTATGGGAGTGATTATAGGTTATGCCAACCTA
The DNA here is from genome assembly GCA_007115665.2 of Sequoiadendron giganteum. NCBI lineage: Eukaryota > Viridiplantae > Streptophyta > Pinopsida > Cupressales > Cupressaceae > Sequoiadendron > Sequoiadendron giganteum. The sequence goes on along the minus strand of CM021101.1, from coordinate 291,335,498 downwards.
TTTTGGTATTGTACACATTTTGGTCTATTCCTCAAGGCATACATTATGGAGTTTTGTTATAATAAGTTATAAGGTTGCACGTTTCATGTACTTAGGCCAACCTAATTGATGATTTGGATGTTTTCGATAGATGTATGTATATATACAATGTTAATTCATTGTGTGAAGGATGAATTGGTGTGGTTCAAGAGTGTTTGTGCAAGATGCAATGTAGAGTGAAGTGTGAAGTGCGATAGTGATGATGTATGAAGTGTGTTAAGTTATTTTTCTATGCTTAATTGGAATTGTACTTTCATTATGTTGCATATGCATTGTTAATAGTTCATCTTTGGTAGTGAGCCACCCTTTCTTCTATCTTTTCTATTCTGGGAAGTGAGCCTTGGGTAGTGAGCCATTCTTTCTTTTTGGACAGTGAATCTACCATTCTATAATCTCCATTGTAACCAATTATAATATATTATGATCTAATCCTCACCATGGTTTTTCCCTTTCAAGGGTTTTCCATGTAAACATGGTGTTCTTGTGTTATGTATTGTGATGCATTCTTTAATTGTTGCTTTCCATTGCTACAAGTTCAATTTGATGCTTTGAATGGATGTTTAATTTAATGAAGTTAGTGAATTTTAGTAAATATTGATTCACCCCCCCTTCAATATTCTAGGTGCTCAACAATTGGTATTAGAGCTTGGTTCCTTCAATTGGCTTAATCGTCGAGGTAGATCATGGAGGTTGAACACAATGGCAACTAGGAGATATCCTATTCCTCTAGAAGAAATCATCCCTGAAGAGTTTACTAAATAAGACTATGAAGTTGACATGGAAGGAAAAATCAAACAACCCTTGATGATTTGGATAAAGAAGAATGTGATAATAGAGATCTGAAAGAATATATTAAGCAAGTAAATGAGTGCATTAAGAAGTTGAGGGATCAACTGAAAAAAGTTGAAGAAAGATTCAAGGAAACAAATGAGCAGCTCAAATAATCAAATGATACAACCAATAGTTTAAAAGTGCATGTTGAAGAAGGAAAAAGATTTGAAGACTACTTGAGTGCTAAATTGAAAGATAAATATACAAAATGTTCAAATATTGAAGAAGAAGTTGTGTCTCTAAGGAAATATTTGGAGAAAGAAAAGATTCAAGAAGACAAATTCAAGAAGGGCTCCACCTTGCTTGATGATATACTTGTAAGTCAAAAGGCTTCAAAGGACAAAAAAGGATTAGGTTTTGAAAAAGGAGAAAGCTCAAAGGAAAATCAAACTTCAAAAAATGTTGAAAAGAAGAATGATTAACAAAGGAAGATTGGAGATAGGAATAGCCATAACAAATAGGTCCAAAACTAGAAGAAAGATTTGAAAAGGCCTCCTATTAGATAACCAACTACATAAAGGTATTCATCTTTTAATGGTTAATTTTATTCTTGGAATAAATTTGGACATAGAGTAGTAGAGTGTAGAAGCAATATGAATTAGAATGTTCAATCATTTTCCGGTCAGTGTTTTACATGCAATAGATTTGGTCATAAAGCTAATGAATGCAGAAGTCAGGTGATGAATGGTTACAATAATGGTTTGATGTTTCAATAATTCAATGGTTACTGTTATACATGCAATGGATTTGGGCATAATGCTTTTGAATGTAGATCTAGAATGACAAGAAGTAATTTTGTTCAAAAAAAAGGTGTCATATCTCACAAATGTAATAAGCCAAGATAAATGCAATAAGCCAAGACACATAGCTAAGTTTTGCAAAAACAAGAATGTGAAACCCTTTTTTTCACATAAGAAGGTTGATCTAGTGAAGAAAATTGATCTAGTAGAGATGAAGAAGGAAATGAGTAATATCTAGAAGAAAAAGGAAGAGAATGAGGTGAAGAATGAGTCTGTGCCAACTCCTAGTGTTAATGTTTCCTTCAAAAACTAGATAAAGAGCTTTGGCTCAAGGGGAGTTTTAACATAAAATTTTTGAGCCCCCTATCAAAGGATGTGATGATAATATCTTCAACATAATAGTTAGTTGTTGTGCCTGATCTATTGGTGGTATTACCAGTGTGAAATATTCTGTTGTGAAAATTTGCGGAGTGATTGAAGGTTCTTGTGATAACACGGTGTGGGTTTGCCAACTTTTTTAACCTAACTCTATTTGTTGAAATTAATTCACACTAGGTCACTTGAAAGGGGTTTATATGTTATTTCACATATGTTAAAGTCATTCACAATCGAGCAATTGAAGTAGAGAGTAGAGCAAAGGAAATTTGAAGCATTTTTGAAGCGTTGATTGAAACCCTACCGACAAAGATTCACAAGGTATTTATCAATTTCTTGTAAACCCTAGTTTTGTGAAAGTTTAAAATGTATACTCCACAAGTAATTGACATGCTTGAGCATCCAAGACCTAAATTTAAGAATCGCCCTTTTAAATCTATGGAGATAGACACTAAAGGAGCATTTTCTATGGTTTTGTATGGCATAATGCACATAGAGGATGTGTAGATCTATATTCATATGAAGATGGAAGAGTATGATCTTTTGAAGATGGTAGAATATTGGGAGGAGTTGACTGGAGATGATTTCGAGCTAAAACCAGAGTATGAGAATCTAATAGAGAATAAATTGGATGTGGAACAATTTCCCTGATTTTTGCTATGAGGATGAGTGGGTTAAGTAAGTGTTTAGAAAAATTTACGACAAGTTCATGTGGTTGGACATGCCACACATGATAAACAAGGAAGCAATTAGGTTGATCATTGATTTTTTCTCTAATGGACTAGTTCTGACAATGAAGGTTTGAAGAACGATGTGGTGATGAAGCTCACCAGAGCAAAGTTTGATAAGTGGGCCTTAACATTGAATGATATTGATGAGCTGGTAATGAAGTATGCTTCAATAATGATAGGCTACAAGATCTTCTATACTAATAGATAAAATTCAATTTCTACCACCATAATCCACACTACTCACTAGATGGTGAAGAAAGGTGAAGACATAGATTTGTGTGAGCTTCTGAGATAATAGTTGATGGAGAATTTGCAAAAAACAAAAGAATCGAGGTACCCAATTCGGTATGGTACCCTAATTATTTGCTTGTTGTTTTACTTTCTTAGAGAGGTTCCTAGAACAAAGAACACTATATGGTTAGATAATATTCCAGTTGTTCAAATAAGTGATCCTTTGAGAAGGTTATGAAACCTAGAAACCCATAAACCTATGTTGTGGGTTTTCTTCAAGACATTTCAAGACAAAATGCAAGAGACATGATTCTAGAAAGTGTTGTTGACAAGTCTAAGAATGACATAACATTCATGGTTAGTAGAGATTGTTGCTTTATGGAAGCAGTTGAACCCAAAACTGTCTAGGTTCTAGAGCTTGGATATGAAGTGACAGAAGAAGGAATTACCGATCTTGCAGAAGTTGTGCTAAGAAATCCTAGAGATCTAGCTATGGATAGGTTTGGAAATTATATAGAGAAATCCACCTAGGAAGATTTAGAAAATAAGAAGAAAGACATTGTAGAGAATGTTGAGAAGATGAAAGCTCAGTTGGAGGGGATAGTGAACCCACCCAAGGGTTATTTGAAGAATTCCAAAGCCACAACTATTGCTCCGCGGGGTACTCCAAGTACAAGAAGATCAGTCAGGACCTCTGCCCCCTCTACTGTTTCTCCTAGGTCCTCTAGAACAAATCTTGTAGGGAATTCCAAGAATAAAGAAACATCTAGGACCCCTGAAATATAGAAGACTCCTAAGAGGATAAGAAAAGAAAAGGCTACCAAGAATAAGTACATTAGTTGTGAAGAAGAAGGACCTCAATTGGTTTAGAAAAAAGAAGTCTCAAGTCTCTCAAGAGACCAATGCAAAAAGAGAAAAAGTTAATATAATGGACATTGAAAGTGAAGAGGGAGTGGAAAAAGAAAATAAATCTTTCTTTCAAAGAAGAGAAAAAAATTACGAAGAAAAATATCCTAAGGGTAAGGGAAAGAAGAAAGAGAAGACCCCTCTAGTTAGGGAGCACAGTCCCATGAAGATGGATGCTTTGTTCAGTAGCATTACAAAATTTGGTATGCTAAAAGAAACTACTGAAATTTTTCTGGATGCAAATGATGAAGATAAGGAAACCATAGAAGAGGCTATTATTAATTATATGGTGGTATTTGACACTGGCCTAGATAAGATTGAGGGTCAATTTCTTGATGATCTAAAAAAAATTTGACTATAAGAAGACGAGAATATATTGAAGAGGATGCAAATATAAAGGCATTTGCCTTGGAGAAGATTGGTTCTTTACTGTCTCAAGAAGATAAATGCAAGTTTTCTAAGTTGTATATCAAGAAGTTGTTTAGGAAAAGTTTATGAGCAGAGACAAGAAGGAGAGATATATTGAGTAGAGAGAAGAAGATAAACAAGATGTCCTGGAGAAGACTGAGGCACAAGAACAAAACATGCCTCCTTCAAATGGTGAGAAGTCTATAGAAGAAGAGAAGGATGTTGAAGATTGCTTTGATAGTGGTGAGAAGGATAAGAAGGAAGAAGAAGGTGCTAAAACTAGTGGTGAATCCTCTGGAGCTTTTAGAGATTCATTGAAATATTTGTTGGATATGCAATTATAGTTTCAACTGGTGGTGTTTGCACAACTACTATAGATTCCCATGTAACAAGGTCAAGTAAACATGGATAAAATTTCCCCTTTGCATAAGCTATAGCTTGGTGATTCTTTCCATGCCTTTGCAAGGAAGGAAATACTTCAAACACACCAAAAAAGTGTTGAATTAGTAGATGAAGCAGTAAAGGTGTTGCAGGACAGTATTCTTGAAGCAACTGTTGATAATTCTTTGTCCAATGTGTAACAATTGAGGTTATTATTTGATTCCTTTAAGGAATATTCTACTGGTTTGGAAGAGAAAATGGAGAAGGATAAAGTCAACGATAATATATTGACCGAGGTTTCTGATAAATGCAGTACTGCACATGGCAAGTTATAAGGTAACTTGAAAGAAGTTCGGAAATATTTAGAAGAAGAATTTTTTTATTTCAATATTGTTTGGAATGGCCAAATTCTACAAGAAGCATCAAAGTTCAAATGGACTCTATTGAGTTACAAATTGCTCAGGTCTCCTATCCTTATGATCCAATAAGTGATGCAAATGGAGCAATAAGAGCAATAATTGAGAATATACATGGTCAATTCTTTCTACTGCAAGAGAAAAAGGAGAAAATAATAATGCAGCATAGTCAACTCTAAAATTTGGTGAGTGCAAGGCTTACATCTTTTACTAGAGTTTTAGAAAATGCAGAGTAGGTGATGCAACTAAATCTAGTGCCTAGTTCTCTAGAAGAAGGAGAAGACCTCCATGTCCAATTTGAGAGTTAGTGTTGCATTCTTTCCTTCACCAAGAAGGAGTGGGAGGTTACAAAGAAATATTGGGAGGCACATCTTGCTAAACTGAAAGAGTCTTATAAGGGTCAAGTTGTACATTTTTGCTTTATATATGCAATTTTTTTATTTTAATGTACATATGCGAAATTAGTTGATGGTGCTACAATAAAGTTTTTATTTTTTTGTAATAGACAATATTGAAAGTGGGAGAGAAGAAGAAAAGGGGAGATACTCTTGTTAGAAACCCTAGATCAGACATGCAAACCTAAACACCTTCCACATAAGAGAAAACATAAAAAAAGCAGAGCTTTGCATGTCAATGTGCAAATTGATAATATTCAGAATTAAGAAATTACAATAAGATAATTGTTTTATAAAAGCAATGTATGCAACCCTAATGTTGACCTAAAAACAACTCAACTAAATAAAGCTTACTTATTAATTAAGTAAACTAATTATTACCTAAGCAAAACCTAAGTAAAGTTATGCAAGTATAATTAAATATTAATTACACTAACACCCCCCCATAAGTGCAACTTAGGGAGACTAAATAAGCATGCACCTAAAACTAAGATGAATGCAAGAAAGCATGAATGGGTCCTGACAACAAGGCCTGATCAGGTACCCATGTACAAATGCAATAATGAGGTAGAGAAGGAAAACCCAGTGGGACAACCCCCCCTAAAATGAGATGACTGTTGCAAAGAAGTACTGGAAGAACACTATAGAGTAACAATGGAACCACAATCTGACAAGCAAGGAAAGATACTTCTGTCTACTATTGAAACCGGATGAGAGTCATTGATTGAATCAAGGAATCATGATAAAAGCAACAGCAGACCCGATGCCACAGAACACTCGAACACTCCAAACTGGAACAACCCTGGAATCCATAAAGAAATAGTAGATGATAAGAATAATGGTAGAATCTGGAAGCCGTGTTTCTCGATGCCGATGTCAGAATAAGACTGAAAATATTCCATGGGAAAAAGTACCATAAAGACTTTGGAACATTAACCACAAATGTAGTGGCCCTCAAACTGAGATGGATCCGATGCAAATCATTAACCATAGGCTCTCAATCTAAAGTGTGAACCGATATGAATCTGATATGTGTCAAGCTAAGATAAAAATGTGGCCAAAAGAAACTAAGAAACCATATTACAACCCATGCGAGTTGCCATCAAAATACAATGAAGATTATTATGCAAGAAACCCCCCTGATGGAACTTTATATCAGTTCATTTATTACAATCCCCAATGACTGCAAAAGGAGAGAATTCCTAAACATGCATAAATAGAAAATAAAAATAGACCTCAGATTTGTGTAGAGGACTGAACCAACTTTCCAATTCCACAAGAATGGCGAAAAAAGGATCATTGAGTCAAAAAATATGCCCTCCGGAGTGAAAAACACAAGTTCTAAGTTCAAGAACCTGAAAAATAAAACTGGAGAAAAATCAGAGAAAACTACCCTCGCCACTAGATCGGCATCAGAATCAGCTTTCCAACGGTATCTCTTTTGTGAAAAAAGGACACCGTACGCAAAAGTTACGCCCGATTTTGTAAAAGTGCTCCAATTTGGCCAATAAGGCCTGCAGGCAGCCTAGGGGGCTAAAAAAAATTCGGCCCCTGGTCCTATGCGGAACCAAGGGCTGGTGGACAGGGGGTTGAGGCGGAGCCCCTGGTCATCCATGTGACCATGCGGTTTCTACAGAAGCCATTCGGGGGTTGGGCGCATAGCGCCCGGTCCCCCATGTGACTGCGGCGTATGCTGGCCGAGCCCGCGGGGGTTGTCGAAGGAGGGCGATGGGATATGGTGGCGCCGCCTGGTGGCGCGGTAGTGGTGCTCGACGTATGAACTAGAGGCCTCAATGGAAGTCCCAAAAAATGCTTTTTTTTAATATATTTTTTTGATTTTTGTGCAAAAACTTGCCTCGAAATGCGTGCTGGGGAGGTCGTACGGCCTCTCTAGCAATTTTTTTTTGCCTTCCTAGATCAAGTGCTCATAAATCAACCAAACGACAAGCATCCTTAGGGTTTTTGGCCACTGCGAATGCAATGGTGACCTCCGTTCGTGCTCAAAATGCTCTGAAAAATCAGCTACCTCCAAAGCTTGCAAAAAATCACCGAGCTTGAAACCCTCACAGATTTCTTCAACGATGATGAAAATCAGAAAAATAAAAGTCATTCCTGACTTTTTCCAGTGCTCTGAATCCAATGGTGAAGCCCAATCTAATCTAAGAGGCTGCATAAATAAACTCAAGGCATGATACCCTCAAGGAACCCCAAACGAACTCTGCAATGAATTTCTCTAGAATTTGAGAAGGGGCTGCATGTCAAGCCTCTAATACCATGTTAGAAACCAAGATCAGACATGCAAACCTAAAAACCTTCCACAAAAGAAAAAAGCAGAGCTTTGTATGTCAATGTGCAAATTGATAATATTCAGAATTAAGAAATTACAATAAGAGAATTGTTTTATAAAATCAATGTATGCAACCCTAATGTTGACCTAAAAACGACTCAACTAAATAAAGCTTACTTATTAATTAAGTAAACTAATTATTACCTAATGAAAACCTAAGTAAAGTTATGCAAGTGTAATTAAATATTAATTACACTAACAACTCTCATGTAAATATATCAATTAGGGGGAGTGATATAATGAGCCCTTTGCCCTTGATGTCAAAGGGGGAGTAGTTTTGAGTACTTTTGGAAAGTGTGTTGCCATCAATGAAAAAAAGGGGAGATTGTTGGAAACATGAGAATGTTGGTGTATGGTGTTGTCATTGATGGAAATCTATTGTAGAAATTTAGAAGTGTTGGTTTGGAGAAGACCAAGTGTTTTGGAGATTTTACTAAGTCTCAGTGTTCATGTTCAATGATTAGAGGAATAATTTTGTGGTCCGCATTGATCTGTTATGCAAAATCTTGTCATGTGGTTTTGAGGTATTGATGGTGTGTGTTGAAGGTGTTTATATCCAATTTTTTTTGTTCTTGATGTCTTCCATAGCTAAATATATTAGTGACAGAGTATTGGGCTTAGTAATTAATGGTAGAGTGATTAGTACAGAGTGCATAATTGGAATGCTTTGCATTCCACCATTGATGAATATTATGCTATGCAATTTTGAGGAAGTGTTGGAAGGTGTTAGAGGTGTATGCACTCCAAGTGGCAAGTGGTTTGGTGGCCCATGTTTTGTTGTGAATGAATAGTTGGCTCATTTATTTTAGGCTTCACCAGTTTTGTTATGTGGTGTCGACCTAAGGGTTTTTGGGGTCGTGCAAAGTTAAGTTATGTATGGAGAAGATTTATGAAAGTGATTATAGGCTATTTTGACCTATTTTAGTATTATACAAATTTTGGTCTATTCCTCAAGGTGTGCATTATGGATTTTTGTGTTGATAGGCTATTAGGTTGCATGTTTCATCTAATTAGGCCGACCTATTTGATGATTTGTGTGTTTTTAGTAGATGTATCTATATATACAAGGTTAATTCATTGCACAAAGGATGAATCAGTGTGGTTCAAGAGTGTGTGTGTGAGATCTGATGTAGAGCGAAGTGTGAAGTGTGATAGTGGTGAAGTATGAAGTGCTTAAGTCATTTTTATGCACTTAATTGGAACTATACTTTTAGCATGTTGAAAATGCATTGTTAACAGTTCATCTTTGGAAGTGAGCCACCACTTCTTCTATCTTTTCTATTACGGGAAGTGAGGCCTTCGTAGTGAGCCATTCTTTCTTTATGGACAATGAGTCCACCATTCTGTAATCTCCATTGTAATCGGTTATAATATATTATGAGCTAATCCTCACCATGGTTTTTCCCTATCAAGGATTTTTGACGTAAATCTGGTGTTCTTGTGTTGTGTGTTGTGATGAATGCTTTAATTGTTGCTTTCCATTACTACAAGTTCAATGTGATGCTTTGAATGGATGTTTAAGCTAATGAAGTTAGTGAATTTTAATGAACATTGATTCACCCCCCCTCTCAATATTTTGGGTGTTCAACAAACATATAATAACCAAGATCTATATCTACAAGTATTCATCCAAAAAAATAAAAGAAATTTTTTTTATAGATGGTGGAGCAAGCTTGAACATTTGTACCTTGAAACTTGTAAAAAATGGGATACTTCGATGGAGTTAGTGAGAAAAAAAAGAGCATCACCATTAAAGCATATGATGACAATGAGCGTGAATCAAAAGGGATAATCAAACTTCTTATCCAAGTTGGTCCCATTATTATAAAGATGGAATTTCAAGTCTTTGACCTTGATTTACCATACAAAATCCTCCTAGGATGCCCATGGATACACGCCATGCAATTCCTCCCTTCAACCTATCACCAATGCATCAAATTCCCTTATAATGAAACTGAAGTCACCATTTATGGGGACCCTCGACCTTTCCATTATTGTCAAAAATTGGAAGAAAAATATCAAAAACTACTCTAAGTGCCTAACAATGATATCGCCTCACACTCATCATCCTACAATGATCCATTCACTTCAGCCTCATCATCCACCATTCATAAACCCCTTATAGGTATCAAGGTTTGAGTACAAGACATGGGTTGTGGAGATTATGATATTAAAAAGGTCCTTTTATGTAGGATAACTTTTGTCTTCTCAACTGAACTAAATTTTCTAGGATGTACAAATGATGTCTTTCTTATGAAGGCAACGTGTGAGATATGATTAGATAAGATCTTGACACGTGTCTTAATCCTGTATAATGAGAAAACCACATCAACAAATATTAAATGAATTGGGACACAAGCATCAAATGCCAACAAATAAGATAAGATCTAGAGACAACTAACACTCTCTAGAAAGATTCCCTCCTAGGACCTAAGTGGACTTTACATGTAAATAGTGACTAGATAGGTAAAACACCTATTTACACTAATACCCCCCCTTAAGTACAACTTAAGGAGTTGATTATTATACAAATATGTATCCTAGATACGAGGCCATGTTAGGTTCCCATGGACATATGTAATGCAATCTCTCACAAATGGAGAAAAGGAAAAAACCCACTGGGACAAAACTCCTCCCCAAAAGATAGATGAAATACAAAATTTTCTCAATGGTGCATGAGAGGGAAAAAACCTCATACAAGGAAAATGAAACCCCCATAAGAGATAAGAAGAAATACCACACAACCCCCCATTAATGGTGAGTCTCCTACAATGGTAGAAGCTCAACATTGAATGTTGAAGATGATCCAATCTCACCAAACAACATTCCTCCCCTTAGGTAGAAACAAAATTAGGATTATATGCATGATATATTCCCATTCTTGAAAGGAATATGTGGGAAGAAGAATGATATGTGATGTCTTTGAACTATGCTCAAGTGTCTCCATGTTGATGTCAAAAACTGACATACTCCAAAGAGGCATTCTAGGCCACACAATTGAAGATGTCAATCCAAAATCTCCTAGATATGGATGTAAAACACACTCCAAAGATAAAGATGCCTCCTCTGAAGATAACGAAGCCTCCTCCAAATGTCCAAAAGTATCCACACTCATGTCAAAGTATAAGGAATGATCATGTAGAGAATGAACAAGAGGGTTAGAGTATTCCCTCACAACAACTGAAGAATGATCATATCCATCAAAGAAAATATGTATGCAATCAATGGTGTCTCCCAAATATGAAATGAGGGACTCAACAAACAAACCAACAATGCATGTCAAGTATGCATCCCAAGTAGAAGTAGCTAGAAAATTATGTAAATTTTGATGCACTAAATCACAAGAGGCTAAAAATGTTCTAACATGAGCACCATCAAATGCAACAAAAGATGGAGGAGATAAAATGTAAGGCTCAATAATGGGATCCAATGTGAGAACTTGCAAGCTCAAGAAGCCAAATGTCTCATCTGAATCATGGTACACATGAGAAGTGTGGTCAACAACCAAAGGAACAATGCCATCATCAAAAGAAAAATTTGCAAAGGCATACAACTGGGATGAATGATCATTCATCCTAGTAGAAAGAATCTCTCTACTCTCCAATGATAACTAAATTAGGAGTGAACTCCATAGTCCTCCCATATCCACCATGTGTAATTTGATATATGGAAATAATATTGTTCGCTAAATGAGGTACACAAAAAACATCATTGAAAATGCCCTTCCTAAAAGAAATAGACCCCTTCCCAAGTACACTCATGTATTTTTTTTTTCCATCAAAGTAGGATACATAGTAAAAGGCTTAAAAGAAGAGAATATAGACTACAAATATGACATATAATGAGATGCTCTATAATCTAGAAGCCATCTCCTTGATCCATGAAAATAGTGGTTCCCTTTCCTCCTGATGTAGTAACCAAACCAACATGACCTTTTTCCTTATTAGACTATTTTGAAGAAGAAGAAGAGGATGATGATGACTCAAACATTCTAGAAGGAAAACTAATTTGATTCTTTTTGAGAAGATGTTTTGACTCATCAATATCCTTCTTATAACAAGAATGCTCATCATGCCCACACTTCAAGATGCAATATGAACAAGTAGCCTTCTCCTTCTTAGATGGTTTATTTGTGGAAGAATATTTATTCTTTGGTCATTGATTGTTCTTTGATTTCTTATATTTATTATCAGTGTGTTTTGATTCTTTCACTTAACTAGCTAACAATGCTTGAGATTTAGATGACTCGATGAGACCCCTCGATATAATATTTTGTTTCTCATATATTAACATCTCAGAAAATGACTCAAATGAAGGTGTAGTATATGTAGATCCCATAGTCAACCTATGAGTATGGAAGCTAAAAATAAAAGCAGCATAGTTAGGACCAAGTTTGTTCAATATATTATAGACCAACTGAATGTCCTACTAATCAATTCCACATGCTTTGCATTGCTCTCTTAGATCATTAAACTTGGCGATGTAGTCTTGGATGTTTTCAAAGTTATTAGGATCAAGGCTCATTAGTTCATTATAAATTTCATAGCCTCTTACTTCATCTGTAGTACCATACAATGTTTTTAATTCATCCCAAGCCTTGTGAGAATTCAATTTGAAACAACAAATCTTAAGAAACTAGTTTATGAAGACATCCAAGAGCTTTGGTATGTTCAATCATCCATTTTATCTTTTTATCTACATTTGTAGGTTTAGATACCTTATTTTCAACATATAGAGAGTGACCTTCATTCATTACAACACTCCATGAATTTTGATGCCATGTTGAATAGCTATATGATGTTAGCAAATGAACCTTAGAATGATCCACAAAAAAATAAGAGCACAAGAAAAACAGATCAAAGAAATGCACCAAGAGATCCCCCCAAATCAATAAATAAAAAATTCCCCTAATAATATGATATGACACTTTATATGTAGTGTGTTTACAATGCTAGAATTGTGTCCTAGATTTTATAATACCTAGGTGGATCAAAGATGGAAAATTACAATAATATTCAAAATGAGATCCGCAAACTGAAAGTAACTTTTTCCAATATGATCTACACTGAAAATGAAGCCTTCTCAAATGGGAAAAACTTCTCCAAGTTGCAGTATGTCTAAGTAATCAACCAAAATGCAAATTTGCACAGATCTAAATAAAAGATACCCGAGACTAAATCTGAAAAAGTGAATGAATAGAAATGTAGAACTCCTCAATACCTTTCCAATATCAAGAATCACAAAAATTGGAGATCATGGCAAAAAGTTATGATCTCAGAGGATAAAAAAAGAAAGTTTGACTTCAACTAGCAATAAGATCCATTTGAGGAAAAAATTGAAACAATGGATTACGCCATTGTGAAGTGCTCAGAACTAGCTTTTCATTGATACCTCATTTGCAAAATTTTGACACCCTAATAGAAAGTTATGGTGATTTAAAAAATTGCCCTATTAGGGCTATAGGGGCAAAAAAAAGAACCAAGTGCTTAAGATCTTGATCACTCAGGTAATCACACCACTCACAAGTGCAAAAAATAAAGTGTTGTCGGGGGTGGTGGTGCCACCTAAGCGTTAAGGGCATTGAGGGCGACAAGTTGTCGTCACGTCGGACAGGCTCTGCTAGGCCGATTAAGCCCCTTCGGCTTTGACAAGACCACAAGCCCAAAATTGAGTGCCAAACAAATTTAGCAAGCATCAGCAAAAATAAGAGTGGTGGTAAAATTTAACCTGCATTTTAAAAAAATATTGTGAAACCATCAAAATCAAAATCATACCAAAGGATAAGCAATGATGTAGACAAACACCAACAAATCATACACAAAGAATCTGGAATATGTTGAAGCACTAGGGAATATTTGCTTGTCCATGCAACGTTGTAGACTAAAATTACTATGGTCTATAAGGTTTGTACAAATACATACTATACAAATTTTGTACAGATTGTATGTATTTTTTTTGCCAAAAATCTGAAAACCTAAAAAATGGCCCGATTTTACCCAAATATGAAGTATTTTATATGAATATAGGGGTTTTTGGGCCTTCTGGACTCAGTCGTGAAGTCTATTTCACCCCAGCACGTACTTATCGAAAGATCAAGCTCAAATCACTCTAAGATCTAAGAAGGGGTTTTACAATTCTGAAGCTTTGATACCATGTTAGAGTCACTTAAGGACTCAAACCTTCATGATCACCTACAAAAGCCAAAAACAAGAACATGAAATTGTAGTTCAATGGATGCAAGACATGGCCAATATGCAATACTCAAGATTATAGTGATATATTAGACTGACTCAACTGAACTGAATTGTCTAGGATGTACAACTGATGCCTTGCTTATAAAGATAAAGTGTGAGATATGATTAAACAAGATCTTGACATGTGTTTTAATCCTGTATAGTGAGACAACTACCTCAAAAAATATTAAATGACTTAGGATACAAGCATTAAATTCCAAAAGATAAGATAAAATCTAATGACAACTAACACTATATAAAAATATTTTCTCCTAGGACTTAAGTGGACTTAACATGTAAATAAGATCTAGATAGGTAAAACACATATTTACTTTTCGATGAGTGAAGCCCAATCAACAAACCTTGTTCTTTATTTGTAACAACTGTCTCTTGGCCTTTTGTCTCCTTTTGTTGGCCATTCATTATCCATCGTGGGTTATGCACTTTTCTTTGGATCTTGTATGTAGATGAAGATAATGTTGAAGCACTGAGTTGCTGGTTTATGTATTTGTTACAAAATTAATAAGAGATTCCCCTACATTTGAGAGTGGATGTAGTCATTTATGATGAATCGCTATAATTTTATGTGTTCTCTGTGATTCTTTGTTTGGTGTCTTTTGTTTTTAATTTTTGCAATTTATTTTTTCAATTATCTACAACATTTATCAACAAGTGGTATCAGAGCCTAGTGGAGAAGCTAAGTGCTAAAGTGGTTCTTTTGGAAATCGGTGAAGAATTTCCAGAGCTATGGACGACACGGACAAATGGAAGATTGAGAAGTTCATAGGCCAAAACTTCATATTATGGAAGGTTCGGATGGAATCACTGCTGATAAAGCAAGATCTCTCCCATGCGTTGCTTGGAAAAACCAAGGGAAAAGGTTCAATATCGGACGAAGATTGGGAGAATATGGATATGAAAGCAAGGTAAACTATTTTTCTTTTGCTATCCAACAATGTGCTATTCAATTTTTCAATGGAGATGACAATGAAAGAGATTCGGGATAAGCTCTCCAATATGTACGAGATTGCATCGACATCAAACAAGGTTTTCATCATGAAGAAGTTGTATAATTTTAAAATGAGAGAAGGTGGAATTATGTCAAACCACCTCAATGAATTTAATACTTTAGTTACCCAATTGATTTCAGTAGGCATCAATTTAGATGATGAAATTAAGGCAATCTTGTTATATTATGTTCTTTATTGAACAATTGGAAAGGAGTGGTGATGGGAGTTAGCACTTTGGTGGCTACCAAAAGTAAATTAAAATTTGATGATGTTGTAGCCACACTTCTTAGTGAAGATATGAGGAGAAAGAATCAAGAGCCCTCATCCGATGATGCCTTAATTGTTGTAAGCACTGGCGATAGGGGAAGGAGTCAAGAAAGAGGCATAAACAATAATAGGAGAAGGTTGAGATATGCACCAAGATTGAAGTCTAGAGGTAGAAATGGTGCTTGTTGGTTTTGTGGAAAACTGGGTCACACAAAGAAGAATTGTTGGAATTATTAAAAAGCAAAAGACAAGGTAAGCAAGAATGAAGTAAATGTTGTAGATGATGGTGTTTTGGTTTTATCAACAAGTGACACGATTGTAGATTCGTGGGTGCTCAATTTTGGTGCTTCCTTTCATGTTTCTCCATGCCAGGGTGCTTTCACTAACTAACAAGAAGGTAATTTTGGTAGAGTGTTTCTTGGAGATAATAAAGAATGTGAAATCATAGGAAAAGGTGATGTGATATTGTATTTGAAAAATGGAAATAAATGGACTTTAAAAGATGTAAGACATGTTCCCACTTTGAAATGAAATTTAATATCTCTGAACCAACTTTATGCTCAAGGGTGTGATGTGAATTTTTCTTTAGATACTTGGAGGGTACCCAAGGGTGTTTTGGTGCTTGAAAAGGTAAAGAAATTGGATAGTCTTTATGTTTTAGGGTGCAATGGTGAAGTGGGAGCTACAATGACAGTTGTGGATAGTGGTTCGAAGCTTTGACATAAGAGGCTTAGACATATGAGCAAAAGAGGACTTGAAGTCATGCTTCAAAGGGATCAACTTCCTGGCCTAAAATAAGTTGATTTGGAGTTATGCGAGCATTGCCTTTATGGCAAGCAGAGTTGGGCCAACTTCTTGAAGATTGGTCATGAGAGGAAATCTACTCCTTTGGAGCTCATGCATTCAGATGTTTTCGGTCCAACCGAGGTAACCTCTTTTGGAGGTGCTAACTATTTTGTTACTTTTCTTGATGATTGCACTCACAAAGTTTGGATTTATATGTTGAATAGAAAACCAAAGGTGTTTTCAAAATTTAAGACTTTTAAGGCTCTTGTTGAAAATCAGATTGGGCACAAAATTAAATGCCTACTAACAGATCATGGGAGAGAGTTTTTCTCTTCGGAGTTTGACACTTTTTGTGAAGATAATGGCATTCATAGAATTAAGGTAGTTCCTTTCACTTCTTAGGAAAATGGTGCAGTTGAGTGGTTGAGTCGAACGATTCTTGAGAGAGCTTGGTGTATACTCTCAAATGCAAGATTAGGAAAGAGTTTTGGGCAGAGGCTTGTAATACTGCAGTGTATTTAATCAATCGATCTCCTTCATCTCGATTGGATTTTGATATCCCAGAGGAGAGATGGCTTGAGAAAACAATTTCTTATCATCGTTTGCGTGTGTTTGGTTGTGAAGCTTTTGTGCTCATTCCTAAGGAGTAGCAAACGAAGCTTGATCCCAAATCAAATAGATGCATTTTTCTTGGATATGGTGAAGATCAGTTTGCATTTCGTCTTTGGGATCCCATTTCAAAAAAGATTATTCATAGTCGAGATGTTGTATTTAACGAGAAAAGTTTCCCAGGTTTGCAGAAATAGAACACCTCTTCAAATGCATATATAGATGTCAATTTGTTTGATAATGGACCTAACTTGTATAAGAAATAGGGAATTGTTCCCACTATTAGTTTTCGTCCTTCAATTGTTGGTATGTTGGCTTCATCTGTGACTACCCAACATCAAATTGTTTGTTCTCTACCTTCACATATTATTACACAACCTCCTCAAGGAAGCGTGCAACTTGCTCAAATGTCCTCACAAGTTAATGTAAAGTCTTTGTTAGATTTAAATCCCACTATAAATGCATAGCAAGTTAGTAATAGTGTGTAGCCTCCTATAGGACTTTCACAACCATCAAATGTTTATTCACAACCTTCTATAGTCACTGCCCAAATGCTTAATGTTTGTGACCCTTCTTCTAGTTTTGGTGCTCCTCCTTACACTCATGCACAGTCTCATACTCATGCATAGTCTTCATATGGTAATTTGTAGTCTTCTTTATCTCAAACGCTACCTTGTAAGGAAGTGCAACCTTCCTCAAGTCACCAACTTGCCACATAGCCTTCCTCTAGTCATACACTGCCTTTGGTAAAGGTTGTGCCACCTCCATTAGTTCACACGCAAGCTACCATGGACTATGCACAACCCCTAAATCTTCACACGTAGGCTTTAGGAGATTGCATGCAAAGTGGTCCAAGTCTCCCACACGTTGTGATGGGAGGCTCTATTTTTGACTCCTCTCTATCATAGGGAGGTGTAAAGAGGCAGAGTAATGACAAAAATATTCAAAACATGGGTAATTTGCAAACTAATATAGCAAATGTTCAACATCAGTTGCAAAGATGAAATTTGGAAGACACAAATTTGCAAGAATAAACTCCCCAGTTAAGAAGATCTACCCGGGAGAGAAGACTTTCATCTAAGTATGATGACTATGAATTATTGCTTTTCGATCAGTCAGAGCCTGCCACATTTAAACAAGCTTGTAAAGATGCAAATTTAGTGCAATGGATGGAGGCAATGTAGGATGGAATGGAGTCTTTTAGAGTGAATGATACATGGGATTTGGTTACTCTATCTCCAAATTAAAAACCTCTAAAAAAAATTAGGTGTATCGGCTAAAAGAAGAAGATGGAGGTCGTAAACGCTACAGGGCCAGATTGGTTGTGAAGGGATTTGATTAGAAAAAGGGGATTGATTTTAATGAGATTTTCTCACCAGTTGTGAAGATGCAAACAATTCAAGCTATTTTGGGCATGGTAGTTGTTTGGGACCTTGAGCTTGAGAAACTTGATGTCAAAACAATGTTTCTTCATGGAGATATTGAGGAGGAGTTGTATATGGAGCAGCCTGAAGGTTTTGCACAACAGGGTCAAGAGCATTTATATTGCAGATTGAAGTAGAGTTTGTATGGGTTCAAGCAAGCTCTGAGGTAGTGGTATCTCAAATTTGATAGCTTCATGACTCAACAACATTTTATTCGTTGTGAATCAGACCCTCGTGTTTATTATAAAAAGCTTGCTAATGGTGAGTTTGTCATTCTTTTGCTTTATGTTGATGATATGTTGGTTGTTGGCACTAGTGTGAAGATTGCTCATGAATTAAAACATCATTTAGATCAACACTTTGCCATGAAAGATTTAGGGGCAGCAAAGAGGATTCTTGGGATGCAAATTATTAGAGACAAAAATAAGAGAGAAATCAAATTATCTCAAGAAAACTATATTACCAAAGTTTTGGATAGGTTCAATATGAAGAATGCAAAGTCTGTTACTACTCCATTGGTTGATCATTTTCACTTATCTTCAGCTATGTGTCTTAAAAGTCAAGAAGATGAAGAACAAATGAAGGGTGTTCCATATTCATCAGTAGTTGGGAGTCTCATGTATGCCATGGTTTGTACTCGTCAGGACATTGCTCATGTAGTGGGAGTTGTGAGTAGATTTATGAGTAATCCGAGTAAATCTCATTGGCAGGAGGTTCAATAGATTTTGAGGTACTTGAAAGGTACATCACATTATGTTTTATGTTTTGGAGGTATGAAAACTCAGTTGCGAGGATATGTTGATTCGGATATGGTTGGGGATTTGGACAAATAGAGGTCTACTATAGGTTATGTGTTTACATTTACTGGGGCAACGATCAGTTGGGTTTCACGATTGCAATAGGTGGTTGCATTCTCATCTACTGAGGCAGAGTACATTGCTCTCACTGAAGGAGCAAATGAAATGATATGGTTAGAGAGGTTGTTGGGCGAATTATGGTGTAAGCAATCAATTTTCTCTTTGTTTTGTGATAGCAATAGTGCTATTCACTTGGCCAAGAATTCCACCTTTCACAATAGGACCAAGAATATAGAATTGAGATATCATTTTATTCATCATGTTCTTGATGAGGGTAAGTTGCAGGTGGAGAAAATTGACATGAAAGTCAATCCAACAGATGCATTGACAAAGGTTGTACCTTGGGAGAAGTTCAAATTCTATAGAGCTTCTCTTGGTATTGTCCCGATATGACAATAAGCCTACAGTGGGGGATATCTCTGAGCAACTCTCTTCCAACGGTGATTGGCCTTCAAGTGGGAGATTGTTGAATAGGTGAAGCCCAATCGACAAACCTTGTTCTTTATTTGTAACGATAATCTCTTGGCCTTTTGTCTCCTTTTGTTGGCCGTTCATTATCCATCGTGGGTTATGCTCTTTTCTTTGGAGCTTGTATGCAAATGAAGATAATGTTGAAGCACTGAGTTGCTAGTTTATGCATTTGTTACAAAATTAATAAGAGACTCCCCTGCATTTGAGAGTGGATGTAGTCATTTATGATGAACCACTATAATTTTATGTGTTCTCTATGATTCTTTGTCTGGTGTCTACCGTATTTAATTTCAGCAATTTATTTTTTCAATTGTCTACAACATTTATCAACATTTACACCATCTCTAGAGCTTTATTTTCAGACTTTCTGGCTACACTTCAAAGAGGAGAAGGATGATGTTATAATTAAGTTTATACTAATTTTAATGTTGTTTTCTTCATATTTAATATTGATGCCATATTCTATACAAAAAATGTAGATTTATCTATGAATAGTGTTGATGAAGGCATATCTTTGTTGTTATATGTAGATTATTAAATATTAATATTTCACCATAGTCAAATCTAAACAAAAGAAAGAGTTTTTTTAACACTCACACTATTAGACTTCACCCCTTACTCTCAACAATAAAAATATAAGATACATAATTTTAGTTGTTACATATACACACATGAATTAACTGAATTATTTTTATAACAATTTTTTTTTAATCTTTATTTGTATAAATATAAATTATATCCAGAACATGGCAACAAAAATTTAACGGTTTTTTCTCCTTTCCTAAACCCTCCAAATTACCACAAACCTTCTCACTTGGAAGATGTAGAAGGCTGCTAGTTGATAATTAACGTTGTGATAGAAAGAAAGTAATAACGTTTCAAGGAGGGCTAAATTAGTGCTCGTCCAAGTTGTGTAGTGTAAACCATGCAGATGAGTCAGGTGTAGCCTTATCCATTACAGCAGCAGAAATGGATTTTCCAATTGCAATGCCTGCCCGTGCATTTTGTCGACCGTCGCGATGCTACACCAGCCAAATTTTCAATTATAAAGTATTTTCAGAGGGCCATTATGGTCGAAGGGAGCTTGTTTTCAGAGGACTTCGTGCATTTCGCATTCCCGAAAGACTCAATTCTGAAAACTCATGTGACCACAATCCTCCTATCGAGAGGTTAGCATTACTATATCACTTTGCTGATAATGTACATCGGCTTTTCTCCCCTGCATCTGGTTAACTTTCAATCTATATAATACTCTCCTATAAGAAATGGTGTATCTAAATCCGGTTAGTGGAAAATTTGTTCATACTGCAATTTTTAAGTACTTGGAATTGTATCTATGAGATGCATCGATGGCTTTATCGCAATTTAAAGATTGATGGTACTAGAAAGAGCTTTGATATTTAGTAAATGACGACAGAAAATGCATGAGTATCGCTTTTGCAAATTAAAATTACAACATAAAGGGAAAATTGAGTAATTATTAGTTGGGGTGGTACATTCTCCGAAAGGACGCTAAAAATCTTAGGGTATTGACAGCATGACAAAGATGACACAGGCACATGCGATTCAAATTTTTAAGGTTTATTTGGGCGAGATTATTGACCGCCTTGGCATAAGCTTGGCCATATTCTTGAGAGTTAAAAACATGGAACACATTTGGATGTATTCGAAGATTACTAAGGTTTCCTTATTATGGGGAGAGGGTTTTGAAACTCGGTCATGCTCTTACCATTACTCTCCAGGCAACAACTCCTCCAGACAAATTTATTAAGTTTTGACTAGTGCAGCATTATAGAACTAACTGGCAGATTGCTACAGTTGGCATGCAAAGATGTGATAAAGAATTTTCTTTTTCTTTTTCTTTTACAAGTTGATGAGACTTAGGGTCCAAATGTTAACCTATGCTTATTTGATTCCCAAGTTCAAAGCTCAGCTGGAGGGAAATTATCTAGTGGGACTTATCAAGCAGTTTCCAGAGGTGGGTGATTTCAGTAACCATGGAATTATGCACAATTGTGAAGGAATCGCCCCAGTTCTGTGAATGGTGAAAGCTCAATAGCCTCACCTCTAGACACTTGGAAAGAAGGCTTGCCTTAAAGTTATTGGTCTCAGCTTGAACTATGTAATTCGAACTGCAGTACAGTGATGCAATGCATCAGGGACAAATTTATTACTAGTTATCCTATGGTTAAAGAACCACTCATGATTTCCTTGCAAAGTGCTGTGTGCCATGTTCCATCAAACCAGAGCTTGTGGCTATGATCTGATTATGAGATAAGATAAAATAATATAAAGTGAACTTTATTGTCCTTCAGGCCAAAGTGGTCTTTGTGACCTATCAAAGTGTATATTTACAGCGATGGAGCACTCTTGGCATGTTGGATTTTATTATATATTTAAGCAATTCTCTCAAGGATTGCAGACATAATTTGCTAATAGGAAACAAGAAGTCATATTGAAAAAAGGGCAGGCGAGAATGTGGACTAGACTCACCAATGAAAATAATCATGCTTCCTCTTAAATAGTATTATAAAACTAACCAGTTTTGTCCATGGCTACCAACGTAGGTTTTATCAGTTTATGTACATGATTTCAGCTATCAACTCTTGGGATCCAATTCTTTTTTTTGGATCCACTAGCCACACTTACTAATATTTATTTTTGAGATAAAGTAGTTCCATTCATGTCTTTAACATGCTAGACTCCTCACTGAGTTTTTCCTTGCAGCTTTCAGACAGGATACCGTGATAAGTTCACAAAAGCACCAAGGCAAATTTGTTAATCCTTTTTGAGTCCGATAATGACCTAACTCAGCCAGCTAGGTTCTCTATCCCTTATGTCATTTCAAACGCGTAGGTTTGATTGAAAACAACTACAAGTTGACCACCAAGAGATTGTACCTAGGATCTTCCCAAAGCACTCTTATATTTGAATAAACACCGATATCTATATATGCATGTGTTAGCTTAGGTCATGAAGTATATGGTTTCAAATACTTAGTGCTTTATAGTTCCTATTCTATATATTTTCTGCCAAAGTAATTGGCCTGTGGTGACTTGTAAATTATAGAACCTAAGCAGAAAAACATTAAATACATTATATTATTTCAAAAATGCATTCTTATAATTGGCATTCCAGTATTATATTATGATCTTTTATTCCCCCCAAAATTAAAATTAACTACTAGGATTTTAGATTGTAGAATTTTTTGGTGTTGGCTTATTGACAGCATAGTCTTAGCTTCTTGGTATAAGATAAAAATTGGCAAATTCATATATGGGAAAGAAGCCATGTTGGATTGGTTGTTCTTCCCTGAGATGGATGTACACATCGTAGATGAGTATGCAATTCATAGTTGGGTACATGCTCCAGAGATTCGTTGCCATGCACATTATAAGAGTTTGAACTTTGAACACACCTTTCCACACCCAAGTGTTCCTTTAGTGACACCCATAAAAACCAATTATGGCTTAGAAGTTATGTTGGATGAGCATACATTCCCTTGGATGGGTGCACACATCAGAGTGAGTATCCACACCAAAGATGGGAACACATTATACATACTTTTTGGCACGTACCCAATAGATGGCCAATGTCCATGGAGTCTGGACCAATGCACAGTAAAACGTTCCTTGAATCACACCCAAGAAATCAGAAAAATCAAGTAAGAAACTTAAAATTGATCTCTAGGATGCACTGATAATACACAGAGAAGAGCATTGTCTACTTTACAACTTTGTACCTAGTTGCCACTATGACATTTCTTGGGTGATTATTCATTATACACATTAGACATCATAATGCACCTATGATATTGATGTCTCTTTTTATCAATGACTGGATTATACAAACATAAATTCCTTGAAAGTCCTAATAATTTGAAATGTATCATAATTTTGAGTCAATCTTTGCCTCTGCACATTATCCCCCTAGAATTGAGGTTAGAAAGCATGTGTAAGGTTGGTAATCACCATGGCACCATTTGTGATTACTAGAGACAACACACGTGCAGAGACAAATACACGTGCACTATGTATGTACATTCACACACACATATTCATTAGTATACATACAGACATATAGATTTGTCTTGATGTCTATCTATCCAAACCAAACCCCCTTGTTAAATCTTATCAAATCTATCAGATTATGTTCTCAAAGTCTGATCTAGAAATGTAAGGTGGTTGATGTCAAGTTTCTTAATGTATCTATAGAATGCTAAGTCTGAATTTTCTGTGTAGATGTTCGATCTTCAAGGAGCAGATTAATTTATTAATTTCGATTATCTGCTGAAGAGGATCCGATCACCCATAAGTATGAGCAAGGAGAGGCACGATCCAAGATGAAGAGACGTGGTTCTTAGGGGATGAATCTCATGAGAGACATGTCTCATGAGTGACATGTCCTATGAGCGGACGCGTCTCCACAAAGTGGAGACACGTCCGCTCATGGGACGTGTCTTCTTTTGTTAGTCCCTTCACCTTAAAAGGCCGATGATTAACCTCTTTAATAATCAAACGGATTTATAAATGCAATTCGATATGAATAAACTCATTTCATATATAGATCCCAAACCTCCGCTCATGGGACGTGTCTTCTTTTGTTAGTCCCTTAACCTTAAAAGGCCGATGATTAACCTCTTTAATAATCAAACGGATTTATAAATGCAATTCGATATGAATAAACTCATTTCATATATAGATCGCAAACCTATACTTTAGAGTTTTGAGATTTCGATATAAATGATGATGATGCATAAATGCAATCATCATTTATATCTGACCGAAGCTATCTATCTTCAACACTCCCTCTTAGCTAGGGAAGATAACTCCAAACAAGTATAAAGTGATATCACCTTACTCGTGATATCAGAAGATATGATATACTTAAAAGTGTCAAGTCACATGACATTCTTCATAACACATCTTCAATATGGTATGTGCGCTGACATCAAGTCACATGATGTCTACCATAGAAAATCATGGCATGTCCACGAATATTTACATATCCACCATGAATATCTTGTAAGGATCATAATGATCTTCAATTTATATGAAGTCTCATGATATCTATCAAAATGTCCACAAGATACTATGATGACATATCCACAGATATCAAGTCACATGATATCTATAATGATAGTTCAACTAATCATTGTAGAGTTGTCACTTTACAATGTCAAATACAAGTGTTCATTATTAGAAAGATTGTCACCTTTCAATAATGTACATAGGGGGAGAGAGGGCCCACAAAGTCATGGAGTCACACACATGACAAAAGAGTTTACACATTAAACATCTTTTAAATACATCAGTACAAATAAACAATTTGAATTTCAATCACAATATCAAATTACATTTCAACCATACCAAGTTTCTTCCTGAAGTGTTCAACTTTAAGTCTAGAGAGAGGCTTGGTGAGAATGTCTGCTGTTTGATCATTTGTACTAATATACTCCAACTGAATCACATTCCTTTCTACCATGTCTCTTACATAGTGGTAAGGGATCTCAATATGCTTAGATCTATCATGGAATACTGGATTTACTGAAAGCTTAATGCAACTCTGATTATCACAATGGATAATAGTAGGATTCAAGGGCTCACCAAATAGTCCCACAAGCAATTTCCGGAGCCATACTGCTTCTCTTGCCCCCATAGAGGCTGCAATATATTCAACTTCTGTCGAGCTTTGTGCCACTGAAGACTATTTTTTGCTGATCCAAGAGATCATAGCTGATCCTAAACTGAAGCAACATCCTGATGTGCTTTTCCGATCGGTTACAGTTCCAGCCCAATCTGAATCAGAGTATCCATGTAAATCTAGTTGGTCATTGATGTAACGAAGACCATATCTAATAGTGCCTTGAAGATATCTCAATATGTGCTTCACAGCAACAAGGTGAATTTCCTTTGGCTCACACATGAACTGGCTTAGAGCATTCCCTGCATAGCAGATATCAGGTCTGGTGTTAACCAGGTACATTAATGATCCAATTATCTGTCTGTATAGAGTGGGATCTGCAAATTTAGATTCTGCTGCCGCTTCTTTTAATTTGTGTAAGTTGGTTTCCATAGGTGTAGACATGGGTCTACAATCCAACATCCCAAATCTCTTTAGAATATCAATAGTATACTTTCCTTGATTTAGGATGATGCCATCTGATTTCTGCCAAACTTCTAAACCCAGGAAGTAATGTAAAATGCCCAAGTCTTTCATGTCAAATTATGAAGTTAGGTCCTTTTTACCTTGATCAACAAGGTGATCTTTGTTGATGTTATTGCAGCGTCGGTTTGCACTTCCAAAGAGAAATAAATTAAATATAAAGCAAGGGCCGACCCTAAATTGATTCCTATATTGGCCGACCTAAAATTATATTTAATTGTTTATTATTGTAAAGGGCCGACCTAAATGAAGAGGCGCCATTGTAACATATATATACAAGGTCATTTGGTTATTGAAGACATCCGAATCAAGAGAAAGTTCGCTATTATGATTAAGGCAGAAGTTCGCAATTACATGAAGAGCAGAGTTCATACTTGAGTAGAATTCGCAGTCCTAGAAGAAGCTCTTACTTGAACAGCAGATGAATTTGCATTCATAGAAGAAGTTCATACTTAATCAGCAGATCATCATTCCTATAGCAGCAGACTATTCTTCAAGGAAGAGCAGATTCATTTGTATCTAAGCATCAAGGAAAAGTGCGAAATCCTTAGCCATTGCTGGGCTGTGTTGTAAGCAGATTTCTGTCATTATCATATATATATAAGAGAATCATTTGCTGGGTTTTTCTCCCTCAAGTGGAGGGTTTTCCCAGGGTATCTTGTTGTGTTCATTGTCTTATGTGTTGCATTTATATTATTATCTAATCTGATCTAAGAAACACTAACATGGTATCAGAGCGGGTGTGAAAAGATCGTGATCAGATTCAGATCTGTTGTTTGCAATCTTCATTATCTCTTCTTTTCAGTCTATATTCTAAATTTCTCAAGATGGTGAACGGTCTGAAAATCGAGGATAGACTCGAAGGGATCTCGAACTACACATCATGGAGGTTCAGGTTCATGCTGACCTTGGAAGAAAATGATTTGGCTGAGTTTGTGAAAACAAAAGTTCCCGAACCTGAAGGGGAAGAAGAGAAGCTGCAATGGAGGAAGAAAGACACTAGGGCAAAGAAAGCATTGGTTGATTCCGTCAAGGATCATATTGTACCAATTATCTTCAAGTTAGATACAGCAAGGGGGATTGGTCAAAGTTCTAAGAATGAAGATCTACATGTTCTCGCCTCTCATTCATCTAAGAAAGGAAAAGTTTGGAAGAAAGGATTCTTTAAAAGGAATTGAGATAATGGGTCAGATGGTGCTCCTGCATTCAAGAAGAAGTGGGACCTCTCTCGTGTTCAATGCTTTAAATGTGACAAATTTGGTCACTATGCGAGGGATTGTCCTACCAGGCCTAATCAGCATGCTTCATTTGCGGATGTGGTTGAGATCTCTCCCCAAAATGATTCTAGTGAATTTCTACTCTAGTCATGGGCCTATGTTCAAGCTGTGAAGGTTGTGTACTAAGCGCAAGAACAACATATCATACGGTGTCCACTCTTTTGAATATTTAAGAGATAAGTATTCTTTGTTTTTTTTTGTATTTACTATTCTAGGGTAAAATTCAATTTGTTGAGTTATGCAATTTTGACATTATTTACTTAGGATTATGTGTGACTAGTAAATAGTGATCACTGTAATAAGATTCTTTAGATTTATTCATTGCAAGTAGGATCATGCCAATTTGTGAAGTTTGTTTTTTGTTTCGCTGAGATTAGCTCTTCTGTGAAATTGGAAGAAAGACATGTCATGATTAATGAATTAATTATCTATTACTCAGGAGATTTTTTGAAATCCATGAAATAAGTATTGCATGGTTGAATAATGTTCATGAATTGTTTTTTCATTGAGATAACTTGAGCATCAAGCAATCTCGAAGTCTTACTGAATGAAGAAATGATCAAGCTTGGAGTCATAGCTTGCAATCATTGGACTACATTGATGGTTGGAGATATCTCTTGAAGTCAATGTACCTTTCAGGTCGTCATTGTATTCAAATTATGAAGGCTACGGACTGATCTGAGCTCAAGTACAACGTATCACACTATGTCGAGCATTTGGACCTATCAGAATAGTTAAAAAGATAAGTATTCTTTGGTTGCTGAGTTATATCATTTATTTTTTCCTTGGATCTTGTAATTAAGAGAGATAGTAGATTCTCTTGAATTGTGTTGTGTTCACTAGCATAAGATCTTTGGAAAAATTTCATTCATGATATAACTTGTACAATTCTAATCTTGATATTTCTTTGGATAATTATGGACTGTTAGTAATCTCTATCTAAAATGCTTCCTGGATAGGTTTAGGGGGAAGAAGATGATAAGAGATTACTTAGTGATGAAAAGCTTGAGGCATCTTGTGAAGAAGTCATGTCAACCAAAGAAATGATCAAGAGGGAGTAAACACTAGAGGGACTGAGTTGGTGGCTAGAGGGAGTACATCTCCAGAAGTCTTCTTTGCAATCTCTGAAGCCAGGATCGAGAGGGAGTCTCAGTATCAGTGTTCCTTTGTTTAATGAGTTCTTCTTTGAGAGAAGTTCGAGGTGAAATCCCTTGATAATGCAATTCTCTGTTGAGAGAGAGTTGAGGTGCAAGCCCTTGATAATGCAATTCTCTGCTGAGAGAGAGTTGAGGTGTAAGCCCTTGATAATGCAATTCTCTATTGAGAGAGAATTGAGGTGAAAGCCCTTGTTTCCACCCTCTGGGAGAAGCTATGGTGGATGTCATGTGTGTGACTCCATGACAGCATCACGTGAGGGAATCCGTGATGATTTTTTTTTTTTTGTGCTTATGTATCACTCTCTGGGAGAGCCATGGTAAAAGTCACGTTGAGGTGACAACATCACATTGAGGTGATATTCTATTTTGTTTTCATATGATGTGTCTTGTGCAGATGGAAGTTCATCCCTAGCTGAGAGGGAGTGTTGATGTTATTGCAGCGTCGGTCTGCACTTCCAAAGAGAAATAAATTAAATATAAAGCAAGGGCCGACCCTACATTGATTCCTATAGTTGGCCGACCTAAAATTATATTTAATTGTTTATTATTGTAAAGGGCCGACCTAAATGAAGAGGCGCCATTGTAACATATATATACAAGGTCATTTGGTTATTGAAGACATCCGAATTAAGAGAAAGTTCGCTATTATGATTAAGGCAGAAGTTCGCAATTACATGAAGAGCAGAGTTCATACTTGAGTAGAATTCGCAGTCCTAGAAGAAGCTCATACTTGAACAGCAGATGAATTCGCAGTCCTAGAAGAAGCTCATACTTGAACAGCAGATGAATTTGCAGTCCTAGAAGAAGCTCTTACTTGAACAGCAGATGAATTCGCATTCATAGAAGAAGTTCATACTTAATCAGCAGATCATCATTCCTATAGCAGCAGACTGTTCTTCAAGGAAGAGCAGATTCATTTGTATCTAAGCATCAAGGAAAAGTGCGAAATCCTTAGCCATTGCTGGGCTGTGTTGTAAGCAGATTTCTGTCATTATCATATATATATAAGAGAATCATTTGCTGGGTTTTTCTCCCTCAAGTGGAGGGTTTTCCCAGGGTATCTTGTTGTGTTCATTGTCTTATGTGTTGCATTTATATTATTATCTAATCTGATCTAAGAAACACTAACAATCTTCTCCTATTATCAGTAGGTCATCAACATAGAAAATTATTATTAGCATATCACCTTTAATTACCTTAAAATAAAGATTTAGATCTGCATCATTCTTGGAAAATCCTAGTCCCAAGAGATAGCTGTCAATTCTTTCATACCAGGCCCTGGGAGCCTGTTTGAGTCCAAATAGAGCTTCCTTTAATCTGCATACATGTGAGTCAGTTTTATGTATCACAAAACCTTCAGGCTGCTCTAGATAGACTTCTTCTTCAATGGTCCCATTCAGGAAGGTAGTTTTCACATCCATTTGATGGATCTTCCAACCTTTAGCTGCTGCAATAGCCATTACTGCTCTCACAGAGGTGTACCGGGCAACAGGTGCAAATGTCTCTTCATAATCAATACCTTCCTTTTGTGAGAAACTTTTGGCCACAAAACGTGCCTTGTGTTTTTCTATATTGCCATTAGCAGCATGTTTGATTTTGAAGAGCCATTTGGAAGAGACAACAGATTTCTCTTTAGGTCTAGGTACTATATCCCATACATCATTTTTCAAAATGGACTGATACTCTTCTGTCATTGCATCCTTCCATACTTGATGTTTGAAAGCTTCTGTAACACTGGTGGGTTCTGAATTGATGATCTCATTCATTAAGGCAACATAGCTTGAGAATCTTTTGGGTCTCTTACTTTCTCTAAAGGTTCCCTTGGGTGCTGCATGATTCTCAGCTTCCCTAATCATCTTCCTAGCCCAAAGTGGTCTCTTCTTGCTGTTGTCATTGGGATTCTCTTCTGAAGCAGTTTGAATTTCACTTATGATTTCTTCAAGATACTCCCTCTGAATCTCAGGAGTAGGTTCCTCTTCTAAGACTTTAGGAGAATTTTGAATTTCTATCTCACTTGAACTCTTTGCCCTTTTGAATGTAATGTCTTCCTCAAATATGACATCTCTACTTAGTTCAATTTGTTTCTGCCCGGATATGTATATTCTGTAGGCTTTAGAGGTTTCACTATATCCCACAAATACTCCTTTCTTTCCAGAAGGTTCTAGTTTGAGTCTCTTTTCTTTAGGTACATGAATGAAGACAGGGCAACCAAAGATCCTTAAGTGACTAATGTTAGGTTTTATGCCAGTAAATGCTTCTTCAGGAGTCTTGTTGTCTAGATGAGAATGTGGACATCTATTTTGGATGTAGACAGTAGTTCTAGAGGCTTCTACCCAGAATGAGGTTTCTATGTTTTGGTCAAATAACATTGCTTTAGTAGCTTCTACAATAGTTCTATTTTTCCTTTCAGCAACACCATTTTGTTGAGGGTTGTAGGCTACTGTAAACTCCCTCTTAATCCCAGCATTCATGCAAAATTCCTTAAAGATTTTAGAGGTGTATTCCTTCCCATTGTCCGTCCTTAGAATTTTGATTTTCTTCCTGGAGAAGTTTTCAGTAAGAGCTTTGAACTCCTTAAACCTTTTAAAGATTTCTATTGACTCTTTACACTTAAGAAAATAAATCCAGGTCTTCCTAGGGAAGTCATCTATAAATATTACATAATATAGGAAGCCCACCATGGAGGGTACAGACATGGGTCCACATAAGTTAGAGTGGATTAGTTTTAACACATTTTTGGTTTTACTCAAACTATTTTGGAAGGATCCCTTTGAATTCTTTCCTAGGGCACACCCTTTACATGCTCCTTCATGAATTTGTTTTAGTTAAGGCAAACATGTTACTAGTTTTTCTATAGATGGTAGGGCACGGAAATGAATTTGTCCTAATCTTCGATGCCAAATTTCTTTTGAATCAGAAGTCTCAAGGGTAAGAGCTTGTTTGATGTCAGTGCACAGTTTGTAAAGATATCCTTGTCTTATACCTATAGTTTGTGCTTTCTTTATAGTGGAGTTCTTTGGCCATGCCAGAACTTTTCCATCCATAAAGGTAACCCTATATCCATTGTCTTCAAGAGCAGAGATGGATATTAGATTCCTTTTTATTCCTGGTACAAATAAGACTCCAGTGAGTTGAAGGGAGAGATCAGATTTCAATTTGATGGTGCAAGTTCCAAACCCCCCTTACTGGATGTGCAAAATCATCCCCAATAGTTACTTCTTCATTAGTTTCTTTCGTCATAGTATCTAGGTGTTTTCTGAACCCTGTGATGTGCCTTGATGAACCACTATCAATTACCCAGTTGTTGATATTGTTTGATACTTGACTTGATAAAGCTGAGTAGAAGACAAATTTCTTAAAGTCATAGTTTGTATTTGTTTTTCCCACTTTAGCAAAAGATGCTTGTTGTTTTGTTCTATCAGGGCACTTCATTGCATAGTGTCCATATTGATCACATCTGAAACATTGTATTTGAGAGATGTCTTTACTCTTCTTGAATGATCCTTTTCCATAGGAATTCCTCTTTCTCTTGAATGATCCTTTCCCATAAGAATTCTTCTTACCCCTTTTATTAGAAGTTGTGTTGAGCACATGAATATCCTCATCTATGGGTTTCTGTTTGTTTTCTTTTGTTAAGAGTCTCGTTTCTTCTTGTAAGCAGTCTGTTCTTAGCTTATCAAATTTAGGGAGTTTAGATCTCACACTTATTCCTTGAACAAATGACTCCCATGAGTTTGGTAGGCCTCCTAGAGCTATTAGTGTTAACTCCTTACTATTAATTTGATATCCAATTGTTGATAGTTGATCTCTTAGTTCAATGATTCTCATGAAGTATGCATTAATAGATTCTCCTTTGTTTATTTAAACATTGTTAAGTTGCCTCTTTAATGCAAGGGTCCTACTGGTGTTGTTTATTTCAAAGGTGCTCTCAAGGGATTTAAACATTAGATATGCAGTCTCATGTTTTGAGAAAATAGGTACTATATGGTTGCTAACTGCATCTACTAAAATTTTCATAGCTTTCTGATTGTTCTCAATCCATTGAGTTTTCTTTGGATCATCCTCTGGTTCTCTCTTGTTTTCTTTTACAAATGAGTCTTAACTTATTTTCTTTTAGAATTATCATGATTCTGAATTTCCATGATGTAAAGTTGTTTGCACCCTCAAGACGATCTTCAAATCTGATCACACTTGACATTATGAAGAATGGAATATGATTATTATTTCAAGATAAGACGATTTTAAATAATCTGATATTTTTAATCGGATCTTCCTACCGTGGCTTTGATACCATGTTAAATCTTATCAAATCTATCAGATTATGTTCTCAAAGTCTGATCTAGAAATGTAAGGTGGTTGATGTCAAGTTTCTTAATGTATCTATAGAATGCTAAGTCTAAATTTTCTGTGTAGATGTTTGATCTTCAAGGAGCAGATTAATTTATAAATTTCGATTATCTGCTGAAGAGGATCCGATCATCACCCATAAGTATGAGCAAGGAGAGGCACGACCCAAGATGAAGAGATGCGGTTCTTAGAGGATGAATCTCATGAGAGACACGTCTTCATGAGACACGTCTCATGAGTGACATGTCCTATGAGCGGACGTGTCTTCTTTTGTTAGTCCCTTCACCTTAAAAGGCCGATGATTAACCTCTTTAATAATCAAACGGATTTATAAATGCAATTCGATCTGAATAAACTCATTTCATATATAGATCGCAAACCTATACTTTAGAGTTTGGAGATTTCGATATAAATGATGATGATGCATAAATGCAATCATCATTTATATCTGACCGAAGCTATCTATCTTCAACACCCCTCAACTATGACTAACCTCAAAAATGAAAAGTATACACTAGAACATGCTTGCTAGTTAAAATCCACACCTGCATCCACAAACCCTGCTAAACTTGGTTAGATCAGCATGTTTATCCAATAAAATACGTATCCATTTCAACAAGTGGGCATAAAAAGAAGCTCTAGGAACCAACATCTGGAGTTTAAAGTTAAACCTTAATTTGATTTGGAATAGTAGCATAAAACTTCCTATAACAACTAATAATTATGAAAGGGAAAAACAAATAGAGAATTATTTGTTAAATGCTAATTTTTACCCAAGAACTTCAATCAACTGCAAGCATTAGTTACTGGTTGATCCTGAACATAAGTTAGATTGGTTTCCCCTTTCATGTGTTGTTTTTGAAGATCATGTATTTCATATTAGAGTTGATTTCAGTAGGGAAAGAAAAGAACCAGGGTATAAAACTTAAGGGAAACATATTGCTCTTTGAAGATAAACTTGAGTTTTTGGTATTTCTCTGACATGCGGTCATAACAATACTAGGGTCCTTGGCACGGTTAACCTTGATAGTAACCCATCACAACAGATAAAGCTACTTTAAAAACTCCAGCTTCCACTTTGATCCACTTGAAGGTTTTTTTCATTAGAATTTCTGACCATAACATATTCTATGTGAAGGCTGTTATATGACATGGGACACACTATAGTTGATAATACACTCTGGGACAAATTTAATGTGACAAAAATGGGATGTATCAAATGCTATGCTGAGAATTTAATGGCTATATTCCTTGGGGACCTATTCCACTAACTGTTGGGAACAATATCTTTCCCTGAACAGTGTGGACATAAACTATTCCTCTCCGTTGAGCAACATGGGTGTAGATAAACAATTTCTCATATTGTAATCATGACACAAAATTGTCATGCTACAACAAATACTACAATAATAGGAAGAAAAAAAATACAAAGTAACATAAAAAGGAAAACAGTGCAGTAGCACGTAAATGCCTAAAGGCTGGAAAGCACTTGCACACCTAAGTGAAGTTCGTGGAATGACCTTCTCTGTAGATAATTTTTAATGATAAAATTATATAATTAATAATTCCAATTTATCATTAACTACTAACTTACTAAGAGTTAATTATAGGGCAACACCTCAACTAGTTCAAAAGAAGGGTGTGAAATCTTAATTTAATCATTCATTGACTACTAAGTGGGCCCCATGTCACATAATTCTACATCATAAGATGCAACATTTGTAAAGATATAAGACCTCAACTTAATATTACAACTAAATATGAACTCCAAAACAATAGCTTATTACATGACATACGGTTGTACTAACTACATTACCTTCCCTCTTAGATACTTTACTTTTGAAGATAGAGAAAATAAGATAAACAACTACAGAGCCATGCAAATATTTCTGACTGCAGGCCAGAAAGAAAATGGATGTATGTACTTCATAACTGGAAAACAGACAGCATGATGGATTGGAAGGCATAGGAACGTGCTTGTTAGCTCAGAAAAAGCATCAGATCTTGAAAATTCTGGTGTTTGATAGCAGGAATGTGGTCAAGATTTGAACAAACTTATTTATACTGGAAACAGGAGTCTCACGAACTACAATATAACTGCATCTATGCAAACTGAATTAAAATGAAATGAGGGATGTGCTTAAACTTAAAGTCTTAAAGTGACCATCTGCCTCAGATTTTAGGAAATCTAGATCTTAGTGAATAATTAGCTACTTCATTTATTTAGCAATTTTAATATTGTATTAGAGCTTGTTTCCTAGAATCTTCAGACCCAGTGAATGGTAAATGGTAAGTTGCCTGGGAGATGCTAGCTAGTGTTAAAGATTCTAGGCACTGTGAAGCCCAATAATTTGTTTCAACGAATATAATTGAATTAAGGCAGGTGTTCTCGTGAGAGGTGATATCAGCACACCACCGGCCTGACATCCCCAAATGTCTGAAATTCCCTAAGATTGGGAATGAAATGTTCCCTTGCCATCCTCACCAAGTTTCCAACCTATCAAAAATTGAGGATCTGAGGGATGCCCCCAAGCTATTGGATGCCCCTCAGGGATGTCCCCTTGTCCCACTGTCAGTACTGGGGATGTTAAGATATACCTCATAAAACCTGAGGATGCTCAAGCATCTCCAGATGGTCAGGATAGGTGCTTTTAGAAATGCTATTAATTTAAGGGTGAACTTAATTCGTACTAAATACAGAGAATTGATAAGTGAGAGTTTAGCTCTCAAAAAAAAGTTAACCTATTTTAATTTTTTTTCCAATCCTACAAGTTAAGCTCAGAGAGAAAGCTTTTCCATTATATCAATTGAACAAAAAGAAAAAAAAATAGAGCCTTAACTCGTACTAAATACAGAGAATTGATAAGTGAGAGTTTAGCTCTCGGCAAAAAAGTTACCCATTTAAATTTTTTATCAATCCTACAACTTTAGCTCAGAAATAAAGCTTTTCCATTTTATCAATTGAACAAAAACAAAAAAAATAGAGCAGAAATTGTGAAGATATAATTGCAAGGAAAACATCTGTTCTAGCAGGACATCTCCATCCAGATCTATATAATGAATGTATTTGGGTCGAGAGGTTTCATATTTGCAATATTCTCCACCAGAAACTTTTTTAGGTGAGTTTCTCTCAGATATTTTGATGTATGGAAATTTTAGTTGCAATTATATTGTAGGAATTTGTTATTCTTAGGGTTATTATCCAGACCTAAAACTTAAGTTCACACTAATTGAAAACAAAATAAATTGTGGCAAAAACTAGTTACCTATACAAGCAACTTGTGTTGCAATCTAATTCCACTCAAAATGTCACATGAAATGTTGACTCTTAAAATATTGAATACAAGCTTTCCCCAATTTTCTTAATTTTCAATTTTCAGGGCAGGGTTTTCTCTAAAGTAAAGCAAATTTGGTTGAGATTTTTCCTTGTTAAGTTTAAATAATAGAACTTGTGGCATTGGTATAATAAAAATATAATGCTTGTATTTGAATTTGAGTTTTGAATCCTTTTCCTTTACAACCATTTATGATTAATGTGACAATGTCATTCAATGTTAGATAATTATATTTAATTTAATTTTGTCAAGTGTTTTTGTAATTTCATTTTTCAAATATTATTTATATTTTAGTAGCCTTCTCCTATCCATCCATGAAATCTGGGAATTTTTTCGCTGTCCTAGGTAATGTTGTGACCTTTTCACACATCACCCCATTCAAAATGGGTACCCCCTAATTTTTGCTCCATTCAGGTCTTTTGGCTTTGGTTTTGGGTTGTTTTGCGGCTGTCTCTCCTGGTTCCTTATGTCTTTCCGGGGATGTACCCTTCTTTGGGCCCAATTTGGAATTTTGGCTAAGTCTGGAGTGCGTTTTTTCAGATTAGGGTTTTCATTCTTTAGGCTTAGTTTGTAGTCAAGTTGAGTAAGCGGATTGAATTTTGAGCTTGGCACTACAATCAAGAGGCTCCAGGCAGGTTCCCATTAAAATTTCACTGAATTCTGACAACTTACTATTTTTAGTAAGTGCTCCATTTGGGACCTTTTTCTTGGGGCTTTTGAAAATCTGACTGCTACATCATGTTCAGAACCCTTTGAGCAACTTACGTGCAAAATTTGAGCGAATTCCGAGAACTTGCTATTTTTAGCAAGTCCACTTTCGACAGGTGTGGCGTCACTCGAGCAACTCTAGAACTTCAGTTTCTAGAACAGAGCAGTATGCAACAAAAACAGTGTCAAACGGAGGTCAACAGAGGCACATGCAATGAAATTAGGGTTTCCTACTTTTATGCCTAAAATGAAGGGGGAAACTTGAGAAAAATTGAAAACCGATGTATCCCACTGCGATCAGAATCCTTCAAGGAATCTATTGGTAAAATTTGGGCGCATTCCGCATACTTACTATTTTTAGTAAGTCACTTCTAGAACAGGGCTAAAAATAGCAGGTGAACACACAAGGCAGGTGTGAATAGGTCTGTCAAGCCATGAGGACCATGATGAGCGAATTTCAAGTCTTGAGGAGTTACAGATGTTCGAAAATCACCAAAGCTTCAGAGGTTACTATAAATAGAAAGCAAGGGCAGGTAGGACACAAAATTGGCTAAGTGTTCAAAATCTCCTTCTATGCACGAGAATACATTTTGGCTATATTTGGAGTAAGGATCTTCACGAAAGTGGCTAAGGCATTGAAATCAAAGGAGACCCCATCAAAGACGCCCAAGGATGAAGGGAATGGAGGTCAAAATGTTCTAAGGCGTTGGGATTCAAAGCAACACCCCTCAAGTGCGCCCAAGGAAGATAAGGTGGGTGGCAAAAGTTTCTAAGGCATGTAAATTGAAGCTGCACCCCCTAAATGCGCCCAAGGGATAAAGTGGAGTCCAAGAATTTTCTAAGGCATGGAAATTTGAAGTGAGCCCTCCCAAATGCGCCCAAGGCAGGTAAGAAGGGGAAATGATAGAGAAAAGATTCTAAGGCATAAAACGAAATGCCATAAGGTGATATGCGCCCAAGGAAGAATGAAGAGGAGATGATGCAAAAAACACCTAAGGCAAGAAAATGCGAACACACCCCTCTAAATGCGCCCTAGGAGGAATGGGTAGCATGAAAATTATTTTAAGGCATTAGCATGAGACAACAATCCCAAATGCGCCCCTCTCTAAGTGCGCCCAACTCAAGTGCCTAGGTGGAAATTTGTCTGAGGCACGAAATATGAGCTCACCCCCTTAAATGCACCCAAAGCTAGAAGGGTGAAATGCGCCCAAGGTAACAAGGTGGCTGAATGTTTCTAAGGCACAAAAAATGAGAACACCAAGGACAATATGCGCCCAAGGAAGAGTGAGTTGAGTGGGTAACATGAATATTTCTAAGGCAAGAACAATGAAGACCCCCCCTCATATGTGCCCTAGGCAATAGAAACATGATGCAAGCAAGCCCAAATACGCCCAAAGAGGAAAGGGTGTGAAAATTTCCTAAGGCATAGAGAAACATGTGGCATGAAGTTGAAACGCGCCCAAGGTAAAAGAAGTAGTGTCAAAATTTTCCTAAGGCACGAAATTCAAAGCTAGACGCTTCAAGTGCACCCAGGTAAAGATGAAGAAGATAAATGAAAAAAAAAAAGTTTCCAAGGCAATGGAAACGTGATGCAAGAAGGTGAAATGCACCCAAGGTAAGAATGAGATGAGTTGAAAATTTGTCTAAGGCATGAAACATGATGCACAAGGTTAAAATGCGCCCAGGGGGTAGAGAAAGTTTCAGACTTTGGTGGAAGGAGGAGCGATACAGGGTGGCGACATATATGATTTCCCTATTTGGTACTCTTTAGCAGTCACAGGCCGAGGCTTCTTCGATGCAGCCCAGACAGAATCAGCTAGAGTTAGAAGAGCCAGGAAATATTTAAGGAGTCTTGAACACGCTTGAAGCGTTATTTGCTAAAAGATTGACACCGGAGGAGGTGACGACAGAGGGCTTGAAGGGCAGATTGGAGCCTTTCTTCTTGGATGTAAAGTCATTTGCCCAGGTAGACTTTGAAAATATGTTGACCCTCTCCAATATTATTCAGAACACTCAGGATGCCTTAGTTGCTTGGGGAAAATCTTGTACTTGGCAGGGGCAGGCAGTCACAGTGCTTGAGTTTCAGCTCAACCATATTCCACCCATCTCAGTTCAGGAGGTTGAAGCAATGTTGGCCAGATTCATCGAATTTGTAGTCAAAGAGAAGGAGAGTGGGAACGCCTTTCTGGATGATAGTGGGCATTAAATGCTCATAGTGATACAAGAAGAGAGTGGGCATTATGGGCTCATTTATTACTCCACTCCACTTTGTGGCAGTTTTTAGGGTAAATCTGGACTAGGGCTTATGTGGCTCAATCTGAGCCGTGCATTGTAATTGAATCTGAGCCGTCCATTGGATTGGGCCAACTATAAAAGGGGCATCCCCCCTCATTTGTACATATAGGAATGTAGGAGTTGATAGCATAGAAGGAGAGCAAAGCATAGATAGCATAGCATAGATTGATAGGAAGAAGGAAAGTTTTCAATTGAATACTTTGTAAGAGATTGTTGTGAACACTACCATAATAAAGAGAGTTGTCATTGCTTGTGATTTCATCTTTTGTTGCGGGCAGCTAGCAAGATTTCTTCGTCCTTCTAATTCACATAGAATCTTAAAGTAGAACTTAGAATAGAGTAAAATAATTTTCATTTCATGCAAGTAGATCATTGTGGAATGTGGTGGTTAATTTGAACAAAGCTTCACTAATCCATACCACTAGCAAGCTCACTGATGGTGGGTTCGCCTTGTGTGGTCAACTGGAATAGTTTGGACCTAACTTCGGTTGTAATTTACATGTTGGTATGCATCGTTGTGATGGTGCCTTCATGTTAAATTGGAATCTGAATATCTCTAGTTCACCCCTTTGAAGATTGCACCAGTTTTGTGGAAGCTGTCCAAGGTGAGGCAAAGCAAAGCCTGGTTGAAGTTTGTAAGATTTGATCGCCACGTCCCGCTCCTAGAGTAGATGATAGCTTTCCTTAATCCTCACAACCATTTAAATTCAGCATTTTCTGGTTAGTTTAGGAATTCGAGCTTCATTGATAAATCTCCCGAATCTTGAAAATCCTTTTCTCTCGAGTGAGCAATTGCATAAGTCCCCTTGAAATACCAGCAAATCACATCAAACCAATTAAGTCTACATCCACTGCATGAAGGAACCTTGGAGTTGAATGCATGATCTTTCACAATCTTAGCAGGTAGGATATTTTGATCAAGAGAGGATAGAGTGACCGTTGGAAACTTTATTCTGTGTTGGTGTGGTCATAAAACACCCGTCAACAGGTAACATGTCTCCTAATCCCATAAACTTGAATAAGCATTGGTTAATATTCTTTGAATGCTATTTATTTACTTGGGAATCGTTTCTTAGCTGTGTTCCAAGGGGTTGTTGATATTGCAAATACAAGTGTAATCAGTCTCAAAGAATGTGATAGCTTAGAAGGAGCCTTAAGTTTCACCCCTTGGAAATTTAAATTCCAAACTCTCATGAAAGAGTTGGATCCTTAGGGTATTGTGACATGGAAAATACAAGTGCAATCAGTTTCAGAGAATATGATGGGTTAGAGGGAGCCTCTGAAATGATAATTGATATTCGATATTCGTTATTTACAAAGGAGAGGAAAAATTCGTTATATAAAGAATTACAAGACAATGTTTCTAAAAAGAAACAATCGTTAACTAAAGCAAATTAAAGCAAATAATGGAAAGATACTTAAAGCTAATTGAAGCAAACTAAGCTAACTAAAAGTAAACTACCGACTAACTAAAAGGTAAGATGACCATTAAATATTACAACAATACTTTAATACCCT
This sequence comes from Sequoiadendron giganteum, assembly GCA_007115665.2. Lineage (NCBI taxonomy): Eukaryota > Viridiplantae > Streptophyta > Pinopsida > Cupressales > Cupressaceae > Sequoiadendron > Sequoiadendron giganteum. The sequence continues at coordinate 291,295,239 of CM021101.1, read as the reverse complement.
CCCTTAATGGTCATCCTATTAACTACACCAAGCTTATCTTGAAATTTTACAAATTTATCTGGATTGAGAGACTTGGTGAGAATGTTTACAGTCTGATCCTCAGTTGGAACATACTGCAACATCACAGATCCATCTTCAACAAGCTGGCGGATGAAATGACAATGAAACTCAACATGCTTGGTTCGCTCATGGAAGATTGGATTCTTGGCAAGCTTTAGCACCCCTTGATTGTCACAAAACAAGGGTCAAGGCCCTGCTTGAGACATTTGCATGCTAGCAAGCATCCTTCGAAGTCATACTGCCTCACATGTGGCCTTAACTGTTCCTCGATACTTTGCTTTTGTCGAGGAAAGAGCGACTACCTGTTGCTTCTTGCTTGTCCATGTGACTGGATTTCCTGTCATCGACTGAACTTGCCCAATCTGAATCTGTAAAACCAACCAACCTAGGATCTTTGCATCTGTTGTACAAAATACCAAAGTCAGGTGCCCCTTTCACATATCTCAACACTCGCTTCATTGCAACCCAGTGCTTTTCCTTAGGGGAAGTCATGAAACGAGAAATGTAGCTCACAGCGAAATTGAGATCAGGCCTAGTGGTAGTAAGATAGATGAGGCTGCCCACTAGTTGCTTGAATGCAAGCTCATTCACCACTGGTGAGTTTGATTTGGCTGAAAGTTTCAGCTCCTTCTCCATAGGAATGGATGAGATTTTGCAATCTTCCATCCTGAATTTCTCCAGCAAACTCCTGGCATACTTTGACTGAGAAATGAAGATACTACCACTTGTCTGCCAAACTTCTACACTTAGACAATAGTGTAGGAGACCCAAGTTCGTCATCTCAAATGCCTGACACAAATTCAACTTGATTTGTTCAATCAAATGTAACCTACTACCAGTAATGATGATATATCCCACATAGATGACAATAAGGATGATATCATTGCCAGTGTTCTTGACGTACAAATTTGCATTTGAGGGACTCCTCTGAAACCCTTGTGCAACCAAATACTTGTCAAACTTCAGGTACCTTTCTCAGGGCGCCTTCTTTAGGCCATAAAGAGCCTTCAACAATCTGCATACCTTATGCTCTTTTCCTACAACCTTAAAACCAGAAGGTTGTGTCATGTATACCTCTTTCTCCAAATCTCCATCGAGGAAGGCACTCTTCACATCCATTTGGTGGACCTTCCCCGCCAAACTGTGCTACCATGCCTAGGACAAGTCGGATGGTGCTCATCTTTGCTGTAGGAGCAAAGGTTTCCTCATAGTCAATACCTTCTCTCTACAAGAACCGCTTAGCTACCAACCGAGCCTTGTATTTATCCAGTGTTCCATCAGCCTTGTATTTTACCTTGTATACCCATTTATAGCCAATGGGTTTCTTCCCTGGTGGAAGATCTGACAGAATCCACGTGTTGTTCTTCAAAAGATTATGATGCTTAGAATCCATAGCCTTTTCCCATTTAGGTTTACCCTTGGCCTTTGAATACTGTTGGGGCTCATAAACACTCTGAATGTTGGCCATAAGAGCAAAACTTATTGTGTTATTTTTGCTCTTGCCTCTAGATGATCTTCCCTCAACAAGCTCATCATCATGAACATCACCAATGAGCTTTGCCCACCATGTTAGATTTTATGATCAGATATAAAACTCAGAATCTAATTCAAAATCAGACAGATAAACATAGTATATACCCTGGGAAAACCCTCCACTTGAGGGAGAAAAACCCAGCAACAATAGATCACTTATATATTGAATATAGAACAATAGTCTTCTTTTACAATGAGGCCAATTATGAGGCCAAGTAATGGCACCACAACCTGATGCTAACACAAAAATAATATAATGCTTCTTGCTGATGATAAACTCAGCCTCCTTCAATATATTGATCTGCACTTTGATGAACTTCTTCTTACACCAACTCATACTTATGAATATCGAAATGAACAAGTCAATATCAATTATTCAATGATCGAATGGCATCTCCATTATATACTATTCGATGAGGAGGATCCAAGAATTGCGTCTCTTCAATGCACAAGGTCGGTCACCAATGAAGAGATATGTCTCTCCAAGAAGAGCGCTGATTATCAAGGAAGGGTCGGCCATAATAAGCAACCTCAAATTAATAAATAAATAACAGTATATTATTTATTCTTCATGTGATGGGTAACTCCAATAAAATAAATAGCCAATAGGCTATATGCAATTTTATTGCTTGAATCGAGGCTGGAAGGATGAGCTCGAAGCTGTAAACATCAACACTCCCTCTCAGCTAGGGAGGAATACTTCCAATTGAACAAGACATATCACCTCATCATGATGTCAATCACCATAGCTAATCCCATGTAGAACAGAGCATATCACCTCATCGTGATATCGACCACTATGGCTACACCCATGTGTGGAAAGGAGCTTATCACCTCATTGTGATATCAACCATCATGGCTACTCCCATGAATGGTATATGTGCACAAGTGCCTCATCACTCAATGTGATGTCGTCATCTCATCATGACGTTCACCATAGATACTCCCAGAGGGTGAATAAACACAAGTACAAGGAAATCATCACAGACTCTCTCACGTGATGTTGTCATGGAGTCACACACATGACATCCACCTTGGATACTCCCAGAGGGTGGAAATAGGGGCTTTCACCTCAAATTTCTCTATCACAGAGAAAGATGCATTAACAAGGGCTTGCACCACAAATCTCTCTCATAGAGAGAAATGCATTAAAGAAAATCATTGAAGATCACTGAAGCTGAGACTCCCTCTCAGCTAGGGCTTCATTCTCCATAATACCAAGCTTGTCTCAGAAGTACACAAACTTTACTTTGGCGAGGGGCTTGGTGAGAATGTCTTCTGTCTGCTCATCAGTGCTAATGTATCTCAACTGAATTGCTTTCCTCAATACCATTTCTCTGATATAGTGGTATTTGATCTCAACATGCTTGGTCCTGTCATGAAACACTGGATTGATAGAAAGTTTCACACAACTTTGATTATCACAATGAATGATAGTAGGTGTAATGTCCCCTTCTCGAGCATGATCTTTCTAGTTGACCATTGGCCTATTCCGGAGACCCGTAGGCTTGTCGGAAGGTAAAATTAGGGTTTCTTGTTTTGAAGGATGCTCTTGCTTGAGGTTGGTTGATTCAATGGCGGATTCTTTCTGGGTTTTCAGAGAGCTTCACAATGATATGTTTTCCTGGCGTTCTGAGCATTTTCAGGAATTTACTATTTTTAGTAAATTCTATTTTGGCAGTGGTCCTGTTGGCTTTGGCACGGTCGGCTTTCTACTTCAGGCAGATCAGTTGGCTTACTCATTTTTGGCTTTGGGGCATAACTGGAGAGATAAGTCGAATTATTTTAATTAAGTCATGTTTTAATGTTATATTTTAACATTGACCCCTTGGCCTAGCAACTTCACTTTAATTTGTTTTTAAAAGATGTTCTTTATGGGTGGGCGCCTCATTGAGGAAATTAATATTATTAAAAGATTTAATCCAAGCTAAAGTTGGGTGCCAACTTCAAGGAAGAAATAAAGTTTATATTAAAAGTCAAATTTTGCTTGGAAAAGTGGGACGCCATCTATTGGAGGATTAGGGTTTGATTCAACAAAGAAGATTAGGGTTTTGAGAAGAGTCATCTGGAAATTATAAAAGGAAGCCATTGGTTCTCATTTCAGGATCTTTTGTCTATAGGAATGTTATGCTGCCAGATTGGCTTTGGGATTGCTTCAAGGAATGAAAGCCTCCTAGCTTGGCTCTTCTTCTTGCTTGAAAGACAGCAACTAGTTGAGATTTTTGAGTGTTATTGATTTGTCTTTTCAGTTATAGTTGGTTTCCTATCCCTTGTAGTTGAGTTATATCATTTTCTATCAATTCCAGAGTTGCTGGTCATGACTGCTAAATGTATGTTTCTGTTCACAAGTCTCAAATTATAAACATTCTCGTTCTGGGTATTGTCTCATTGTGTTTCCCTGTTGGAGGTGACCCTTCATGAATATTTGCAGATTTTAATATGAAGTTTATGATTTTATAAAGCAAATTCGTCATTCCTTGAAAGCCGTACTTTCTGGAGTGCCTGGGGATTCATGCCAGTAATTAATAACCACTTTTAGTTGCCATTTCTTATTACTAAACTAGGCGCCATCATTTTGAAGGTCTATTGCATCAAACTTGAAGTCATTTGGGTCAGTTTTGAGTGATATATGAGCAATTTCGTGGGTTACAGGCATGCTGGTTTGCATTTCTGATTACTGGACTGTCACATCAGATTTATTACAGTCAAGTTTTGTGTGGGTTTTAAGTGATAGAAGATATTAAGTTCATTTGGGGAGGTCCTAACAATTTGCAGCTTCTTCATTTCTCTCTAACATCATTCTTGCAGATTGTAAGGCTGTCAGTATTTGTCTAAAACAGCATCTTCAGTTTGGTATTTGAGTGAAGCAGTTTCTCTTCATATTGTAAGCTGAACAGTAGTACTGTCAGCAGTTCTCTAATCTTGCTTATCATGATTCGTAATGCGTATCTTTACATTCCATAATTGTAGTTGTATTTCCTTTTCCTCCCCCCTATGGTAGCTCCTTTCCCACTCCGGGTTAGAAAGCACATTCTGGGTGTCGAGTTACTTTCAACATTCTAGCTTATTTCCCTTAATCGCATTGTAAGTCTTAGCATCTCTGTCATATGGTAGCTCCCATTCCATCTCGGTTTGGAAAGCACATTCTTGACATCGAGTTATTTCAGCTTAATAGTGATAGGGATCCTCTGACCATATGATCGTCCTTTGCGGGCACATTCTTGGTTAGAGTTACATTCAGTTGCAGTTTGTTTTAAGGCACTGATGATCCTCTTGCCATATGACAGCCTCTCTCTTGTTGAGATTGAGTGCGCATTCTTGGCAACGAGTTATTTTTAACTGCTGGTTGATTGAACTCACCTTAACGGATTCTTGTTGTTGAGTTGTAAAATTGAAAAAATTGGTTTGGGATATTTCAGTGGTATCAGAGCCAAGATCCTGCCATCCTGTGAAAGTAGTCACTGATTTAATTGTCAGATGAGTGACAGAGATACCAGATACTACGTACAGAGAGAGATGACTACAGAAAAGTCTGTACTTGAGTTAATGCAGGAACTGTTTATGCTAATGAAGGATCCTAACATAAGGTGGGGAATCAGAAAGATTTATGCTAAGTCTGAAAGTCGGGATAGAAAGGTTCACATGTCACATCAGAATGATCGTGAGCTTGATAAAGATACCTTGACAAAGGAAGAGTGTGTGATAGAGCCTCATAATACGCCCCTTGACTTGCATGCGATAGCAAATGAAGAAGTGCAAGTTGAAGGACATACTATTGGTGTCTTTGAATCCGCTTATGTCCATTACCAAAGTGATGATGCTGGTAATGATTCCAATGTGTTTGTACCTCCTCTTGTTGAAGATTTAGTGATGGATAATTCTCCTCTTGTTGCTGTTCAAACTCCTGAAGAGTTTTCAGAAAATGAATTTATGACAAGCGATCAAGAAGACCCTTTTGGCATGCATATGATTGTTCATGATGAGATCAGAAATGCACCTATAGATGATGGGTTCATTGAAGATAAGAATGATAAAGTTTTCCAAACAGCTAGCACTAGAGATTCTTTACTTCATTACAGTGATGGTGTCAAGGGTGGTTTTGGGTTTGATCATCAAACCAAACCATTGGAAATAAATATTAATGAGGATGATAGTTTAAGTGAATTGGGTGGTGAGCTATTCAAAGAGTCGACACTCCAAAAGAAGCACAAAGAGCTCATTCCTTTTGATCAAAACAGTCAGCCTCTTACTATTTGGGATCCAGGTGTGGAGTCATCTAGCGAAGATAAGGAACTAGTGTGGGATGAATTCCCTTTTCCTCCGAATGAAGATCAAAAATCAGATTGCATTGCAAACTATGAGGTAGCCCTTGGAGGAGGAGCTGCCTTTGAAGAAGAAGACTGCCTAGCCAAGCTCCATAATGATCTCTTTGAAGTAGTTGCAACCACTAAAGAGGAATATGTGGTTACAAAAACCTTCCGAACAGCGGACAAATATGATTCCTTGAGCAGATTGGATGCTGGCATAATGTTTGATCAAGGAGGCAGTGATGAAGAAGAAGAGCTAGAAGACCATATGGCTCTTGAAGATGTAGAGTTTGAAGGTGTTACCAAGCCCGAATCTGATTTTTCAATGCATGAAGTTGGCTGCAAACTTAGGATCGAAGAAATTGTGGAATGTGTTCCTCTCCATGACATTGAGCATTTTCCTCTAATGGAGGGAGAAAGACATGAAAGCTGGAACAGCTATGATGGCAGCGAGGGCACAAAATAAAGTTTTGATTTTGAAAATCAGTCAGCTTGCAATCCGCCATCTTTGCATATTCTTGAGTGGGAGGATCAAGTCAAAGAGTCCCTTAAGAGGGAAGTGCGAGTTCTATCCCAATTTGATTGCACTCACAGTTTGATTGAAAATTTCTACTAGAAGGCTCAACTTGAAGAAAGAAGAAGAGGAGTTAAGGAGGAAGTTGCTCTTCTCAACTTGCAACTTATCAGAGACTCTTGGGAGACATTGAAATCAGATTGCATACACTTGATTGTAGATCGGGATCATGCCATTGAACTTGCAAAGAAGACCTTCAGTGCTTTCCAAGGGAAAGAGAGAAAGATTGATGAGCTTACTCATGAGCTTGAATCAACAAAGGCTATGCTAGAAGAAACTCTAGTAGCATTAATGGAGGTAGAAGATCAGTTCGCTGATTTCAAACCTTCTAAGGAGCAAGAGAATGCACATAGAGCTGAAGAAATCAAGCAAGTCATTAAAGAGCTCGATAGTCTTGAAGGAGAGTTTGATCTTGTAGGTTTCACAAGAAAATCAGAAATTGCTAGTGCTGATTTGGAGCAGCAAAATGGAAGGAACGAATTCCTAGTGTATGACAATCCTCTTTTTGAACTGGGTGAAGAGGAAGCTTATGAGAAACATTCCTTTGTGGTAGATGATGGGACTTCAAGCCTTGAGGAAATCACTTTTGACACCATTGTTGAAGAGGGAAGTTCTAGCACTTATTCTAGCAATGGAACAAGGATGCATAAGTTGCATAATGAGGACTTACCTGCTGCTCCTAGTCTCCCCATTCAGGAGGTGGGAAATCAAGAAGCATGGTGGAATGAGGTCACTAATCTTGATGGTCAACAAAGGGATGATTGGCACTCCGATGAAGAGTTCATTCATTTTCTGATGTGGATGCTTGTCAGATTCCTATCGGACTTCCTGCTTACACCATCTTCTCTAAGAATAACTAATTTCATAATGGAGTTTGATGAAGGGTCCATTGAATCCTTCCCGCAATTCTTCTCTCATGATTTTGAATTTGACTTTCTCAATGAATTCAGATTTGTTGAGTACTTCTTGGAGTTTCAGGGTGCGATGATTCAAATAGAACGTATTTCCCAAAGCGTTCTAGTAAAAGTAATTCTCCATTTGCAGAATGGCTCTTCTTTACTTATGATGTGGGGCCCTGGTATCAACTTGCTTTTGACATGTGTCAAGAAGGTATGTTGGAGTGATGAGCCTCAAATTCACTATCCTTTGGATGTTGTTACTTTCTTTGTCAGTCATTTGAAGTTCACTCCTAATGATCAATGAGAGTTTTGGAAAGTAAAGTTGAGCAAGGATTGGTACTTGGCTGTGATGGGATCTTCAATGGGTTTATTTTCAGCTGTAGATATGAGCAGACATGATTTTTTGGGTGCTGATTTTCAGTTTGGCAACAGCTATCTATCTCCTTGGATGCTGATTTTCATAAAATCAGATTTCAAGTTGATCATTTCAGTCTTGTTGGGTTGCTGGTTCATTCAATTTCAGACCTTCCAATTTCTTTCGAGGGACAATTTATGGCTTCAAAGGAGAGAATTGGTGGTGTGGACTGAGCACGATCATAATTTGGAAAGAAACCATACTCATTCTAATGGTTTTCTTGGTACATATTCTTGTACAAATAATTGGAGCAGCAGACCATCGCTCGACTTGGCTTGGCATTTCGAGACTCCTACTGCTGAGATCCTGTTCAATGTCTTGATTCTACATTCTGAGACTCTTGGGGTTGGAATTGTGAGAAACTTCTTCAGACTTCATAGTTGTGCCATGATAATTCAGCGGAGGCATAGGGAATTCATGTGGAATCATGAGTTTTTGTTTGTTGAGTTCTTGCAAAGGATAGCCTTCCTCTTTGCAAGAAGAGTTGAAGATGTCACATTTGCAGTCATAGTTTCGTTTGTTACCATGTGGAGGTATGCTGAGGAGATTAGTTATGAGTTGAGTGACCTATCCTTCTTCTTGCCTAGAATTGTGGTTGATAGTGGTATTGTTGTTACTGTTGACTCTGGGCATCTTGGACGTGAGACGTTGCATGATATTGATCTTAGTCCTTTCAGATCTTTTAGTTTGATTATCATGGATGATAACACTTTGGAGTTACAAGGGAGGTTAGTGCAGCATTGGCATGATGTTTTCACTGATGTGATCAGAGTGGTGTAGCAGTGGCATGGTGGGTCCTTTTTGAGATGGATTTGGGAACCTAGGATCATACTTGTTTTCGTATGGATCAGTTTTAAATTTTCTGGAGTTATGGCGATATTGCTCGAGGACAAGCAATTTTGGGAAGGGCGGATTGTAATGTCCCCTTCTTGAGCATGATCTTTCCAGTTGACCGTTGGCCTATTTCGGAGACTCGTAGGCTTGTCGGAAGGTATAATTAGGGTTTCTTGTTTTGAAGGATGCTCTTGCTTGAGGTTGGTTGATTAAATGGCGGATTCTTTCTGGGTTTTCAGAGAGCTTCACAGTGATATGTTTTCCTGGCGTTCTGAGCATTTTTAGGAATTTACTATGTTTAGTAAATTCTATTTTTGGCAGTGGTCCTGTTGGCTTTGGCATGGTCGGCTTTCTACTTCAGGCAGATCAGTTGGCTTACTCATTTTTGGCTTTGGGGCATAACTGGAGAGATAAGTCGAATTATTTTAATTAAGTCATGTTTTAATGTTATATTTTAACATTGACCCCTTGGCCTAGCAACTTCACTTTAAGTTGTTTTTAAAAGATGTTCTTTATGGGTGGGCGCCTCATTGAGGAAATTAATATTATTAAAAGATTTAATCCAAGCTAAAGTTGGGCACCAACTTCAAGGAAGAAATAAAGTTTATATTAAAAGTCAAATTTTGCTTGGAAAAGTGGGACGCCATCTATTGGAGGATTAGGGTTTGATTCAACAAAGAAGATTAGGGTTTCGAGAAGAGTCATCTGGAAATTATAAAAGGAAGCCATTGGTTCTCATTTCAGGATCTTTTGTCTACAGGAATGTTATGCTGCCAGATTGGCTTTGGGATTGCTTCAAGGAATGAAAGCCTCCTAGCTTGGCTCTTCTTCTTGCTTGAAAGACAGCAACTAGTTGAGATTTTTGAGTGTTATTGATTTGTCTTTTCAGTTATAGTTGGTTTCCTATCCCTTGTAGTTGAGTTATATCATTTTCTATCAATTCCAGAGTTGCTGGTCATGACTGCTGAATGTATGTTTCTGTTCACAAGTCTCAAATCATAAACATTCTCGTTCTGGGTATTGTCTCATTGTGTTTCCCTGTTGGAGGCGACCCTTCATGAATATTTGCAGATTTTAATATGAAGTTTATGATTTTATAAAGCAAATTTGTCATTCCTTGAAAGCCGTACTTTCTGGAGTGCTTGGGGATTCGTGCCAGTAATTAATAACCACTTTTAGTTGCCATTTCTTATTACTAAACTAGGCGCCATCATTTTGAAGGTCTATTGCATCAAACTTGAAGTCATTTGGGTCAGTTTTGAGTGATATATGAGCAATTTCGTGGGTTACAGGCATGCTGGTTTGCATTTCTGATTACTGGACTGTCACATCAGATTTATTATAGTCAAGTTTTGTGTGGGATTTAAGTGATAGAAGATATTAAGTTCATTTGGGGAGGTCCTAACAATTTGCAGCTTCTTCATTTCTCTCTAACATCATTCTTGCAGATTGTAAGGCTATCAGTATTTGTCTAAAACAACATCTTCAGTTTGGTATTTGAGTGAAGCGGTTTATCTTCATATTGTAAGCTGAACAGTAGTACTGTCAGCAGTTCTCTAATCTTGCTTATCATGATTCGTAATGCGTATCTTTACATTCCATAATTGCAGTTGTATTTCCTTTACCTCCCCCCTATGGTAGCTCCTTTCCCACTCCAGGTTAGAAAGCACATTCTGGGTGTCGAGTTACTTTCAGCATTCTAGCTTATTTCCCTTAATCGCATTGTAAGTCTTAGCATCTCCGTCATATGGTAGCTCCCATTCCATCTCGGTTTGGAAAGCACATTCTTGACGTCGAGTTATTTCAGCTTAATAGTGATAGGGATCCTCTGACCGTATGATCGTCCTTTGCGGGCACATTCTTGGTTAGAGTTACATTCAGTTGCAGTTTGTTTTAAGGCACTGATGATCCTCTTGCCATATGACAGCCTCTCTTGTTGAGATTGAGTGCGCATTCTTGGCAATGAGTTATTTGTAACTGCTGGTTGATTGAACTCACCCTAACGGATTCTTGTTGTTGAGTTGCAAAATTGAAAAAATTGGTTTGGGATATTTCAGTAGGCTCCAATGATTGTCCAAACAATCTTGCAAAGAGCTTCCGAAGTCACATTGCTTCTCGAGTTGCCACACAAGCTGCAATATACTCGGCCTCTGCGGTGCTCAGTGCCACTGAAGACTACTTCCTACTACACCAGGAGATCATAGCAAACCCCAAACTGAAACAACATCCAGAGGTGCTCTTCTGATCAGTGACTCACCCTGCCCAATCAGAATCAGTATAACCATGCAGCTTCAAGTCCACACCAGAAGAATATCTCAAGCCATACCCAACTATGCCACGCAAGTATCTCAGGACATGCTTTGCTGCAACTAGATGTATTTGCCTTGGTTCACACATGAATTGACTAAGTGCACTCACTACATAGCAAATATTTGGTCTAGTATTGACTAGATACAACAACGATCCAATCAATTGCCTGTACATAGTCGGATCCACCAAATCTGATCTAGTTGCAACCTCTTTTAACTTCTGCAATTTGGTCTCCATAGGTGTAGTCATAGATTTGCAATCCATCATACTAGACCTTTCCAGGATGTCAATTGTATACTTCCCTTGACTAAGAATGATCTCATTAGGCCTCTGCCAAACTTCTAAACCAAGGAAGTAGTGCATGTATCCAAGATCCAAAAGCTAACTCCTTGCATTTGGTAAAGAGGTGATCTTCTCCAGTAAGAATTAAATCAACATAAAGAACCAAAATCAACTATATTACCATCTTTTTCAGGTTCAATAGGATCCCTCTAAATCTTCAAGTACTTGCATCAATCTTCTAACCTCATCGTCCAAGATTGCCTGCAACGCTTGCCTTAGAGAAATGGTTTCGAGCGCACACCTTTGTAGAGATTTAGGGCTGTCCTCATTGACCTCATCCCAGATCACTTTATTCTGAATAGGTTTGTGGAGCTACCAATGTTAAATCCAGGCTGACTGTCTTGAGCAATTCTTATCTCAACTGCTGAAGAGGATCTTCAGGGATTTAGCATCAGGCCTTGCAACTTCTACTCCGTGAGTCATAGAACTCCCTCTGAAGGTTAATTTCCCCTCTTCAAAAAGACTGATCACAGTGACAACCTGAATAGATTCTTCCTTTTCGAGAGATGTCTTCAGCCACCAACTCAGTCCTATGGTTGCAAGCTGAGTCTCCATGCTTCAACCTACAAGATGCATGAACCTCTTCTTCTCTGAAGGCAATCTCTTATGCTTCTTGGTCCGTCCTAAAGACATTAAGGAGAGATTACTACTAGTTCACAGAACTCAACTATTCTAAAGAGAAATACCAATGCTGGAAGCATGCATGATTTACCATCTCAATGTTATAGCATGAATTAATAACTACATAAGAAATTCATGAACATGAAATACTTATCTCATCAAAATATTCTTAAATAATCCCAGATAATTAATTCATCATTCATTTGCTTCTCGATCCAATCTGCATTTTAAAGGATTAATAATAATAATAGGTTATATGTAAGAAGCAAAGATCAAAAGAAGTATTAGAACTTATCTTTATTGATCCTGATATATCTTTCTTCCATCTTTTACTCCTCTCGAAAGAGCTAATCTCAGCACAATAAGAGACAATTTGCTCAACTCAGATTTCTTGAATGCATTATGCAGTCAGCAAGTAGAACTAGACCTCTCCAAGAGTCAAAGCTCTATCACAGTCCATGCATTAGAGAATGATATTGATGTGACCAACCAATCACAATCGAAATTGCAATTCTCTTTTTATTTCCGAGTCACACTCAGAAATCTTCACAACTAGCATGAAATAACTTGCAATGAATAATTGGTATCTTCCAAGGGGTCTTATGTCAGTGAACACAATTCAAGAGAAACCATGATCTCTCTTTACTAATCACACATGATCCAAATAAAAGATACAACTCAGCAAACTGAAATTCAGCCTAGAAAGGTGATTTCAAGGATACAAACAAGGAATACTTATCTTTTTAAATATTTTGATGGATGCAATTACTGGACACAGTATGATTCGCTGCTCTTGTGCTCAGATCAGTCTACAACCTTCACAGCTTGAACATAGGCCCCATGATTTAGAATTTGTAGACGTGACAGGGTTAAATTTGAACATGGTCTTTGACCGTTCAAATTTATCGATGCACTCTGTTTCCAGCTGCAACCCACCAGATTATGATACAGGTGCAACATGCTCTGTGATGTTCGGATGTAGAAAACAACAAGGATGAACTTCAGCGCATCATCAACAATGGAGGGGCAAACATCATTACCAAATTATGTGACATTAGTGCCATCCGACACTTGCAACTCACAGGACTTGAAAAACTAAAGGGAACAAACCACTAGCAACACTCAGAGACTTGAGTTAGAGGCGGATAAGATCATCACTCATAAACTGGAAGGTTGCGATAAGATCCTCGGAGATGATCATTCCGACATCGCTATCATTATTAGACCAAAGCAAGCATTTAACTTTGATACAAACAGTCTCATGGTTATCAAACCATCGAATGCTGTAAGGCACAAAATTTTAATATTCGGAAAGATTATTCCCGTGCATGTAATATTGCTCGGCCCAATCACGTCTTTGGGTTGAATGGCAAACATCGACTTTTCTATAAGGTATCTCTGTGATGCGTAAGACTTGTAGCTCGGTTGACACCAATGAGATCTCTCGACAACAGAGTCAAATAATATCAAAGCCGTCGTGATTGTTCCTAATACCGGCATCCAAGAACTTGCCTGAGCATCCGATCTCAATATCGAGCCTCCAAATCTCATTTCAACCAATCAAAGTCAGACTGAGTGCCTAGTCGATAATTAGGCCACTAGAAAAACGATATTACATATATTCGCAAATGAAGAACCGCCCGATAATTCAACATTGCTTGATGAGATAGGAATCCCGACCTCACTCAAGGCATTCATGGAGGCAAAGAAATCGATTAATATGTAAAGGCATCAACTTCACCGGTATTCATTACAGAGCCTGAAACAATTTCGAGTATCATAGATGGACGGAGTCACTTCCGTTGTTGCACATATTGGCAACATAAGGAGACTCCCAATTGCATATGTAGCTTCGTCTCCATCAACGGCAATAACATTGACCAGAGGTAATGAATACGATGACCCATCCAACATTGAAGATGCGATTCTTAGTCCAATTTGATCAAGATTTCTTTAAACCTGCTTTGATACCATGTTAGTTTTTATGATCAGATATAAAACTCAAAATCTAATTCAAAATCAGACAGATAAACACAATATATACCCTAGGAAAACCTTCCACTTGAGGGAAAAAAACCTAGCAACAATAGATCACTTATATATTGAATATAGAACAATAGTCTTCTTTTACAACGAGGCCAATTATGAGGCCAAGTAATGGCACCACAACCTGATGCTAACACAGAAATAATATAATGCTTCTTGCTGATGATAAACTCAGCCTCCAATATATCGATCTGCACTTTGATGAACTTCTTCTTACACCAACTCGTACTTATGAATATCGAAATGAACAGGTGAATATCATTAATTCAATGATTGAATGGCATCTCCATTATATACTATTCGATGAGGAGGATCCAAGAATTGCGTCTCTTCAATGCACAAGGTCGACCACCAATGAAGAGATATGTCTCTCCAAGAAGAGCGCCGATTATCAAGGAAGGGTCGGCCATAATAAGCAACCTCAAATTAATAAATAAATAACAGTGTATTATTTATTCTTCATGTGATGGGTAACTCCAATAAAATAAATAGCTGATAGGGTATATGCAATTTTATTGCTTGAATCGAGGTTGGAAGGATGAGCCCGAAGCTGTAAACATCAACACCACTTAGGGCGAGGAGGAGATGCATCTTCTTCCAAATTAGGATGAGCATCATCATGACTTGGGCTGCCTGGAATAATACCATTTGGATGCTAATCCAGGTTATCCTGAGGAAAAGTTGCTGGTACAAAATCTTGCCTAGGAGATTCCACAATGTCAAAATCATCAGAGTTCCTCCCCGCTGGTAGAGGATCTTGCCTAGGAGATTCCACAATGTCACAACCATCAGAATCCCTCCCTACAGTTGGATCTATTGAAAGCTTAGCTCCCAAATCCTTGGTCTTCAAAGGCTAATTGTTAGGACTCTTGATGGGAGAAGAGAGAAAAAGGGGCCTACCTTCCTCATCAAACACAATATCTCTATTGAATGTCAAATGATCAATGGCCACATCAATCAACTGATAGGCCTTATGATTGTCACTGTATCCTGTTAGCATCAACTTCTGGCTCTTGGATACCAGCTTGGTCCTCTTGGCATATGGAATCCAAACATATGCAGTTGAACCAAACACTCTAAGATGAGTGATTCTTGGTTTCCTCCCAAACCATGCTTCCTCTGGGGTCATCTTCTTGATGGCCTGTGTGGGAGATCGGTTAAGAAGGTATACTGTAGTATACACTGCCTTAGCCCAAAACTTCTTGGGAACATTCTTGTTCTCCAACATACAGTGGGCCATTTCTGTGATGGTATGATTTCTCCACTCGACAACACCATTCTACTGAGGGGTGTAGGGTGTGGCAAGCTGACACTTAATATCATGTTTAGCACAGAAGTCGGTGAACTGGTTGGAACAAAACTCACCACCATTGTTTGACCTAAGAGTTATGATTTGACATCCAAAATCTTTTTCAACTAATGCCTTAAACTTCTAAAATTCATTGAACACTTGTGAATTTCCCTTGAGAAAATACACCCACATTTTCCTACTAAAATCATCAACAAACAAGAGGAAATATTTGGCACCAATGACTGATGCAGTATTCATTGGTCCACAATCATTTGCATGAACTAGTTGTAGAACCTTGGATGCTCTCCAAGACTTTCCATCTGAAAATGGAGTATGATGCTGCTTCCCTGCTTGGCAAGCTCCACAAACACCATGTGTCTGCTGCTGAATCTTAGGTAAGCCTTCTACTGAATTCTCCCGAGCTAGCTGAGAGAGGTAGGCAATTTTGAGATGCCCATACCATTGATGCCAAAGAGTGCTGATAGATGAACTCCTCGCAACAAGCGCATGTTCCAGAGGATCTCCAGTATCAAGCAACTGGTACAAACCATGATCCTCGAGCCCAATGGCCATAGTTTTCTTGGACTCCTTTTCAACAATTTGACACTTGTGCGAACTAAAAATGATGTCCAACTTTAGACTGTCTCATAATCTGACTCACCGAGAGCAGATTAAGCTCCATGCCTAACACATAGTATGCATTGAGAAATATTAAATTTTCCCACCAGATGTGATTTGGATGTTGCCCTTGCTGACAACTGTATACTCTTCACCACCACCAAAGATGACAGAATTAGAGCAAGCCATATACTTCGTGAACCAATCTCTCCTGTTTGTAAAATGTCGAGAGGCTCCAGAATTGATGTACCATGCAAATGATTTGACACGATGCTGGTCATTTGGCTATCAATGCATAAGAGGTAGATGCCTGGTCAGATTGCATAGATTCCATCCCTCCCGTTTTCCAAAAGCATGAAAAATGAGGGAAATTTTGTGATCAACTGGCAGTAAACCCTAGACAATCAGTTGGCAGAACTCCCACAATTTAAAAAAAATCATCTAAAATGAGGCTCAAAAACACAAGATTTTTTTTCATAAAAAACCTTAAAAAAAGTCCGAAAAGCAAGATTTTTCGGAAAAAATCTTCAAAAAACTTTTGAAAAAGCAAGATTTTTTCAGAAAAAATGTTAAAAAAGCTCTCCAAGATCGCCCAGATCAGATCACGAACTCAACCTAGAAAAAAATCGCAAAAAAAACTTCAAAAATCAGCGATCTCTTGCAAAAGAAACCCTCAAATCTACTTGAAAACCTTCACAAAATCTTCTACAACAAACCCTTCAAAAAACAGCTTCAAAAACCCTTCGATTTCCAAAAAAACGGTTCACAAAAACTCTTCACAAAAAATCCTCAATTTTTATCTTTAAAAAAAAAAAATCGGAAAAAAGAACTTCTGAAAATTTCCAAAAAACTTCAAGTAACTAGCCACGAATTTTTATTGCTCAAAACAATCGCCAAAAATGAGCCTATGCTCTGATACCATGAAATGATAATTGATATTCGATATTTGTTACTTACAAAGGAGAGGAAAAACTCCTTATATAAAGAATTACAAGACGATGTTTCTAAAAAGAAACAATCGTTAACTAAAGCAAATTAAAGCAAATAACAGAAAGATACTAAAAGTTAACTGAAGCAAACTAAGTTAACTAAAAGTAAACTATCGACTAACTAAAAGCTAAGATGATCATTAAATATTAGAATAATACTTTAATAGCCTCAAATTTACCCCTTATAAATTTAGGCTCCAAACTTTCATGGAGGAGTTGGATTGTTGGGGTATTGTGAATGGTAAAGTTTCTCCTTCAACAGATCCACAACAACTTGCAGCTCATGAGAAGGATGCTGCCAAGGAAAAGAGGATGGTATTGGACTTTGTGAAAGACCACCTAATTCCTTGTATTGTTGGAAAGATGACAAGGGAGATATTTGATGCTCTGGCAACTTTCTACTACAGGGTGAACAGCTCTAGGAAGATGTGTTAAAGAACAAATTTCCTGAGGTAATGTTGAACTTGATTTGGTAATTAACTACCTCATGAAGATAATTGAGTTGCAGATCAGCTGCATGATATTGCTAACAAAGATCAAAGATGATGAATTAGGGCCTATTGCACTTAATGGTCATCTAAGGAATACCTGATCTATATTCTTTGGTAGAGTTAAAGAGTGGTAAGTTGGGATGTATAATCTAATGGCTGGGGATGATCCTTAAGTTCTTAGGAGTCTTCAATAGTGATTGAAGAGCCCAAGATACCTTCTCTAGCAACCATAGATTACAAATCCGATCCTCATTTGATTGGCACTAGCCAAGGAGGAGAGGTCGCTCCATCCTCTAGTTCAACCACAAAAAGATGGCTTTCCGAAGTCTTATAGGATGCAGATGGGAATGTTGGCAAGCCTAAACAATCAATTAGGGTAAGCCATATACCAACAATTTTTTTTGTTTATCTTGGCTTGATGATTTTTGTGATGCCCTCTATCTATTTTCTTTTTCTTTTTTTCTTTTATTTATTAAACCAGAATGATGCTAGGAAAGAAAGAACAATGTACCACACCAATATACTAACAAAGTAAACCCCTAACAATAAATTTGGAGCTGTATTTTATTGATAAAATCTGCTGGAATACATCAACAGAGTAATAATAATAAAAATTTGCTTGATTATATCAATAGAATAATAATAATGTGGAACTAATTAGAACTCAAGCACATGGTGGAAGATCTTTCCCAAATCAGATTTGACGTTGTTTAATGTTGCTCTAGCCACTCCACAACTCGATCTAGCAATGGAAAAGAGACTTCTTTCGGCTCAATGCAACCCCTAAATGAGATTGCCCACAAGAAACTAGAAGGAATTCATCATTTGATCTTTGGGAGGGTTTTGTCACTTTTCATCCTTGAATCAGTAAATGGGTGTTGCCTAATGTAGCCTCTCTCTCTAGGTCTAGAATATGTGAAATAACATAGTTTGAATGTCTCAAGGTTGGGCCACCTCTATCTATTCATTGACATGCCCCAAACCCGAGACGCCTAGCCCAAGTATCAATAATAAAGATTTCTTTTTATTTGATGTGACACTAATATCACTTAATAATCAAGTACGACATAACATGGCACTAGTGTAATACCATTAAATTGCCCAAGTAGCCAATAAACCTTGATTCCTTATCAGTAAATCAATTATAGCCTGAGATCCATGTTGGAAATTGTTGTCATTGATGTCAAAGGCGTTCGAAGTCCAAAATTGAAGGTGTGAGAAAATAAAATATATTGTTGCTAAGGGCCGACCCTTAGACCCTAGGCGCCCTCATTAAGTAAATAAAAATTGCAAATTAATTTTTTATGGAGAGGGCTGACCCTCCCAAGTGGTGTGCCCCATTTTTGGAGGTTTATTTTAAAATAAAATAAAATAAAATATAGGGGCTGATCCCCATCGAAGTGCCCAAGCTAGAGATGAAAGCATGCATTCAAAAGGAGTTGCATCCATTTGTAAAGTATGCGTTGCTTCATAAAGTCACCCCCCTTGGAGAAAATATCTAAGGAGATTGTGGACTCCATTTGAAGGCAAACAATTCATTGAATATCATTTTTAAGGAGTAGATTGGAAAGGAACATAAGTGCAGATTTTTGAAGATATTTGGGCAGATCCATATGAGCTTTATGGCAGAATTTATGAGGGATCTTTGAAAATTCTAGAGGCAGATTTTGATGAAGTAGTGAGCAGATTTATGAAGGTGAATTAGGGCAGACTTAAGAAGCAGCCTCAAATAAATTATTATATTATTTATTAGGAAGTTGGTGCCCTCTAACTAAGGAGATTGGGAGGATGGTGCCTCTCATTAGAAGAGATTGATGTCTCTTTGTAATGTCCCCTTTTCCTAGCTAGTGGTTAGATGCAATGGTTAGTCTACCGACTAGTCCCTGTAGGCTAACAGGTTGTTTAGGGGACCCCTTTGAGGGTGATCTATGGCTCTTCAGTAGACCCTTTGGTGCTTATTTCTGTACTCTTCAGCTCAATGCCCTAGTTTATTTGTGGTGTGCTTTTCGGAGGCCATTCTGGACACTTTGACCCACACTTACTATTTTTAGTAAGTCATTTGGATGTGTTGCTCATGCTTACTATTTATAGTAAGTCATGGTTTGGTCAGTTGGCAGAGTTTCTATATTTGGCATGATGGCGTATTGGTTAATATTTGTCCTATGCATTTAATATTAATAAAGTTAAATTAAATATTTTAACTTTATGCGTTATTAATAAATTAAAAGGGACTTTATATTTAAAAGGATATAAGTGATTTTTAAAGTGCACTTTATAATATAATGTTAAGTGTCAATTTAAAAGGGAGATATAAGTGACTTTAAAAGGGATGTTATATTATTGAGTTGTGCTTCAAAATTAAAAGAATGAAAGGTGGGGAAATTAAAGAAAATGAAATGAAATGAAATTCAAATGCAAATTGGGCATGGAAAATATAAAAGGCATTGAGAGCTCATTTTGCACATTCATAATTATTATTCTTGTTTGCACAAAATTTGAGAAGAGCTTCAACAAGGGTTTGTTGGTTGTGAAAGCCATAGCTTTTCGAGGACGAAATCCTTCAAAGAGGACAGTGTTTGCAGGTGTGGAAGATCACCCAAGAGCACTTGATCGGATAATCTCATCCAGGGATTATATTTGAGCTTCAATGATTTACAGGGAAGAATTTCATTTTCCGGGTTTGATGAATTAATAGGAAATTGGAAGATTTATTGTTCGAATTTGAAGGATTTACTTGCTAATGTATAAGTAATCCTTGCAGGTTTGGATGTGAGGGTTTCCTGAGGGTTTACTGGTGCTGTAAATTTGATCATGGGTTTCATTAGCAATAATATACTTGAGTTGCATTGTAGATTGAAATATTTTGACAACAGATTTGTGAAGGTATTTGCAGCATTCCAAAAACAGAAAAATATTACATATTTGGTGACTCCTTTGTTGGCCGTACACCTCCAGCATGGCCATTCAGCTATAGCAGGGGTGTGGGCTTCCTCCTTGGCAAATCGCCTAGGGTTTCAAGCTGCCATCACCTCCATTTGTGGCGCCTCGGGTTGTTACATGGTTGCATGTCAGTTTTAGGTTGGAGAAAAGAGGGTTTGATGTTTTATGAGGAAATTTGTGAGTGCCAACTTGCCGGTTTGTTGTGATCGGACCTGCAACTATCAAAACATTTTATGGGTATGTCAAAAATAGATATGTAATGATATTTATGCATCTGGGTTGCTCTTAGTTCTGAGAAAAAATGTATATTTTTCCTTGAGTCAAAATTTGGAATTTTCAGCCTTCTATATTGTTGAATATTGTGTGTTTCTTGTGTTGATTAATCATTGCACATTTATTTATTGCCTGCACTTCATTTGTCTATTCACAACTATTGCAAGTACATTTCAAAATTGCATTGAAACACACAAAAAATTGTTCCAACCAGGGTGGGACATTACAGTGGTATCAAAGCATAGTTTATCCCATAGAAGCATAAATCTGCAAAAAATTGTAAAAATCGCGATTTTTAAAAAATCTGCAAGGTTCCCCATTTTTTGGGTTCTGTTGACCCTGCAAAAAAATCGTTGAAAATTGCGTTTAAATCGTGATTTAAACGTCAAAAAAATCGTTAAAAAAAAACAAAAAATCCGGAACCCTAAAACGCGCGAAAAAAACCCAAAAAACACGTGTTTTTTTGTTATTAATATGTTCGCGCTAGTCGTTATTTTCAAAAATTTCATGATAATGTTAAAAAAAAGTAGGTTTTGTCTATTTTTCTACATTTTTTTTCAAATCCGATTTTTTCCCCAATTTTTCCCGATTTTTCAAAAAATCCTGATTTTTTGGTTTGCCGATTTTTTCCCCAAATGATTTTTGCTGCTCCGACTCAACTTTATCCTGCCATCTTGTTGGGTTAATCATAAAAAATTCAAAACAAAGTTAAAAGATGGCTACAAATAAATCTATGTTTGAGCTGATGCAAGATTTGTACTTGCTAATGAAGGACCCTGATATAAAAAAAGCATATTTAAGGATGGTTGCAAAACCATAACATTTGGATAAGGAAGAAGAAGCCTTGGTTTGTGACTTGCAGCCTACAGGTGTTCATGAGGAAAGTAAATCAGAAAACCAAATATCTATTGCAGCCACATCCAAGGAACAAATTGCAGCTAGAAGTGCATTTTTCAGTCACAGGGAAGATGTTGCAATAGGCAACGAGGTTGGATTTCAATGCGATACACTTCATGGGTCAACACCTATTGATGGGCATATTGTGAGCAGTTGTGCTAGAGCCTACAAATCAGTTGATGGTGATGATTCTACATTCCCTTCTAGTGATGATGTTACAAGTAAAGGTTACACAAGTCTCCTAGTGGATGATTTGGAGATTGTGATTGATAAATCTTGTGAAGAACTGGTTCCTTTTGACGGTTCCATGTGTGACTCTAACGCTGTCCCACTTTCTCTACATGAAAAATGCATGACATCATCCAGTGAGTTAGCTGAATTGGATGATGAGTACAAAGGGAAAATTGATCCCTCTTGTGTTATAACACCTAATGATGGTATAGAAGATGATTCTGTGTGTGGGACTAGTGTTGCCTTAGTTCCAAATCAGCAAGTGTGCAAGGCATAGAAGAAAACATATGTGTGACTAAAGTGCTTCAAGACCAATCTGATGATTCTTCATGTGAAGCGGAAGTTTTTCATAAGGCCGATAGTCCACATAATTTGGAGAACCAATTGAAGGTTAATGAAGATAAAATTGTTACAGCGTTGAGACATTATGATAGAATTCACAAGCTAATTGAAGATTACCTTTGGAAGGCTCAACTTGAGAGAAGACAAAAATGTATTGAAGAAGAATCTTCTCATGCTAGTTTATTGGTAATTAAAAAAGGCTTGGTGGCAATGAAATCAAATTATTTACATCTTCTTTCAGATTGTGACCATCTCCTCAACCTCGCTGAAATATATTTAGATGCATTGAGAGGGAAAGAGGAAGAAGTTGACCATCTTACCTTCAAACTTACGAACACTAGGGGTTCCTTGGAGTCCACTCAAGTGAGCCTTCAAGAAGCAAAAATTCAAATTGATGAGCTTTGCGTAGAATTGAGTTTAACTCGTTTTTCATCATCCACAACAGTAGTCCAGACATCTATGACAGCCATAACACATGAAGAAGATGGTAGTGTGAAGTCTTCTATCGTACACACTCAAGATTTGAGTGAGGAGTCTCTTGTGATGGTTAAGCACGAGGAGCACTCGAATTTGCATGGGCATGATGAGGGGTATGATTCTGAAATTTCTATTTGTACTCATAGTTTGCTTCATGTGGATCATGGGTTACCTGAAAGCCCATTGGAAGCTCAAGCCATGGATATGGATGAGGTTTTGCATGGAGATTCTAGCACTCTCCACACCATGATAATTCCATATGTAGATAATGGGTTGGGAGTACATCAAGAGTCTGAACTCTTGTGATTGGAGGAGAAATGTCCACAGGAGAGTGTAGCTTCCACGCCTTAGGAATTTCTGATGGGGGCACACACCCATGTGTGGCATATACTTGGGAAGTCGAGGACACAAGGGAGTTGTGTTTTCAGTGTGCATGATGGCATCATTGGACCAACCCACAGTGATGGAGTTTTGATCCATGTTTTGGTAGGAGATGACTGTCCTATTCCATGGGACGAGGGTTTCATTCATAATTTCTAGATAGCAGCTGTTCAGGAGTATGGAGGAGAGTTGCATCATCTCCTCAGCATGAGAGAGTGGCATAGGGATGATACTCTATCACCCTATGGCCTTGGCACAGTCATTTGCATCCCCATAGGACAACCTTACAATCTTGAGGGTGCTGATTTGTCCTATATTAGCAACCTAACAGGAGCTGTTACACCTTTTTCGACACCTATGAGGGGCAGGCACTCGTTACATCCACGAGAGATTTGCAGAGGATGGAGACAGGTGTTGTGATGTTGGCAGTATGAGATATCTCCATCTTCTCATGTTTGATGGATGTGAGACTTTGGTGTGTTGGGATCGAGGTGGTGACAGGAATGGCATGTCAGCTCGATTGAATCCCGATGAGTTGCTTTACCATTCTCAGCTTGGTGAAGATTATATCAGAGTAGTGCAGTGGAAGTCAACGGGTGTTGAGTATGGCAGACTTACAGTTGGAATGAGGGATCCACGATTCACTACCCTGGCAGATTGATTCTTTTTTAGAGAGTGACCTACAAAGCTACCAAATTTAGTTATATCATTATCCAATGGTTGCAGAGGGGTTTTGGTAGAGCATTCTACAGACTAATTTGAGATCCTGGCATTTGGATGATAGACCAAGGTATTTAGGTGAGGATTGCTTGGGGACAACCAATCTTGGGGAGGGCAGACTCTAATGTCCCCTTTTCCTAGGCAGTGGTTAGTCTACCAATTGGTTCCCGTAGGCTAACGAGTTGTTTAAGGGACCCCTTTGAGGGTGATCTATGGCGCTTCAACAGACCCTTTGGTGCTTATTTCAGTACTCTTCAATTCAGTGTCCCAGTTTATTTGTGGTGTGCCTTCTAGAGGCCATTTTGGACACTTTGACCCACACTTACTATTTTTAGTAAGTCACTTGGATGTGTTGCTCATACTTACTATTTATAGTAAGTCATGGTTTGGTCAGCTGGCGGAGTTTCTATATTTGGCATGATGGCGTAATTATATCTTGGAGTTATATTGGTCCTATGCATTTAGTATTAATAAAGTTAAATTAAATAATTTAACTCTATGCGAAATTAATAAATTAAAAGGGACTTTATATTTTAAAGGATATAAGTGATTTTTAAAGTGCACTTTATAATATAAAGTTAAGTGCCAATTGAAAAGGGAGATATAAGTGACTTTAAAAGGGATGTTATATTATTGAGTTGTGCATCAAAATTAAAAGAATGAAAGGTGGGGAAATTAAAGAAAATGAAATGAAACTCAAATGCAAATTGGGCATGGAAAATATAAAAGGGCATTGAGAGCTCATTTTGCACATTCATTATTATTATTCTTGTTTGCACAAAATTTGAGAAGAGCTTCAACAAGGGTTTGCTAGTTGTGAAAGCCATAGCTTTTTGAAGACGAAATCCCTCAAAGAGGATAGTATTTGCAGGTGTGGAAGATCACCCAAGAGCACTTTATCGGATAATCTCATCTAGGGATTATATTTGAGCTTCAACAATTTACAGGGAAGAATTCCATTTTCAGGGTTTGATAAATTAATAGGAAATTGGAATATTTTTGTTCGAATTTGAAGGATTTACTTGCTGATGTATAAGTAATCCTTGCTAGTTTGGACGTGAGGGCTTCCTGAGGGTTTACTGGTGCCATAAATCTGATCGTGGGTTTCATTAGCAATAATATACTTGAGTTGCATTGTAGATAGAGGAGATATTTTGACAACAAATTTGTGAAGGTATTTGTAGCATTCCAACAATGGAAAAATATTACATATTTGGTGACCCCTTTGCTGGTTGTACGCCTCCAACAGGGCCATTCAGCTACAATAGGGGCGTGGGATTGTAATGTCCCCAATTTCGCACTACGCTCTTCATTTGGATTTAGCCTATTTCCGGAAATCCGTAGGCTACTCAGATGTGCAAATTAGGGTTTCCTATTTTATAGGGGTTCTAAAGAAGGTTTGCATGAATAAGGATTGCGGATTCTTTTTGGGTTTTCAGAGAGATTCGTAGTGGTATGACCTGCAAAGGCATTGGGCATCTTTTCAGAATTTACTATTTTTAGTAAGTTCTATTTCTGGTAGTGCCATCTTGGACAATAGCATCAGCAGTCAGTTCAGTTTCCATTTCGGGTAGTGCAGTTTGGAGCATAATTGGCTTTTAGCATTTTGAGGCCATTTTGGTGAAATAATATATTTCAAGGCATTAATGTTTTAATTTCAAGTTGACCCCTTGGCCTAGCTCATTAACTTTAAGTTGTGTTTAAAAGGTGGCCATGAAGGGGGACGCCTTCATGAAGGAAATATTAAACATTTAATAAAGTTTATTTATGCCTTGAAGTGGACGCCATTCTAAGAGGGATTAAATATTTGTGAATTATAAAATATTTCAAAAATAGAACTTTGGGCGTCCCATTCTTGGAGGAGTTTTGGGAATTTGTAAAGTCACCTCTTTTTCTATAAAAGAGAAGTCTTGCTCCAGCTTTTCATATTTTTGGAAAGTATTGTAAAGTTATGCTACTGGTTTGAAATCCAGAATCCGGCTAAGGGAAAGCTTAGCAAGTTTACTCTATTCTTCGGGCCTGAAACTATAGTTCCCTAGATGGTGATCTGAGAGTGTACTTCATCCAGAAGTATATATTGAGCATTATTGTGGAGTTTTGGTGAGATATTTCCAGTTTTCATGTTGGTGGTTATTGTTTGGTTGAAGGAGATTTTCATATACAACTTTTGGTATGATTTTTGTTTGCTTATGGGTATTGTTTCTATCCATCTATATGCTAGAGGCGCCCCTTTTGGTTCAAGGACAGAATTTAATATGAAGTGGTTGATTTTATAAGTGAGGTTGACCCTCTCCTAGGGCTGTACCATTCATTTATTACTTTGGAATGTGTGCTGGTTGTCTTTGCTGAGTTTGAAGGCTGGAAAGTGGTGGTTTCTTGGTCGCCTAGCTATAGAAGAGAGACATTTTCAGTTTGGTTCAAGTCCGTGGAGTGTGGTAAGAGATTTGACATTTTTGGTGAGTTGATGTTTGCTGATTCAAACTTTCAGTTTGCTGATTTTATATCAGAATTATTTCAGTCTTTGATTTCAGTTTATTCCAGCAATAATTGAGAGAAATCTAGAGTGGGAGATCTTCTATTTCTTGGTGCTTCAAAACTATTGTAATTCTCATGTAATTTGTAGCTCTTCCTCATTTTGTAAAGTTGATAACAGTAGTACTGTTTCAGTCTGTTTAATTGCTTTTTATTTGTGTTTAATTATCACATTGTAACCCCTGGATGGTTTACCGCCAGTGTGGAAAAAAGAACTTGCAAATATTCTCATTGTACCCATTGGAAAAGTGGTGAATTCCCACTCATGAGTGGATGCCTTCCGCAGCAGACGAAGTGTTTTAATTGTAATCTTTTCCCCCCACTGTTTGGTGGTAGTGTGGAAATTCTTTCATGATTGGTTATCCGCCTAAGTATTTTCAATTCTGTTATTAATACTCCACCATATGTTAGCACCTTGCCTTTTAAGGGATCTTGAGTGCACATTCTTGGTGTTGAGTTTAGACTTTCTTTCAGTTGTAATCTTTGTAACTATTGTTTCAATAGATCCTAAGGATTCTCTGGCCATATGCACGCCCCTCCTCCTTAAGTGGTTTTAGGGCGCATTCTTGGTTAGAGTTCTTTTATGCAACGTTTTGGTTTAAGCTAACCTTAACAGGTGCTTGGTTACATTGTAATTGTTACTGAAAAATCAAAAAAATTTGAGAGAGTATATTTCAGGGATTCTTCCTAGGAAAATTGCCTGGGGTTTCAAGCTATCATCACCTCCATTTGTGGCGCCTAGGGTTGCTACATGGTTGCATGTCAGTTTTAGGTTGGAGAAAAGAGGGTTTGGTGTTTTATGAGCAAATTTGTGAGTGTTAGCTTGCCGGTTTGTTGTGACCTGCAACTATCAATAACATGTTATGGGTATGTCAAAAATAGATATGTAATCATATTTATGCATCCGTGTTGCTCTTAGTTTTGAGAAAAAATGTATATTTTTCCTTGAGTCAAAATTTGGAATTTTCAACCTTCTATATTTCTAAATATTGCATGTTTCTTGAGCTGATTAATCTCTGCACATTTCTTTATTGCCTGCACTTCATTTGTCTATTCACAACTATTGCAAGTACATTTCAAAACTACATCGAAACACACAAAAAATTATTCCAACTAGGGTGGGACATTACACTCTTGCTGAGTTGGTGCTCAGTGGTGGGGATTGATGCCTACGAAAAAAGCTTTGTAAATGAAGTAGGTTGGTGCCTACAAGAAGATCTACATATAAGCAATATGTTTTGTGGTTTTTTCTTGCAAGGTTTTCCATGTAAATCATGTGTTCATCTTGTGTTCCTTATTGCTAGATCTTGCATGTGTGTTGTTTGTTGGGTGAAAATTATGTAATCAACTTTTCAACAGATTACACAACCTAGATTTCAGCCACAACTATGTGAAATAAATTCTTTCCTCTTAGAAAGGGGAGGCGCCTTTCTTACTGCTAACAGAAGCTACGGTAAAACTAACAAAGTATTTACACAATGTACAATATACTTACGAAATGTGGGGGTTGTGTCACATTCATGCTTCTCTCTTTTTTCAGAGAAGATGTTTTACAATGCTTCACGGTTTGGAAGTTTTAATTCAAGATAACTTTAAACTTAAGAAAGAGCAATAATGCCAATATCTCTATCTTGTCAAAGCAAAGCGTAGAGATACCAGATATGATTGATAATAAACAAATAAAAGGAAAAGCTCACGAAGGCACAAAGTCGTTCCATAGCTTTTTCAATGATGGATCGACAAAGGATGTACCATTTGTTGCATTAGAAGCACAAAGTCTTCTTAGATGCAGCAATTCTTCGAACAACATGAACGATTACAAGCACAAATTCTTGTAGATCTTTCAACCAAAGTATCCAAACATAAATGTAAATCCAAATAAGGAATGCAAC
The DNA here is from genome assembly GCA_007115665.2 of Sequoiadendron giganteum. Lineage (NCBI taxonomy): Eukaryota > Viridiplantae > Streptophyta > Pinopsida > Cupressales > Cupressaceae > Sequoiadendron > Sequoiadendron giganteum. Next base: position 291,267,224 of record CM021101.1, on the reverse strand, counting down.
ACAAAGTTTACATAAATTACTTGAAGCCCTTCAAATATCATTCACTAATCACCACCAATCTTATTCAAACCAAAAGAGAATTGATTCCAACACAAAGTCTGGCATGCAACTTCCTTCTTTATTGATTAGATTCAGATTCACAAAATTGAACACAAAGTCTCAATGTTCGTTTCAAAAGGGCAGCACTTCGTTGCAAAATACTAAAAGGTAACTATTACAATGGAGATCCCTCATATTTATAGAAAGGAGGGAAGAGCTAATCTAAGAAATTAGTAAAGTTAGGGAAATTAGGTGAGAAAAAATCATAGTTCCACGGGGACGCGTCCCCCTCAAAGAAGCGGTTGTCTCGGAGACAACCGGACGTTTCCGAGACATGGGGACGTTAGGGAAACGTCCCCCTGCCGTCTCCCCATCCATCCGCCATCCCCTGGACGTTTCCTTCACAGGGAGTCTTCTGCGCGTCTCTGAGTCTCCTTGAAGTCTTTTCCGCGTCTCCAAGTTGCCCATGTCCCCCCTTAATAAAATAATGATTTTTAAAAAAAAATTCAAAAAACAAAACTTTATCATAAAATTTAAAGTTTAAAATTTTAATATTATATTATTATTAGTTATTTGATATTAACTTATTATAAATTAAAATATAATATATTATATTATTAAAATTTTATGACTTCTAAAGTCAAGTCTAAAATTAAATCGAAATTTTTAAATTTTTGTCTCATTTTAAACTTTCAACTGATTTTTCATTTCCATGTGCCTTTGTGCGACTGCATCTGGCGTGAGTGAGAGTCTGAGCCCTGAGAAGGAAGCCGAAGAACTCAAACTGAGAAGTGAGCACTGAGAATTGATTCAAGTTTTCAACCGAACTAGGAGAGCTAAGTTGTGTGCCAGGAGACTCAGGACCACTAGGTATTTGATGTAGGTTTTCTGTTTTTAATATTTTATTTAAAAAAAAAAATTCATTTTGTAATGCCTGACCTGACACACAAGCCAGGTCATTGGAGTCTTGGACTGCGATGAAATGTTGACGGGATGCCTTAAAGGGATGCCAGTTCATGGAATGCGTCACATTCCATGAACTGACATTCCTTTGAGGCATCCCGTCAACAGTTCATCTCTTTGAGGCATTCATTCCACACTCCACAGTCTCTGCGTTTTTTTAAAAAAAAATTCTCAATCTTTTTTATCATACAGTTCACTTGCCTATGCTTCCACATTTTCGCATTCCATGAACTGACATCCCTTTGAGGCATCCCGTCAACAATTCACCTCTTTGAGGCATTCGTTCCACACTCCACAGTCTCTGCGTTTTTTTTAAATTCAATTTTTTTTATCAAACAGTTCACTTGCCTATGCTTCCACATTTTCATGCACAGAATGCATGAAAATGTGGAAGCACAGGCAAGTGAATAGTTTGACATGTTTTTATAACTAATTTTTCAAGTACTATATGTATTTCAGGGCACTGCTCCCCCCCCCCTCGCTGCCCCCAAACTTAGGCGCCCTGCCCCCGTGCCCCCGAAACCCGTCCCCTGCCATCCCACTGTCCCCGTCCCCGAAACTCGGTGGAACTATGGAAAAAATAGGAAACCCTAACTTTGACTAATTCAAAGTGTAATTTATCTTCGTGGAATTACATCTCATATTTTTGGTGTAATTACACTTTATTTAAGATGTCAGAAACTATTTGCAAGATGCATAAGAGAAAGCATCAAAATGTTCAACACTGGGAGATCAAGAATCTTCTTGGTTTCTTTCTTGGGCACGGAAGTCTTCATACTTCTTCTTGGTCTCCTGCATGAATTTGTCATCCGAACCAATGGTGTAATCCACAATGGTGTGAATCCTCGTGATTGATTTCTTGGCGGATGAGTGAACCTTTTTGCACCTGTCAAGATGCGTCTTGAGGTTGTCAAGAGTGAGCCTTGTATTACAAAGATCATTTATGGAGGCATTTGAAAAGTCTACGCTCTCTACTTGATTCATGATGGCTTCTTTGAAGGTCTCGGAAAGTTCTGTGGCCAGAAGGAAAATGCGGTTTTCTTCAAGAAGCTTGCCTGGCAACTCCTTGATTCTTTTCTCGAGAATAGCACGATGCACTTCAACATTTTCCTGTACTTGGTGGAGATCTTCTGCAAGAGATTTGATCGTCTGAATACGATGCTTCAGTGATTCTCTTACCTCAACATATTTTTCCTTGTCGGGGATCACCTCGGCTTCCACCAATTTGCTGAGCTTTACCTGTTTCATTTGTGACCACAACAATAGGCATTTTTCCATTTCTTTGAGCTCTTGGGAAACAATACCTTCTTCTTTATCTAGCTCTAATTTGTGCTGAGCTATCTGAGTAGCCTTTTCATCTATAGCAATTATAATTTGGGAGCCATGTTCTATAACCTTATTAATGAAATCATACAACACTTTGCCTTTGGAGGCAAACTTCTCAACTTTTTTGATAGTTGGGTCCTCCATGCTTACCATTGCTAACGGTTGTGCATTACTTGAAGATCCTGCAAGCTTTCTTACAATGGCGGCATAATGCTCTGCCCTTTGTTTGTATAAGTTTCGACCTTGTTCCATTTTATCCAGCCTTCCTGCCAGTATATTCAAAGTCACATGCGCATCTGCCTTAGCACTTTCACTTGTGACCTTGCCAAGCTAGACTCTTGTCACTGTGTAGTCCTCCATATTGATATCTCCTTCCTCCTGAGGTGGTATGCCAATCTCTGCATACTTTTGACCTATTTTGTCAACCTAGAGTTGTGAATAGACTTTTGCCTTTTTCTTCCCCTTGGCTTTTGGAAGGGCTATCTCTTCAAGGTTGAGCTCTTTTGGCGAGATCATTTGTTTTTTTTGCTTCGATACTTGAGATACCAACCAAGGGGGAAGAGAGGAGATATGGGCTTCTTGATTGACCATCAACTCTCTTGTTACTGCCACTTCTGGAGGAATGGTTGGTATAGTGACAATTGGCGTAGTGTCCGTCATTACCACTCCGAAAATTGGTACTTTAAGCTGATTCTGCGAAGAGTCACTCATAAACCTGTTAAACTCAGCTTCTGAAGTGAGATCATAGGATGGAGACGACAAGCTTGGAATAGATGATGGAGGGCTTGACAAAATGTCAACCGTTTGAATACTTGTCACCGAAGGAGTATCAAGTGTGGTTGATGTTGTGGGAAGTGGTGCAATATCCACTGCGGGTATGGTAGATGTAGGAATAGGTGACATGGGAAAAGGTGGCGGAGGAGTGTTTGGAATAGGAAGTGGACGAGGAATTTTTGAAGTTACAGGTGATGATGACTAGGGAAAATCTTCAACTACATTCTCAGGTGGAGACATAGCTTGTTCTTCATCATGCTTGAGTTCCTATTGATCACTCTCATGATCTTCTAACTCTTGTTCACCTCTTTGGTCACCTTCAGACTCTTGTTCACCTTCGGAATTTTCTTTCTCATTGGAGTGTGTTTCTTCTGAATCCTCTTCTTCAGTAGATTGATCACTTGAATTTTCTTCTTCGTAGGAATCTATCTCTTTAGAAATAGACCCCTTTCCTTTCGGGTGGGATGGTTTAGATTCCGTTGTTTCTTCTTCACGGATGGCTCGAGCATCCGTTTTGCCAATAGTGAACTTAATCCTAGGGCCTTTTCTGGAAGAAGTAGGAATAGCCGTTGATTTTTCTTTCATGCGGGGTTCTTGTTGTCGACGGACTTCTGCTCCGAATTCTTCTCCTTTGGACTTTGTCCTGAAAGTTTTCATCTCAAAGCCATGCTTGTGTAACCATTCAGTAGTGTTATCCAAAATTGGTGCCAACCTCTCTCTGATGGAAACATTTTCCTTTCTGGACCATTGGATTGCAAGCAAAGGTCTTTTTGAGATTTCTTGTTCATCGTAAGTAGCATTCATGATGTCGCCAGGATCTGTGAACTCCCCTGGTAGGTCAGCAACACCGAGATCTCTGATCTGCTGTACGGTTAGTCTACAAAAATCCATCTTACGAACATCTTCTTCATCTCTGCAATCAGCCCAAATGTCCTCAAAGTGATAACTGTGCTTATGACCCTTTTTCAGCCTCTTCTTGACATTCCGGTAATCAAAACCAAGTCTGCATTTATAAGTCTTGATTGTCATGATCTGCATCTCTGCATAGACTGATTTAGCCTTTTGTACACTTTTGATGGTATACCTACTGATTGTCAGCAGAAACTTAAATCCAGGCTTGTGAATCCTCTGAGGTTCCTTGTGGACTGTAATCAGCTGTTTACATAACTCCATTAAAATCCACTTGTCTGAAGGATATCTGGGCAACATGTAAGGGCTCCCAGTGTAGCATCTAACTCTTATGTAAGTAAAAGTTGGGAATTGTAGGAATATGCATCCAACTTTACTTACCACTTTGTAGGCCTCATAGGACACTCTCTTCTTCTCGAGAGTTGGATCAAAGCTGAAGAGAAAAGGTGCAAAGAAAGCATTGGTGACCCTCTTGAAATGATGATGGCTTTCCTTTAGTTCCAGTTGATAGAAATAATTGTACATAGGTGTAGAAAGCCGATTCCCTCTTGTAGATAATCCTGGGAATTGTCTCATCACAGCTGCAACGTACACCTAGTAAGAAGTCATATAAAACTTCAAGGTGGTTGGCACATTTATCAGTTGTTCGTGGATTGCATCACTGATCTGTTTGCTCCAATCAATATGAGCCTTTTGTCTTTTTATGATTTGAATGTACTCGTACATCCAATCCTGAAAATGAGATGTTTCAGGCAATCCCTTGACTCTGCTTAAGAGTATTATCATGTCTCTGATATCTTCCTTGAAGTCACTTTGCGGAAGTCCCTTCGGCCATCTAGAAATAGTATGTCTGGGCTCTTTCAACCATTGACTATTGATTAAGTACTTAGCCTTGTTCGGAGTTGAGTCATAGACTTCCTGTGCTTGTTGTACTGAAATATCAATGTACTTCTCCATCTGTGGGACTCTGAAGACAATATCAAAGAAATCTGGATCTAGCCTCAATATCTCCTGCCCAGAAGAATCAATCACGCTTTTGCTTTCTCGGGTGTAGTGAGATGTAACTTCAAGGACAAACTTCGTATGGTGTGCAGAAGTAGGGAATGTAGAAACAAGGTGTAGGTTACTGTGCACAATAGCTCTCAGAGAGTCTTCAAGAGGTTTCTGCTCGGTCCTCTTTACAAAATCAATGAGGTCTTGATGACCAACCTCGGTGTCTTTAATCTCGTCCATTTTTGAAATTACTACTATCGGCGGATAAATGCCTTGGTATTTGTATTTCATTTTGCCTTCAGCTTTTGAAGACAAAGGAGGCTTCTTAGCTGTCATTTGAGAGGAACTAGAACTAGAGATGCAATCTTCGAGGATCTCTTGACGAGATCTGAAAAGGAACTATAGATAAGAATCAAGAACCGTTAGTTGAAAAAGCAACATTGAGATGCGTGAAGCGAGCAACGATGTGAGCAAGCATGACAAGAGCGACGAGGCACGAAAAACGAGGTAAAAGCGGAAAAACGGGCTCTAGAGTCAAGAAAGAGCATTTCTGTGAAGAGTTAGGCAAAAACTGGGAAAAGTGTAAGGGTGCTGAAAATCAACACCCTTGCAGTTTAGGGAAATGAACTTAGGTGCAAAGGCGCTAAAAAATAGCGCCCTTGCACTTTTAGTGTTAAGGACTTAGCAAAAAATATGTCAGGGTGCTGAAAATCAGCGCCCTGACACTTTTGCTTGACTTGAAAGTTATGATGAAGTATGGGAGTGGATATTTTAACGCCTTTGACATTTGGGAAAGGACCCCTTTAAGGTATGAGAAAGATGTTTGGATCAAAACCAATGTACATGTATTCTTCATCAAAAAATGAATGTCTCTTCATTTCTCCTAAAACGAATGCATTCAAGAACTCATTACACGCATGGGAGTGTAGAAGGAAAGCAAAAAATGGAGGGCAAGGATGCAGACTCATGGAATCTCTCAGAACTAGAGAGAGAGAGGGCAAAAACACACACGACGCTAAGGAAGAAGAGGGACACGCGTGATGGAAAAGATGCGAATGAAGAAGGCAATGGTGAAACAAAAATGAAAACCCCAGAACGTGTGAACAAGTTGGAAGAATACACGAATCATAAACAAAAACTATGAGAAGGAACACAAAGATAATACGTACCTGAAACAACAAGCAAATCCAAGACAAAAACTAGAAGAGATCATGAAAAACGCGGGTTTGTGTTGAGGAATGGAGACGCCCAACACTTTTGGAGTGATAGAAACAAGACAAGAATGAATTGAGAACAACTTGGAATCACTTTTAAGTGATCTAGAAGTGAAAAGAAGACTCAAGTCGAGCAATAAATCATGGCACAAAAAGTGGCGAAAACTGGAAAACGTGTAACCAAGTCAAAAAATAATGCCTATGTCAAAATTGACTAAGGAAAACACACTTAAGTGTAAGGGCGCTAAAATTCAGTGCCCTTGCACTTTAGTCAAAAATCACTTAAGTGCAAGGGCACTGATTTTAGCGCCCTTGCACTTTTCATACTTAGTCACTTTTTGTCTAAGTGTTTGAGCGCTCTTTTTCAGAACTTTTGCACTTTTGACAGTTTTATGAAGTATGGACAGTGAGTGTTCGTGCAGGTACTCGTTTCGAAGGTCTTTGTGAGACGAACATAGGGGATGTTCAGATGAACTATTTGAGACTTCAGAATGCATTTTGAGGTGGATAAAAAATTGCCTCGTTTTGCGTGCTTGAACATCACGAACCTAGGAAACAGACAAGTTTCGTAGGGGGGATATCCGTGGAACGAACGCTGCTAGTTTCCGTGATAACATTATTGTTTTGGATGATTAAATTGTGAAGCATTATTGCTCTGGTTGTTTAAGGTTTGAAAAATAAAATATTGTTATTATACCGATTCACCCATCCCCCCTCCTCTAAGTATAAGTAAGTGCTCTTCGATTGGTATCAGAGCGGGTTCCTTTGGAGATAGCCTAATTGCTAGAAGGAAGATCTAAAAGAGAACATATGGTTGGGCAAGAAGGATATGGTTTCTCATCAAATAGGGCACCATTGTTTGATGAAATAAATTATGCCTTTTGGAGCATAAGGATGGATATCTACTTGAATGCTCTAGGGTATGATATTTGATAGTGGGTTGAAAATGGTTACATAGCCCTTGCGACTCCCCCAACAGATCAAGCAGGAAAGAGGGAAAGTGAAAAGAATGCAAAAGCCAAGAATGCATTTTTGTGTGGATTATCCTAATTGGAGTTTGTAAAGTTATGCATTGCAAATCAGCTAAGGACATGTGGGAAAGTTGAAGAATATCTATGAAGGAGATGACAAAGTAAAGGAGGCAAAGCTTCAAACTCATAGGAGACAATTCACAAGCCTTAAGATGAAAGAAGAAGAGAACATAGCCTCCTATTTGCTTCATGTTGATGAGATTGTAAACAAAATAAGAGGTCTTGGTGAAAAAGTTGAAGAAGCTGTGATTTTGCAAAAGGTATTAAGGTCTTTACCTTTAAGATTTGATTCCAAAGTTTCGGCAATTGAAGAAATGAGAAATCTAGTCAAACTAACAAAGGACAAGTTGCATGGGATTCTTACTTCCTATGAAATGAAGATTGAAGACAAGCCATCAAAGAGGGAGGCAGCCTTCAAAGCATCAAGGAAGGAAAATAATAAAGTGTATGAACCAAGTGATAGCTCAAGCAATGAAACGGATGAAGAAGCTCATTCATGAGAAAGCTAAAGAAATGATTCGGGAAGTATCAAGGTAAGTTACCATTCAAATATTTTAATTGTGGTAGAATAGGCCATTTTGCTTCTGAGTGTCCATAGGGTAAGAGTGAAAGAAGTGATGATGAAGAGGATCACTACATGAAGAAAGGAAGAAGATATCAACAAAAGAAGGGCTACAAACAAGGCCAATATGAAAAGAAGAAGGATTTCTGTAAGTACAAAAAGAGTCTTTATTCAAGGAAAGATAATAGCTCATCGAAGGAAAGCGATGAAGAAATTTCAAATAGTGATAAAGAAGAAATACTCTTCATGGCATTGGAAGCAAAGGATGATAGAGATGAAAAGAAAGAAGAAAAAGATTTAAAAGAAGTGCATAGTGAAGACGAAGGAGAAGTGGATCTTGAGGAGGAACTCTATTATGCCTACAGAGGGATTGAGAAGGTTAAGAAAAGAAAGAAGAAAAAGATTTAAAAGAAGTGCATAGTGAAGACGAAGGAGAAGTGGATCTTGAGGAGGAACTCTATTATGCCTACAGAGGGATTGAGAAGCTTAAGAAAAGAAATTTGAGACAAGGATTACGAATTCAAGAGGACAGTGAAGCCAAAGAAAAATTAACTCAAGGTCTTGAAGAATTAGGAAAATTGATTGTAGATCTAAAAGTTCAAGAAGAAGCAAAAAGGGTTGAAGAGGAGATGAGAAACCGATTGAAGACAAAGGAAGAAAATTGCAAAAAGATGGAATTCGAGATTGTTTCCCTAAGAAAAGAATTGGAGAGGACAATGGCTCAATTAAGCAGAAACTTGAAGAACAAGAAGAGTTTGGAAATTTTGGATGACATCATCAAATCTCAAAAGTCCACGTTTGATAGGAGTGGTATTGGCTATGGAGAAGGACAAAGTTCTAAATCATCAAAGAAATGAAATGAAGAGAAGAAGTATGCTGATGTCCTTAAAAGTCCCAGCAAAGATGAAATCAGCAAAAAGAAGGAGAACCAGAAGCCAAGCATACCTTCAAAAGCTAAGAATGACATGGTCAGGAAGCCCTTTTCATCAAGGGAAAATCATACACCTAGGTTCTATCATTCCTTCTTTGGTTATTTATTGTTGTGCAATCAATTTGGTCATAAGGTAATAGATTGTAGAATGCATCCATGAAATAACTTAGGCATAAAGCAATGAATTATGGAGCATGGAATAAGAACATAAGTCATGGGTTCACAAACAAAACTTTAACTCTTTTTCTCTTCTTATGAATTACATCATATGTTACAAGTGCAATAATTTTGGGCATACAACAAAATTTTGTAGAAGTGGCATTGTAGAACCATCCAAACAAAGAAAGAAGGAAGAAACAACAATCCAACAAAAAGAGGAGAATTTAAAAATATGGAAAAAGAAGAAGGAAGAAGAAAAGAAAGAAAAATCCATGCTTGTTCAAACAACCCTACTCATCCCTCAGCTTAAGTGTTCTATGCACTTGTTTCGCCTTCATATTTTGTTTAATACACACTTGGTTCACTTTATTCTCCTTAGATTGACAACCTTTTGATGCCTTGAAGGATACTGTCATACAATTCTTTGAGGGAATTTGATTTTGTATTTGACCTTAGCTTGTCTAGAGAAGGTTGTCTTGATTTTTCTACTTTGTCCATAAGATCTGCCTACGCTTCATCGGATAGTGGCAAGTGATTGGCTATCTCCTCCCATTCTCCCTTAGTGCACTGTCTTGCAGTGGAAATGTTTTTGTTTCTCCAATTACGGCTCCAACTTCGTCTTCTTTCTTTCTTGGGATGGGCTTTGACCTTGAACTTGTACTATTGGGTTTTCTTTGGTTATTTCTCATATTTTTCTTTTCTATCCTCTTTGCTCTACGATCTTTTGAGATCGTGTGATCTCTTGGTCTTAATCACCTTATGGTCTCTTCCTGCCTTTATTGGTATCTAAGTTCATGAATCTCTCAAATCTGACCCAATTTCCTTTAAGGCAATATTGCCAATGTTTACTCTCTTATATGATAAAATGAATACTTAAAATAGTGAACAAAATTAATAATGCATACTAGATAAAGGAGTAAGATTTTTTTTGCACATAAAGTTATTATAGAAGTAGACTCAAGATGGCCAGCCAAGGATCAGACTCGATTCAACTAGATCATATTACTTTTCTTAACAATACAAAATCTATTTGAAGGACTTGACAATTGCCAAGAGGAACACAACAGTCAACTAACTCTTATAACCACCCAAAGTCGACAAACAAATAATACATAGTCGGAGAAATCATATTATTGAAACATAATAATAGGCATTGTACACTAACTACAATTGAGACTCAACTTTAGAGTGAACCTGATAATCAAGAGTTGATTGATACTCTTGAAGAGATTAAGCATAAGGTTAAATGTTTGTAAAATAAGACAACATAGGGGGCTAGGATCAGAGCCAAAATGAATTGGCTCAGAGATGGAGATAAGAATCAAAATATTTTTTAATATTCTTAAAGCCAAGAATATTAATGAGGCAGTTGGCCCAATTATGGTAGATGATAATATTATGCCACTTCGAGGGGGCAACCTCCTAATCCACTTCGAGGGGATAACCTCCAATAGTCTTCACTAAGAACTCAATACTCCACATGACGATAATAACTAACCTATACCTCCCATATATACTGTACGTATGCCTTGGATACCACCTAGGCCAACTTAGATACTTAAGTATAACTCCTAGGGCGACCTAAATACCTCTATATGATAATATTAATGATTATATAATTTATTTAAGATTTAAGATAGCTACAAGCCAACTACTCATAACCCAATACACACTATAGGTTAGGGGCATAACAATATACTCTTAAGTAGAATTTTGGACAACTTTTACAGTTACAGCATTCTTAAGAAAATGTGGTATCTCCATAAATGATGCCCAAAGAATACAAATAATGAGTTTCACGTTGTTAAACAACTTTAATTGTGTTACCTGGTTTTTCAAGTACTAACCATTTTCCAGGCTCATTTCATTGAATAGTTTATTTAATGTGGTGCAAGACACAATGCTGTAATGAATGAAGACAGTCAAGGAGAAAATATGTTGTGCTACAATTCAGTCTTTTCTAGGTCAGTCATAGACTAATGCAAAATTTTGGTCAATTTTTACAGTACAGCATTGTTCTTTAATGCATGTTGGATCTCCATAATTGATAAGCCAGTTGAAAATTAACCAAATTCTAAGCTTAGAAAATAAATAATAAGTTTCACATTGTTAAATAACTTATTCATGCTGCTGGTCTTTTAAGCATTAAGTATTTTCCAGGTTCATTTCACCGAATATTTTTCTTTTCTGTATTGCAACAGACAATTTTGAAGTCTACCTTCTAATGTAGTTCTTCACATTATTAGGAAGTAGACTGTGGATCTGGATATGACTATTTTAACCTCATCCCTAAAACGATGGTGAAATAAATGAACAAAAAGAAGAACAATGTCGAGAGATTGTTTAATGATATTTTGATGTAAATTTTTTCTTCTTGTTTAGAGGAAATGAAGGTATTGTGGAAAGTCTTTATCATGGAATTTGTTCCCAAAGCGTACTTTCAAATCGGAGGCTATTCTTTGTCAGTGTGATGTTTTCTTATTTGGCTCCATCTTTCAGGTACTTATCAGGTTTGGACTGCTCAATCACTATGTTCTATTTAGGATATCAATGCACAACAAATTTCTCTGACATCTTTATTTGAACTTCAGTTCCAAAGTTTTAACTATAATGGCATTCAAGAAAATTTCATTATGTAATTGCAGATCTTAGCATGCCTATATGTTGTTTTTATTGAACTTTAAGTAATTTGTACCGAAGAGTTGTCAATCTTCCCATCCTTTTTAACTTGTTCTTTTGTGTAATGATGACTTTGTTGGCCATCAAGGAAGTACACAAGGAGGGAGTCAGTTTACATTTTTGGCATCTTGGCATCCTATCAAATTACTTCTTTTGTTTCCCATATTACTTTCTGCCTTCTTTATATTGGATAAGCTGGGATACTCTATTTACTAAAGTTGTTATAAAACTGTTTTTATGGAATAATAATTTGGAATTGGATAATATTTGAAAATCAGTGAACCTGAAGACCCTACAAATTGCAATAGAATAAATTGGTATGCTAACAAAATTATAAACATAAGTGGTATAAGGAAATCTAGTAAATTGGAACTGAATATATTGGTTTGCTGTTAAACAAGTATGGATTTTACTTTTCAATGGACAAAAACCCATTACATGGGAAATCATAAAGTTTCTTTTTACTTGATCAACTAGTGTTTGTTTATAGATTGTTCTATAGAAACATAGATCAAATATGGTTTATCTGCATAAGAATATCTGTTGATTATGGTTTAAGGAATAGAACTAGAACTTAGGACTGTAATAGTTACGTGTAAAACTGCTATTCATGTTGAACATTGAACTTTGGTCAAGAAAATTACTCAGGGAGGACAATTTACTTTCTCTTATGAAAGAAACATCGTTCACAATTCCTTTAAACTCAAGGAAAAATAATTCAAATCAAGCAGATAGGAATCTGCAGGAAAGGAAAAAATTCTGATATGTATTACTGATGGATCATGCATTTTATGTTGGATGTTTGTTTGCTAATGCATTATTTAAGACAATTTATGGATGTTTGGGGAGCACTTAAGCCCAAACAAGCTTTAGGGTTTTATTTATTTATTTATTTTTCTGTTACTTTGCAGTAGTTTTCAGTACATTTCTAAGTAAAATTTTTGAACTGCTGTACACCATAGAATATTAGAATTCTGTGATTTTTTTTTTCATTTTGATTGAATACAGGGTATTTTCATCAATATAAGTTGCTAATTATGTCAGTACCATAGCTTTACCCATGAGTTTGAATATGATGCATGCAGTTGTATACTTGTATCCCTGACTATATTAACTCTGGAACCCAAAGAAAGACCTGCATAGCTAGTATATCTCTTCTAAGAACTAAAATGGAGGCCTTTTCTTCAAAATTATACAGTGAATGTAAACTAACAAGCTTAATCCTATATATAATTCTAGCATCATAATGGACTCATCATTTACTCAAAATCTTTCATCCAAGCATTGTCTTAGTTGCAGTCCACAGGCAAACAAGCTTTCTTGTTGCTCTAGTCTTGATCCATTTCTTCTCTTTCAAAATTTCTACTGGAATCTGCCATGAATTCAAGGTACCTGTTCTGTTCTTGTCTTTTGAATCAATCTTATTTATAATCACCCATTCAATGTATCTTCTCCTTTTTCATATATTTGATTTAGGCCCAGAACTTATCAATCTTATTATCCATTCTCTGGATCATCTGATGCTTATGCATAATAATTCAAAAATAGTTGATGTTTTCATCATTTAAATTCATGAATCTTTCAAGTAGCTTCCTTGAATCGTCTTCTGAAATGGTTGTCTACATGCTAGAGATCCTTGATCATTTCTTTTCCTCATGCTAGAGATTCATGAGCACTTCCTCTATATTGTGTTGCTTAATGTTTTCTGTACTAGCCATCCATGATACTTTCACTACCTGTGTGTCACCAAATGTGTTCTACAGTTTGATTTCTAGATTTTTGCCTTATAGCATCTCCATCAAATTTTATTTATACATTGGACTTAGCGTGTCTCCATTAGATTTTATAGTTCTAGTTTTGGAGCAAAGACTAGGAGAACATCTGTAATCATCACTAAATGTGATATTTGATAGTTTATTCACCTACCTCACTTCTCTCTCAGTCAATATATCGAACCTATTATTTAAATTTATAGTGATATGTTTGAACATTGAAGGTTTTCTTTTTGATCAACTTGACTACTTGCTTTGCTTGTATCGATATTCCTTTTAAAAGGCATTTGTAAGATTTGCTTGTCTATTTATCATTTTAATGATGGGATTTATGCTTTCAAGATATTAAATCCTCCATATGTCCATCAAAGTGTTAGTTTGAGCTCTTACAACAAAGATAAGGTCCAAAGAACAAAATTGCTTCAAGTGATGAGGCCCCAGTTATGTCTTAACATTTTATCATCCCTTGGGTTCCGAACACCCTGGAGTTACAGCCATCTATCTGTTGAATGCTATTGAAATCTAAAACTCTGGAAATTGTTATCATCAATTTTCATCATGGGATGTATATTAATGCATTGGTGGTATTATCATAAAGATAAGATATAAAAGATAAATGCACATTTCTGTGTTACTGGGTTCTCCCTTGCCCCTCTTGTACCTGGAATTGGTTTGAATTGGGTAACAGTCCCAGGCTGGTTTCCATACTGAAATGATATGGTTTTGTCTAATTTACTGTGCCCTGCCTAGGTATGTTTTAGGTCTTTTTGGTACAAACCAGAATGTAACCCAGGTCAAAAACAGACCAAATCTGGGTACCTAAACAACAAAAACAACACAATTTTGAATTATAAAGTAAAAAAAGCAAAAACTAAAACCTAATGAAAATAAATTTAATTATCAACTTATCAGCAGTGTTTTATGGTAAACTTTGTTTACTCCATGCATATTATGGTTGAATATATTTATTGGGCAAGAAATTTTATATTTTTAATAATTTATATCTTTTTTCTATGACCGTACCCAATCCATACAGAACCTAAGTCTTGAACAAATTGGCAAACTGCAAAATAGGCATCTTTTAGTCCTTTTTTATTTTTTCCTCACACAAATATCCTCTATTTTTTTTCTAATTAAGCACATGGAATAAAACTTACTTTTCTTTTCTCCTTAGTAGTCTACTGTTGGCTTGGGGGTGGAGGTATCCCATTTATGGTTATGGTTATGGTTTTCTTCATTTGTATTTTTTTGGTTACTTTTTAAAGCTTCTCTACAGTTTCCATTTCAGTATGCCAAACCTTTTCTCCTATTTGATTTGGCCCCAACCTTATGATTCTCCCTGTCCGCTAATAAATGTTCTCTTCATGCATCCTCACATTGCTTCAAATATATATATTTTATTGATCAGGAAATTGCGGGATCTATTGGTTCCTCACTGTTCTATAAATAACATTAAACAAAACAAGGTGACCAAAAGGCTGGGAAGACCAACCACCAAAACCTCCATGGAATGGACAATTATTGTGAAGCAAACTTTGCAAGCCCAAAATTTTACATGGACAATTTCCTTACATAGGGATATTGTGTCTAATACCATACAATGGATATAACCAAAATATGAAAACTTTACACAGATTTCCCGATACAAAAAAGAAGCCCTTAAAAACTCAAATCCACCTTCCACACAAAAGATCCTCGTCAATGATCAAAAGAGATTTTCCATCCATCCTTAAGCCAGAAGTAGGGAAAACCTATATTGAAGGAGAACCACCATCAACATCCCCTTCCATAGCCAATCCCCTATACATACCATGCTACTAGTGTCACCTTCTGCATCACATTTCAAATTGTCGATGTACTGAAAATGCACATCCAGTTCAACAATAGTGTGCTTAGATGTGCACACTGACCCATTAGAAGAAAGCTCCAGAGTTGAGAATAAGCTAGAGATTACCAACCAACCTTTATAGTGAATAACCCTTAGTCCATTTATGTACATGGTCAAGTCCTTACAATAGGCAGCCAAATCTTTTTTTGAGAATAAACAGTCTGAATTTCCTATCCCATATATCCTCACTTAAGCTTTTCTCCTTTTCTTCCTCATTTCTTTCAGCCTCCTTGTGAGAACAATCATAGCCTATGATATCTTCATGGTTCAAATGCACAATGTGAAAATTCCAGTTGCAAATACTAAATAGCATTATCTGGAATCCTCTCCACGAGCTTCTCCCTAAAATCAGCAGCCATATCCATAATCCCATCCATTTCCAATATTTTTTTATATAAATTTCATGGTCTCCAAATGAGGTGCAAAGAGAAATGGTCTTAAGGTGCAGATTTGAAACAACACTGCCATAATGTAGGCGGCCACCAAGCATCTCCTTTCCTGGTGTTGGCATTTTCCAAACTTACCAAGCACAACAAGGAGCTGAGTGAAGGAGACAATAATGAGCACGAGAGTGAAGGAGACAATATGAACAAGGGTAAGGATGCAAAGCTTTGGCAATCCAAAAATGGTTTCTCCTCACATGTGGATGAGGGTTATTTATTGTTGGAAAATACAAACCACCACTGCCAAACACCAACACCAAATGCTGAAACTCCACAACTATGATTTGATGGGGAGGAGCACATGTATATGAGGGGTATTTATAGCTGGAAAATACTCCGATCAAAAGGGATTTGCCATCCCTCTCTAAACCAAAAGTAGAAGCAACCTAGACCGAAGGAGAACTATCATCGACAACCCCTACCTTAGCCACTCCTCTATACATACTACAGACCATGCTACTAGCCTCACCCTTTGCATCACATTTCAATTGTCCAGATACTGAAAATGCACGCCTACTTCTACAATGGTGTGCTTAGATGTGCATACCAACCCATTAGAAGAAAGCTCCAGAGTTGAGAATGAGCAAGAGATTGCCAACTGATCTTTATGGTGAATAATCCTTAGTCCTTTTATGTACATGGTCAAGTCCTTACAATAGGTAGCCAAATCTTTTTTTTGAGAATAAACTATCGAATTTCCTACCCCATCCTAGATTTCCTCACTTAGGTTTTTCTCCTTTTCTTCCTCATCCCCTTCAGCCTCCATGTTAGAACAATCATAGACTATGATATCTTCAAGTTTCAAAGGTGCAAAGTTCAAAATCTAGTTGCAAGTATCATTATTTGAAATCCTCTCCACGAGCTTCTCCCTAAAATCAGCACCTATCTCCCCAGTCCCATCCATGCCCAAGATTGTTATATTTAAATTTCTTTGTTTTGAAATAAGTTGCAAAGAACATGTTCTTGAGGGTTGATTTGAAACAAGACTGCAATAATACAAATCATGTAGGCTGCCACATGCATCTCCTTTCTTGGTGTTGGCATTTTCCAAACTTACCAATGCACAACAGGGAGTTGAGTGAAGGAGACAATATTGAACAAGGGTAAGGATGCCAAGCTTTAACAATCCAAAAATTCTCACATATGGACGAGGGTTATTTATTGCTAGAAAATACACCACCACCATTGCCAAACACAAACACCAAGCACTGAAACTCCACAATTATGATTTGATGGGGAGGAGCATGTGTGGGTGAGGGATATTTATTGCTGGAAGATACACCATCATTGCGAAACACAAACATCAAGCACTGAAACTCCACAATTATGATTTGATGGGGAGGAGCATGTGTGGATGAGGGGTATTTACCATTGGAAAATACACCACCATCATTACGAAACACAAACACCAAACACCAAAACTCCACAATTATAATTTAATGGTAAGGATAGCAATAAAAAATCCTAGGCACACTTATAGCGATGGAAAAAATCTATCTCCATCTTCACATTTCTTAATTCCCCACAAACAATTAATCCTTAGGAATTTAATTTCCCTTGAGGGGGATAAATTTAATATTATGATTAGAACCTCAAAGAATCAATAAGGAGGCAACTCAATAGAATAGGGTTGGGGGGGGGGGGCTGGTAGTTGTGGGGCAGTCAACCCAATAATCCACTTTTTCATTTGTAATTGTTGAGATGGGGCATTGATCAATCCCAACATTTGCTAGAAAATGTATCATTTTATTGCATTCTCTATATCATTGTAGAAAGATTGTTTCCTCGACCCCTTCACATATTTTGATAGCCTTATAAAGACAATTATTAAGTTTTCAATTCAGCATTACTCCTTTTCATAATCCTTTTATGATTAGTATAGAATCTCCTTTAATGTTCTATTTCTTACAACCAACAAAAATTGGTAGGTTCAAACCTTTGAAAAGAGCCTCCAACTCACCATCATCCTTCATTCTACACCCCAAGAAGAAAGAACCACCTTTGATAAAATGGACTGAAGAATCATTGAGAGGGTTCATGCTTGAGGTCGTGGTCATTTTGTTTATTGTTGTAGGCATCTTGATGGAGCACATGGACCACTTGGATGCCTTGATGGTATATGCTGGTTATAGGGATTGTTTCTTTAATGATTGAGTTCTATTTGGCCACTTATGTAATGTATACAACGAGAGGGAGAATGTCGGGAAAGGTGTGTTGTACACCTTGTATAATGCTTATAATGTAAAATTAATGTTAAGTTGTGGTGCATCTAGGGAATTTGAGGATGTGTGCATTGCATGGGTTAAACATTCTTGGAGACATTTTGTATGTTAAAGTAACATTGGAACAAATATTCAATGTGGGTTGCACATTGAAAAAATATTTAATATTGAAAAAACATCATACCAAAAGGGAAAAATTAGTACCAAAAAGTAAATGAAGTGGACATGGTTTAGAGACACATGGATTATGTAATACTACTTGGTAGTTTTGTGCAAGCTTGTTTCTATAAAACAAACACATGAGTAGTTGTTGAGGTTGGCTTGTGTAACTTTAGCTTGTTGCTAATGTAATGTCCCTTTTTGGTCTATTCCATCATTCTTTGAAAGTTCCAAGATTCTTGAAGAAAACCAAATTTATTGGATAGGAATTTTGATAGTGGAAGTGGGTATAGGAATTCGAGTTGAGTCCAATGGTACTTTTTGGAGGCAGTTTTGACTTTTTGGGAGCTATCCAAACTTCTTGGAGAAGTTTGCTATTTTTGGAAAGCACCAATTTTCATAAGGTTCGATATCTTGAGGGTTTAAAAATATTTTGTCATGGTTAGAATTCATATTTGATCCTTTTTAATATTTTCTGTAACTTTGGCTAGATGTGCAGAAAATAATTAAATAGTTAAATGGTAAGTTGTCAAAAAAGTAAAATTTAAAATACAACTTATGTTAATTATTTAAAAGGAGTCTAAAGTCACTTTTTGGAGGGAAAATAAGAGGACACAAATAATAATATTTTAATATTTCAAAAGAAGTGCTTTTATAAAGGGATTTGGAGGAAAGAAAGCTCATTCTTGATTCTTGGTATTCACATGTGAGCTGAAATGAAAATATTGTGCTGAGCATTGTTTTATCTTTCCAGGTTCATGTGTGCTTTTTGGAGCCAAAAAGAAGAAATCTTCACAATTTGCAAACAAATACAAAATTTGGAGATTTTATTGAAGATTCGACGCCAGTGGATAAGGGTGTTCCATATTAGGGCTTATCTAACCTTAGCCACCTCATTCTTAGGGTTCCAAACCCTAGATGTTTCATCTGAGGGCTTCTTCCAACCTCAGGTGCTTAGTTTTAGGGTTCCAAAACCCTAATTTCTTGGCCACTTCATATTACAGCCAGGCCACAACATTCTTGGATTTATTTGGGCTTTTGAAGACCTTTCATCATATAGAAAGTGTCATGGTGGTGCTAGGAAAGGAAGCGCTGCATTTTGAGGGCTCTTAAACCCAAAATAAACACTTATGCACCCTATCCAAGGGTTAATTTGCTGAAAGAAAAGAGGATGCAACCTTTTTGAGTGATTTTAGGTAGTTTAAGGAGAAGTGTTGTCAATTCCTTGTAATTTTCTGACCTAATCAAGTGTGCAGTAGATTCCACAACAACAACAACAACAACCAATATTAATATTCTCAGACTCTTCTAAAATGTTTGTAGCTTCTAAATAAACAATCTTTGGGGTATCATTGCCGGGATTTTGTAACATACACCCCTGATTTTTTTTTGAAAACTTCTGTTTTCTGGTTGCTTGTTCAAAGAAGTGTTTGTGTTTATTTCAAATGTGTTTTCAAATCAGACCTGATAAAGGCTTGTAACAGCAGCAAAGAAGCTCCAATATTAGAGGTATGTTTTTCATCTTTTTTTTGTATTTGCTATTTGTTTTTAATTTTTTCAAGATTTTTTTAAGTTTTTCAACACATAGGATGGGCATTGTGGGTTTATTTTTATTTTTTTGAACTTGCAGCTCTTTGAAATCAGAAATCAAATTTCATAAAAATTTAAAGAACAACCATGAGTAGTAGCAGTGATAGTGAAAGTGATGATATTGAAATTCAAATGCAAGAAAGAACTCAAACTCAAAGAACAAGAAATAGACCTAGAAGCAGTGCAACTGCAAACATTGGGTGGTGTTGAGAGAGTGGGAGTGGAGTAGGGTCAACAAGTTCAAACCCATTTGATTGTCCATCTGAAATTCTCAAAAAATGGGCAAAAGGCCCCATTTAACCCCAAAATGCCTCTACTACAATTTGCAACAAGGGTTGATAAAGATAAGAAAAAAAATTCGGGGGGTAGTAGAATATGGGAGTGTCATTTGTGCCACAAACAATATAGGGGCAGCTGTACAAGAGTTTATTGCCATCTTTTGTGGATTGGTGGTCAAGGGGTGAAAGGATGTAGAAAAATAACCCAACAACAAAAAATTGAGGCAACTAGATTGCATATGGAGGGGGAGGCATTAAGTAAAGGGGTTTCAGTTGAGAGTTTGCAGCCTAGTATGGGAATGCCTACACCATCAGTGGATGTTGCTTCAGCTTCTCAATCTCATGTGGGGGAGCGTTCTACTTCTACTAGAGGAAAGAAAAGAAGTATGAATGTTGTTGATATGTTTAATGTTATAGTAAAAGATGGGGCTGATTCTTTTATTGCCAAGTTTTTTTATGCTAATGCCATACCATTTCATGTGTCATGTGCACCATATTTTAAACAAATGTGCAAAGATATTATAGTTGCTGGTCCCTCATATGTTCCACCTGGAGAAACTAAGCTACATACCACCCTTCTTGATAAAGAGTACTCCAAGGTGAGTATTTTGATGGAGGATATGAGACAAACATGCTTGACAGATTGCTGCTTCATAATCATGGATGGGTGGACCGATATCAAACATCGGCCACTCATCAATCTTATTGTCACTAGTACAACAAACTCTTATTTTCTTAGAGCTATAGATTGTTCGGGCAAAAGGAAGGATGCAACCTTCCAATTTCAGATTTTGAGAGATGCTATAGAGGAGGTTGGAGCCTCTAATGTTATGCAGGTACTGATCACATTTTGATTTAATTTCTTTAATTCTTTCTTATTTTTTATTTGAAATGTGAGACATCATCTATAAATTTATTAAATTATTAAATTGATATCTATACTAATCTCATATCAACTTGATGATACGCCACTACCAGGTAGTGACCGATTCAGCTCGTGTGTGTTAATTAGCTGGATTGATGGTGGAGAGTGCTTATAAGCACATTTTTTGGACCCCTTGTTGTGTGCATGCATTGAACAATACCTTGAAGGACATTGGGAAGATAGATTGGGTGAAGGAAGTGGTTGTAGAGGCTAGAGATGTGCAAATGTTCATTTGCAATCATCAAACTTCACTTGCTTTGTTCAGAACATTTTCGAGGAAGGAATTCCTCAAGCCCGTGGAGACTAGATATGCTAGCTACTTCATTTTATTGGAGAGGATGGTTGAGGTCCAAGAGGCTTTACAACAAATGGTGGTCAATGTAGAGTGGGGTAGATGGCATGAGTCAAGCACACCAGAGGGAAGAAGTGTGAAAAAAAAAAATCCTTGATGATGACTGGTGGTCCACAATGAGGTAAGAAAATTGGCATTGCTGATTTTATTATTTATTTGAATTATTTCATAATTTTATTATTGCTGATTTTATTATTTAAAGTTAATATTTATAGATGATTTTAATTTTTGTAACTTGTTTGCACTTGCAGATATGTATGCTCCTTCATCCAGCGTATTGTGCAAGTGATTAGATATGCTGATACTGACTCTCCTAGCCTTGGAGAGATTTATGAGACCTTTGATAGTATGCTTGGACAAGTCAAGCAAGCAATTTATAGCAGGGACCCTACTTTGGCATTTTATGAGGAGCATCTTAGGCCCATTGTGACGTGACAGTGAGACATTATGAACACCCCGCTTCATATGGCAGCCTATGCTCTCAATCCCAAATGGTATGCACTGAGACCTGGGAGAGTGGCTCCATCTCATGATGAAGAGGTGAAAGAAGGCTTCATGAAGGCCCTTACAAAAATGTATACTTCGGAGGAATCTACTATACTTTGCACACAGTGGCTTGCATTTGCCAATCTTCGTGGTCCAACCTTTGGCAAACTAGAGGCGAGGACGGATAGAGCTACATTGGCTCAAACCGACCCTATTGGATGGTGGACGTGGCATGGGAAGGATGCACCAAAGTTGAGATTACTTGCCGTTTGCCTTCTTTCATAGGTTGCCAGTTCCTCTGCTGCAGAGAGGAATTGGTCCACATATAGCTTCATCCAATTAGTCAAGAGGAACTGCCTTACCTCTAGACGATCGGAGAAGTTGGTGGCAGTACATAGTGCTTTGCGGCTACAAGATCGCCAGTCTAGTGAGTATCGCCAGACTCCAACCTTACGTTGGGATGTTAATCTTAAAGATGCTATGCAAATTGAGGAGGAGGATGCACATGAGGGATTGGTTGGGGTTCCATTGGTTGAGGCAGATCCTTCTATTGACATGGACACTGACACTGACTTAGACTCGAGCTCCAATGGCGAGGGAGATGCTAATTTAGACCTACCTTCTGCTGATTAGGGACATTGGACAGCGATATATTTTCTTAGTTTTATGTTTATCATGTTTGTAATGCCCCACCAAGTAACCCTAAGGGAAGTTGTAATTAACGACTTAAGCGAACCAATTTTTTTTTAATAAAGTGTAATTAACATACACATTCACTTACCAATTAACAACAACCTCTAAGGTTACAAGGTTGGGATTACTAAAACCCACACATACATCTTACATATAACCAAAGCATTAAATTACTTTAAGCAATAAGTGTTACATCAACATAAATGTATAACATAACATAATGAGATAACCATCCAAGATACAATTTTCATAATCATTAACATAATCAATAGTTACATCTCTCATTCCCAGAATGAGGCAATAGTACAAATGTATTACAATTACAGAATTCCACCTCATAAATACAAGAGGGGTAAAATAACTTATTACAATATGAAATAAAACAATGCTTGAATTTAAAACAAGAACCCGCGAGCTATCCAACTGGATGTCTCGCCACCAAGTACTGAAGATAAAGGGGGACCCAACTGTGTATGGTGCATGTTCCACCCAACCAAGTGGTACCTGAAGGCCCACCCCCCATGCTAGGAGATAGTAACAACGTAACATGGACAAAGATATACAACCTCTAACCAAAGGAAGACTCATACTGACACATACTGACACAACCAACCAATGAACTAAACAAGTACAACTCACACATCACTGACATAGGTCGCATTGCTTCCAGACATAAAATAGATCAAGTATGTTCAGAGAACCATACACATAAAACAATTAACAACTGTTGTCCTAGATAGAGTGTCATCGCACAGTTAGTCATGAGATCTCCTCTGAACATTCTTCATAGGCTCCGGTAATCCTGGTGACCTCAACCGAATCCCGACCCTCATGCTCACTCATGTGGAATCAAATACCTCTCGTAAGGACAAGATAGATGACTATGCCATTTTAGGCCCTCCCACTCATCCCAAGTCTAAACGAGCCCTTGTGTCTATGAGTGAGGCTAAATTATCTTGATTAGTGTGAAATGCATCCTAATCATCTAAGTACATTAATTTAGTTATCACTTGATTAAACTACTTCCAAAGGTTACCTAGTCTTACCTCTTACGGGCTCTAGCCCCTAATGGAAGCCACTCTTCTATTTGACAACACACAATCAAACCATCTACCAAGGGAATCACAAGTGCACACAACCTAGGTATCATAACCACTCCATCTCAAGGAAGACGAATAATAGAACCCACTCCAACAATTGGAGGCAACCATAACACATAATCCACTCTTTCCAAAGGAGGTACAAAACATCCCCGTTCGTGGAAACCCGGTAAATTACTGAAAAGACACCATGCACTACCCAAGGGAAATACAACTGGTTGACATAAAGAATAGACAACCCTCATCCTCTAAGATCCTCTAGAAGACTTACAATTTTGGACTAACACTTAATCCATTTCCCCACATCATGAACACCAAGGAAATAATCATCTAGGGCAAAAGCAAGGAAATAATCTACTTTTGGATACATTAAATCTATTTCCCTATCGAATACTTTTCACAGTAAATAACCAATTGCCTTAACCAATTAT
Organism: Sequoiadendron giganteum; assembly: GCA_007115665.2. Lineage (NCBI taxonomy): Eukaryota > Viridiplantae > Streptophyta > Pinopsida > Cupressales > Cupressaceae > Sequoiadendron > Sequoiadendron giganteum. The sequence goes on along the minus strand of CM021101.1, from coordinate 291,243,305 downwards.
TTAAATAAAATAGATTAATTGCCTTTACTATTACAAAGAAGGCAAAATTCCAATTTTATCAAAACAAAACTTTTGATTACTTTAAAAGCAACATAAACCATTCAAGATAATTCTTTCAGTTTCCATCTAACACATCTAATTCCTACAATTTCTCAATTATAATAAACACAACCACTTAAACATGCACGCATTTAAATATATGTATACACTGTATATAATTTAAATGTTAGTTTAAAAATTCACGAATAATATCGTCCTCAATTTTAAACTAATTTATAATTTTATTAAAATCAAAATAATTAAATGTATCTCATTATATTATATATATATATACACACACTGTATATATACAATATACATATTATGTAAATAACACATAAACATTTTATATATAAATGTATATATTTATATATCATTCATTATAGAACATATTTAAAAAACACAACATAAAAATTCCAATTAAATATAGAAAGGACGGAGGGTGGGCGGATACCATTTAGTTTGCAAGTTCCAAAAAAAGCAAAGGAAGAGGGGAGCCGCGGCTGTACATCCGCCGCTTCCCCCAAGCTTCCAATGAGTGGGTGAGGGGAGGCGTGGAGGGGGTCTCCCTCCACACAACCGCTCCCATATGGGGGCGGCTGTGGGGAGGTAGATCCTCCCCAACCCCCAAACCCAAGAACAATATAAACAGCGAATTTAAATTCGCTTAAAACAGCGACCTTAATTTGCTTAAAAGTAAACAGCGAACAAAACTCGCCTCCCAAGGAAAAACACAGGTGGTTATTGCCGTACGATGATTATTTTTTTATTTTTTTATTTTTAATAAAATCCACAATAAAATATAAATATACATATTTTATATCTGTACATATGTATATATTAAAATAACAAAATATATATAAACATATGTATGAATATATAATATGTATAATAAAAATAGAATTTCAACTCAAAAGACAAATTGAAGGAATTATTTTGAAACATTCACCTACAGGTGAAAATATAAAATTTTCCAGAGAACAATCCAAAATTTATAGAGGTTTAAAAACTAAATCTTTTAATCAATTTTCCCCCAATTCAAAGACAATAAAAAAACAAGAACTAAGAGGAATCTAGATTACAACCAGAAACTTTCAAATCCTTTAGATTTCTCCACCCAATTTCTACAGAGGTTTTTGGAAATAAATTCATTTTTTTTTTGCAGTGATTGAAATTTTCTAAAACAAATCTAAGTGTTGTTTTATCCATAAGTTTAATTTAATAACAAACTAACAATTTCCTCAAATGAATTAAATTCTATAAAGGTTTTCACAATTTCCCTGAAGAAATTTCACGAGAAAAACAAAAGCTTTTAATTTAATTTATTTATTTTCTTTCTTCTAACAACAAAATTATTTTCCTAAATAGATTTAACAAACAAATCTTTAATCACTACTATTTTTAAAGCAACCAAGAACAATACAAAAACACAAAAGAAAACCTGAGTCAAGAAGCTTCAGGAAATGGAAATTTGATGCAGAGCCTCCTCCAAAGCTTCCACAACTTCTCTTCAAAGTACAGTGATTCCAATCAAGAAAACAGTCCACAACCACAACAAAATTCACCAGAATTCTCCAATGTGAATCTACAGCCAAAAATTTCTTCAAACAATCCTCTATGCCAATTTTTGCAAAAATATCCTCACACTTGTGAAGAAGCTTTTCCTCTCCAAAATTCTCCCCGTGAATGAATTTGCAACAAACTCTTCTAATTAATTAAACTTACACATGTTGGCATAATTGAAAATATCTTCAACAACCAAATCTAATATTGATTTCATTTAATAATTCCAAATAATAAATTAATTCCAAAAATTGAAAACTAATTTCTCAAATACAAATTTAATTCCAAATTCTAATTTAATTCCCACTAATTGAAATAAAATTCCAAAATTAATTTTAATTCTTTTCTTTCTTTTAATTTTCTTAACATCACATTAATTAATTAATTAAATTATTTAATAACTAAATTCATCCCCATGGATTAAATTTAATTAATTAAATAAATTAAATTAAATTAATTAATTTAAATATAAACTTATATCCACAATTTCAATTTTAAATTAAATAACCATCAGCATAATTTAATGCAATAATTCTAAATATTTATTTCCAAATAAAAAATCCCTTCAGAATTAAATAACATTAAAACATGGCAAACAATGACTCGACACACACGACTGACGACACACTATGGCTAGGGTGTAGACTTGACACAAGTTACCTAACTACTATCTCCCGTTTAACTTAACTGTTGGATCGACATGCTCAAACCTGTGAAACTAGGTGGAGTCGATGTCATGTACCTGCAAACCTGAAAACCAAGTAAACAACAACATATTAAATAAACATAAAATACACACCGTGAAAAGGAAATTATGGAATCGCAGGGCGCTCGCAAGCGAGTGATGCAAACCGTCCCTTTCACCAATACACTCATCAACATTGACACTTCCATCCTACTTAATAATCTCATAAGAAAATACATGTTATATCTATTATCAACTAACATCAATACACCAATTAAAGCATGTAAACTAAAGCATCAGATAAACCACATCACACAAATAATCAATACCCATTTCGATTTTTCAATCCAACTCAGAGTTAAGAGCCAAAAACCAGTTTCAGGTCCAGGAAAACAATGCTCAGAAGATGATATAAAACACACCAAAATCTTCATAAAATCACACCAAACTGAAGAACTAAACAAACCACATCAAAAATCCTCAAAAATATTGATAAATCTTCATTTTCAATCACCAAAAATCGATCTTCGTGAAACTCTATATGATCCATGCTGTAGAATCACTCACAATCTGACTAGGGTGGATATTTCACCACCGAAACCAGCCCAACGAAGAGGGTTTTCGTCCTCAATTTGCAGTCCAAGCAATTTGGAAGAAATCCAACAGCATTTCGTTATGTTGCCAAAGTAGAGATGTGCAAATGAGAGCAAAAATGGAGTTATAAAGAAATTAGGGCGATGGACTTGAAAAGCTTCTCAAATTCCTCCTAAAACCCATGCCCTTCTTTGACTTTGGGAAATAAAACATTTTAAATTGTTTCTCCTTCCTCACTAGGCGTTCCACTTCATGGAGGAATAAAATATTAATAAAGCTCTTTTGAAAACAACTTAAGTTGCACGCCTAGGCCCAAGGTACTTTTTTGAATGACCACTCACCCCCTCAACTTAAGTTTATAAAATAACTTTATAAAACAACTTAAGTGATTGAATAAAACAATTATTTAAATACTACAACCTTAGGCTCTCCAAACCAACTGAGAAATAATATTGCTGCATACATACTGGCCTGGGACCAACTCCCCAAAACTGACTTACTATAAATAACACTGCTAAAAATAGTAAGTGTACACCACATGCCAAACTGAGCAAAATTGAAGGCCACTGAAGAGTACTATGACCAACTGAAGATAGAAAACACCATAAACCGACCACTGCTATAAATAGAAACCCCTCAGAAACCCAACGTTGAACTTCAATGCTGGTCATTGAGTCCCCTAACCACATCAACTAGCCTACGGGAACTCTGGAATAGGCTAATTGAATCACTACACTGCTCAAGAGCGAGAAGGGGACATTACAGATTTTGTGAGTTTTAGATTTGAAGGATTTATAACCATTACTCAAGTTGCCAACTTAGTGTTTGGTATCATCCAAATCAGAGTGGCTATTCTAGGTGTGGTGCTATCATTTGATAAAATTTTGTTTATAGTTTGACGAAGCTTGTTTAATAAGAACAAAACAGATTTAGGAGTGGCAGTTTGGAAACAGATTCTGGGCAATTTATAGTGCATTTCTAGATTGAATGTTATTCTCATTCCTTTCTGAATACTTGCAGCAGCAGTAATAGTCACAACAGACACAAGAATTATTAGTATTTTCCAGTTGTGTTAACTCTATTTTGTAAGCAGCTAATACAGTTCAAGGGTTAGTATTATCTTGCTTCATCATTCCAAGTTGTTGTCAGAAGATTGTATTTGTATTGCTTCTGTTTAGAGATAAGTTATTTGGACTTTCAAGCAATGATATTATTATGAGCATTTCTAGATTTATCTATATAATGTCCAAAGTTGCAGTTGTGCATAAAAAAAAATTTAGTTGATTTATGTTGTGAATGTGCTACAGTTGCGTGACTTATTATTGCCAGAATTAAATTAGTTCATTGCAAATTTTAGTTAATGGCTATTTGTCAAATGTCTACTAAAATACACGTGGTGAAATAAAACTGGATGAAACACATATAATGTCCAGTCGAGGATATTTCAGCTAAGGTTGATTGAGCATCTCTTGTAAGTTGCATATGTGAGGAGAGGAAGCATGGATTGGGATGTGTGGTTACATGATTCTCATTTGCTTTTTCATTCGGAGTGCAATTAGGGAGCTTGACATTTTAGAAGCCTTGCATGGAGACTTTGTAAGTGCATTGTAATCTTTGTTCATGCAATAATACATTGAGCGTGTGAGTGCTTTTAGAGGCTGGGTTTTTCTCTCATGAGGGTTTTCCCATGGTACATCTTGTGTCATCTTGATGGGATGTTTGTCTATTCTTTTGCATTTTGGATTTTGAATACTTTTTTGTATATTTTTCTCTTGTGGGGTTTAGTGGAAATGATTATTATTGTTGCAAATTTCCTTTCACAAAATTTCAATCATATGCTCTTGAATTTTTGTTGGTGTTTTAATTTGTCACTTTCATGACAACACAAAACATGAAATTTGGTGGGGAAGCCCCCTAATTTAGTCTACTCCTAAATCTAAAACAATAACTAACTTTGCCATTGTAAACATTGCACAATTTATTCTTTAGGGTTTTTTGTAGAGATGAAATAAGTAAAGAAAACTTGACCTATTTATTTTCAATCTCAAAGGTTAAAGAACAAGACCTGAAAATATCCTATCTCACCAATAAATTTTCTCAATATTTAATTGATAAAAGATAAATGATAATAATATCCAAAAATCAAAATAGAGATCTTTGGAATAATATTAACAATTAATTTGATCTTTAAGAGACATTTAACACTTGAAAACAACAATGATTTAGAAGAATAGATGAAGGAAAATAATTACTACAAAATATTCAAATCTGTTTTGAAAATCTGAACATCGATGTGACACAAAGTTAACATAGATCTTCTATTAGTTAACTTCTTCCTTGCATGGTTATAATACTTGAATCTTAACTCGAATGAAAATCTTGGCAACATAAGTGAGCTTGAACTTTGTATTCATTACACACAAAAGGCTCAACACGTTAACTTGACATTAAACTTGAGTGACAATCTCTGTACTATAAGTCTACCTTCAATTATAAATACAATTTATTTGTCAATGAGATATTTATAGTTTTTTAGCGGTAGCTTCTTGAAGCTTAAAAAATAATAAAATAATAATTTTAAAATAAACCCTTAAAACTATTCAATCTTCATCCTTTAGAAAAAAATTAAAATTACAATTTAAAAAAAAATATAAAATTGCAATTCCAACACATTGTTTCCATATTTTGCTTCTCATCTTCGGCACCCATAGGGATGAGGGGCTCAAATCCTTTAAGGTTACACTTTCAATTGCTTTATTTGGTCTCAATCTCGACTTGGGTGACTGGGCAAACTTAGGTGCGACTTTTGCTTTCTTTCTATCTTCGTTCTGCTTTGAAAAACTACTAATTTGGCATTGGGTGGAGCTTTTGGTTATAAGTGTCAAAAGTGAAAGTTTTGATTCATTAATGCCAAGTGGAACTATTTGTCATTGATGCCGAGCTGTGGGAGATTTTGATCATGGGTAGCAAGTTGTGGAAGCTTCAATAATTGATGCAAAAGTGAAACTTATTTTAGGTGCCATGTGGAACTCTTGAAGATTGGATGCCAAAAGGTGGAGGATTCGTAACTTGAACACCAAAAAGTGGAACTTATTCACGTTTGATGGCAAAGTGAAGGTTTGGATAATTGATGCCAAAGTGGAGGAATTAATAACTTAATGCCAAGCAGGAATTTTAAAAGATTGATGCCAAGAAGTGCAACCTTTTAATGTTTGACACCAAATGGGATTTTCGCATGGGAACACCAAGTGGAAAACCAACTTGAGTTGAAGTTGGGTAGTTGGGATGCTTTTTCGTGGAGGTTTGGACTTGGCTAGGTAAAAAGTGGAGATGTAGACATTGGTGAGCCATTGGGAAAGTTATATTGCTTGGTAAGGAGTGGAGAAATCCCTACCCTTAACCAAATTGGACAATTTTCAAATGATTATCAAAACCTTTAAGTTTCTTCTAAATTTCTTTCCATTGGTTTCCATTTTCTCATGATGAATATTGAACTTCTAACAAATTCTTGCCTTTGCCATTTATTGGGATTCTCTTAAAAAGCAAGAAAAAGCAAAAAGTAACTTTTTCTAGAAATATAAAGTTTGATTTCAAGTAGACATTAAAACTGCTGACTTGAAATTTGGACTTTTTACAGTGGCAACTTTATGCTTGAAAGATGACCCCCATATATGATTCTATCTTAGTGACTTGGAGTAGATTTGTGTCATAGCCCCCCCGCAAGTTAGATCACAGCACTTATAGAAATCACTGTCATATCCCTTGCCCTAGCTGGGTCGGCCCAGCAGTAAAAATAAATAAATAAATAAAAAGTTTTTTTAACATTAACATATACATAATAATATTTTGAATTTTGGCTGACCTAGATCTTATTTTGGGCGCTAAGTTTAATGATTTAAGATTAATTTAAAAAAATAAATAATATTTCTCTTTGGGCTGACCTAGTTGATTTTTTGGCGCCAACTTCAAATCAAATAGGTATAAATATATCTCTGTTGGTTGGGTGAAGGCATCTAGAGTTTTGGTATGATTTTTGGGATTATTTCCTAAAGTGGTGCTAGCTGGGACGAAAACCCTAGCTGCACCTCAAGGTTGGACGAAACCCTAACCTTGTCCTGCCAAAATTCCTCCTAGATATTGCAATTTCATTCAGCATAACCAATTCTACACTTAACCTAGTAACTGTTGTTTCCAGGCTGATCTCCATGATTGCTGTTTGCAACTAATTTTCTGCTCAACTAGGGATGAAAACCCCTGCTACAGAGCATTGTGAGATCCATCAGTTGAGTGTTGGCAGAACTATTTGCCATTCATATTTAGGGCTTCAAATTAGATCTGGTCATAAAGGCTTCTGCCATCAGACCTGTTTGAGAGGGTTTACAAGTTGCAGACTAAAATCGCCCTCTAGGGACATATAACGAAAAATACCAACCTATATAGCCCTGAGAAATCCATCAACCATGCACCAGATTCTAGCCTCATCACCAAATCCAGATCCAGGCTGGACAAGAACATCAGACCAAAAAATCAATCTCATCGCAGCACTGCAGATCCACATCTACTGTGCTAAGTATTGAGAATTACAAGCCTCAAATCAGGTTTGGGAAAGAGTTGGGTAAACCCTAATCAAGTGAGGGTTAAAGCATTATCTAAAAGTGAAGTATTTCCACACTGTAGAGCTACCAGTCTGGTCATTCATCACCAGTTGGGCAACTAACAACAGAGACTTACATCGGATTTGGATCAACAAACAAAATTTCTGAGCACAGCCAGTCAGCTTGTACTGCAGCATAATCAATATGTGAGAGAGCTAGTAACCAGTCACTTGATTGCTGGTAACTCTTCATGTATTAGGGCTGTAATTCTAGATGCATTTATTTAATAAAATTGTCATAAGATTACTTATTCTTTTCCAGATTTGAAATTGCTGTCATTATCTGCAGAGTTAACAGTGGTTTGATTTCATTTAACTTGAGTGCATTTGATGGATGATATTGTCATAATCTAATACTTCTTTCATATCTGCAATTTTTGTCAAAAAAAGAAACCCTAACAGTGATTTTAAAGTTGGTAAATCCCTAGGGTTATTACAATCACAAAATTTATTGGATCACAACTCTTAAATTATATCATGGGCAATGTAAATTTGGTGGTGCCCAGATATTCCAACGATTCGTAAAAAGAATAAAAGTATTTAAATGAAATTAAATTGAGAATATCATGGGCTCTTGAAGACATTTAATTAAATATTAAAAGGGTTCAAGTCAGTGATCAAGGGTGAATAGTTGCGACTCTTTCAAAGGGCAGAAATCATGAAAGGTTGTGACTCCCTCAAGAAGAAGATATAAAGGGGAGATCATTTCTTGGGGAAGAGATCATTCATTCAAGCATCATTTAAATATTAACTTGTCAATCCATCAAGAAATATCAATCAGAAATAATCTGGCAAATTCCTTGAGCAATCAATTTTGAATTTGAGGAAGTGTCTTGCAAATAGGAAGGACGAGACCCCTTCCAAGTTCACGAGAGAATAAGGACGAAAAACCCTTATTGGTCTTATCAAGTTTGGACGAAAACCCAAATCTTGGTCAAGAAGGACAAAAACCCTCCAAGGTGGACTAAGAGTTGGAAGGACAAAAACCCTTTCATGCTCTTGGCAAGGACGAAAACCCTTGATATTGCCACTGTTGAGTTAGGGACAGAAACCTCTAATTCAGCAGATTTGTAAGTATTTCCAAAAATTTCACGATATGATTGATTTTGAGAATTGTGCCATGATTTATTGATCTAAATATTATCATAAATTCTTAATCTTTGATTAAGCTATTATCATTTTGAGTAAATATTATTGTTTTAAGGAAAAAAATCAGGAGTATCCCAAAAAGGGACATTACAAATTATATTAGAGCATTGATCCTACCAGCTTGAGGATCTAAAAAGTAGTATATGCAATTGAGCCAAAGAGCTCAACAAGCCTTGGAAAGAGAAAGGAGAAAACTAGAGGCAAGTAGCAACCCAAATAAAATGGGTGATCATGAGGTAAATCAAGAAAATGAATTAAAGGCTTATATGGAGCGACAAGAAAAAACAACACAATTGCTTCTCCAAACACTTCAAAACATGAACAATACAATTAGTGCTCTTAGGCCTACCCAAACCAATGGAAGAGATGTTAAGTCAAACCATTATGAGAATAACAATAGGACTCCATTGAGATCATCCCCTAGAATAACACGGCCTACATTCTTACCTAGAGAGGAGTCATGAGTAGAAGAAGAACCCAACATTGCAGCAAATGACCTTGATGAATGCGTAGAAGCATATTCAAGAATTGATCTTGACCTTAGAAGACAAATTCCATTTAGAGAATATTATGATGCAAGTGATGAGCACACGATTATATTGAGAAAGCGGGGGGGAGGAGGGGAGAGGGTGAATCAGTATTACCAAACTTCTACCAATTTAAACGTAAATAATCAATTTGCAAGATCTAACAAATTGCAACACAAGAACACTGGAATTTATGTGGAAACCCTTGCAGGAGAAAACCATGGCAAAATAATGCTTATATAAAAACTTCTTACAATCTTTGTAGGCACCAACCTACGAGAGACACGAATCCCCTTTTATACAATTTGTGAGCACCAACCCCACTGGAGACACCAATCCTTGCAATTGAGGACCAACTTAGTAAGAGACACAAATCTCTTGTTAAGGCACCAACCTTCTATGAATTACTATCTTCTTGTGAATGTCCTCTACAATGGATGATGAGCAATCACATTCAAATCAACAAGTTCTTCTCTTCAAAAATAAATTATATTCTTCTCTATAGATCTGCCATAATTCCTTCACAAAATCTATCTTGAATTATCTTCTATATTTCCCTCCTTCAAATCTTCTTGTGCTTGTATATTATATCTTTTATTTCCACACACACTCATCACAACATCTCACCATCTCTATATATTTTTTCACCAAGAGTGGCGACCTTTTTAGAAAGACATATATTTCACAAAGAGAGGCAACCTTTAATTTATATGCACGTCTTCACATCCAAAACTGGGTGCTCCATTAAGGAGTTCAGCCCTTACAAAAACAAATGAATTTATTTTATTTAAACACCTCTAAAGTGGGTGCCACACTAGGCAGGTTGGCACATAGCATAACAAATATTTTATTTATTCTCAACTTATAAATATGGGTGCCACAATGAAGGAGGTCGGCCCAAGTTATAATCCATTTAATTTAATTTTCCTTAATCTTCAATAAAGGCACCATGACAAAGGGAGGTCGACCAGCTGTTAATATGATTATAATTTTGCCATGTGAGGTTAAATCTGCCCTTGTAATAATGTGATTTCTACTTCTTTGATCAGCGAATTGCTTCATGATAAACTTGCCATTGATCTTCACCATCAAACATCTAATTGCTTTTGACATCAATGACAAAAATTCTAACAGAAAGATCAAGAAATACCTCAAGAGGAGAAAGAATGCAGCCTAACAAAAATTTATGACAAAAAGTAAGATGACTCTTCGTGCTTTTGATGGTTCGAGGAAGGTCATTGCATGAGCATGGATCCAAAAACTGGACACCTATCTTTCTCTTAGCCCCATGATGGAAGATGAAGCTATTAAATTTGCCATTCTTCACTTAGAGGGAACATCACATGAATGGTGGCATCATGGGCTAATCACATAGGGGTATCATCTAATTGTAACATACGCCGACTTCATGGAAAGACTCATAGAAAGGTTTGATAGAAAGAACTCGGAGATGCATTTTAAGGAATTAACACAACTAAGGTAACAGGGTACTGTGGAAGAATACATAACAAAATTCCAAAGAATCTTAGTCATGGTGCCAAACATTACCGAAAATAGACTCAAGATTTTATTTATCGAAGGACTCTTCGAATCACTTAGGGGATTGGTTTGAGCTTTTGAACCATCGTCTCTACAATATGCTATTTGAAGGGCTTTAAATTTGGAAGACTCCACACCTAAAAACAAGACCTATCCCAAGAATATACCATTGGGGTCACATAAGCAATCCTCTTACAAGGATGATTGGCAACCAAGGGCATTACCACCTCAACCCAACATGATGGAAGAAACCAAGAATGAGCTTCAAAAGAAGAATTTATGTTTCAAGTGTAGAGAACAATGGAAAGCGGGTCATTGATGTTCCAAGAAGGGACAAGTACACCACATAGAAGCAATAATGGATGAAGAATTGGAGGGAGAAATTGAACCTGAAAAGAAGAAGAGGAAACAAGGTGAAGAAGAGTTTGCAAGTGGTACATTGGCCACACTTTTGGGGGCACCCAAGTATCACCCTTTTAGAATTCATAGTGTTTTACAAGGTCAAAAGGTGATTGTCCTTGTTGATAGTGATGCTACACATAACTTCATTGACAAAGGTCTAGTAATGAGGATGAAATTAAAAGCTGAAAACTTTGAAGGTTTCAAGGTAGTCATAGAAAACGGATTCACTACCCCTTACACATGAAGAATTGAACAACTAAGGATTACCTTGGGGAGACACCAAATAAGCAAACATTTGTATGTGGTAAACATGGACGATATGGATATGGTTTTGGGCATTCAATGGTTACATTCTTTAGGTAGATATTATCAAGATTTTCAAAAGATGGAACTATGTTTCCAACACAATGGCAAGGAAGTAATTTTACAAGGTCTATTAGATGGATCTCCTAGGGTTGTGTCATCCAAAAGGATGGAGAGAGCATTTAGACATGGTCAAGTAGAATGGGTGGCACAATGTATGATCCTTGATAGATCTTCACCCAAAGAAGGGATGATTACTCATATTGATATATGTTCTATCTTAGACAAGCATAGGGGGGTTTTCAGAAATATTCCACTAGGATTACCTCCTAAGAGGGGTTTGGTTATGAGCCCACGATTATACTGAGAGGGGGAGGGGGGGGGGAGGGGGAGGGTTGAATCAGTATAACACAATATTTTACTTTTTCAAACTAACAACCACAATAATATCCAACATTTGCAGTCGCTTCATAAGTTCGGTGTGCGTTGCTTCAAACCTTGGTGGAAGGATTGTAAATGGTTTCCATATACTCCTTTTTGGAGCTATAGGCCCTCCAAGGGGTATTCTTGGCTATCTCCCCACATGCATATGGTTGATCAACTTAATTTTCGATGGAAAATGCATTCCTCTAGTGGCATATAGTAAAAAAGATTCTAGGATGTTTGGGTTGCTATGCTAGCTCACTTCGCTTGGAAGATAGGAGAGAACAGCAAGCAATACGGGAGAGGAAGATAGGAAAAAAATATATAAAAGCATATCAGGAATATATGAATATATTATGAGTAAAAATAATCAGTAAGTAATATCTTTGGAATATTATTAATATTTATATGCAATCATCATGGATGATAATTATTTATATGATTATTAGTATTTATATATATACATAGATATAGATAAATTTTATAATGGATAATATGAAATAAGTAAAGAATATATATATACACATAATGATATATAAATATTTATTAGAAATAATGATGTACATATATATATATATTGTGCAATAATGATGCTTGCAACAATTATTGAGCCTTTTAAGTAATTACAATCTTAATATAAAAATGAATAGATTAATATTTATTCATATATGTTTTTTCTTCCTATGATCAATCAAATGTAAGATTGAAGGAAGGCGGTTAAGGAATAAAGCGTCATGGGAAGACACGGTAGTTCAGGTGATGTACTCACTTAGCAATAATATTTAGCATATTTTGAATATAAGAAATTGATATTGCTAATTTGATTATTGATATAATGCTTTCTTTAATCTTATCATAATGAGAATTATTCTAGGAAATGATGAACTTAAAGAACCATTGATAAATGAAGATATATTTGATTATAGGCATGAAATAAATCTTGGATGAATGCAAATATAGCTGATCGTGTAAAGATTGTCTTCTTTGTGCTTGTAACCCTATCAGGAATGGTGAACCATGGTTTACGTAGATTGTCTAAAAACCCCACTTTCAGCCCCTTAGGCCCTAGACAAGGGATTGGGCCCTGCAGCCCCTTAGGCCTTTGACTAGGGATTGGGTTATAGAAGGTTGGGGGTCCCACCTAGGCTTGTGCCCTTTAGGCCCTAGACAAGGGATTGGGCCTTGCAACCCCTTAGGCCTTTGACTAGGGATTGGGCGAATAGGAGGTGGTAGACCTTAGGCTACTTAAGAATTCCATGATTCCTCTCCCCTGATAGGATGAGTGTCTTCGAGGTGTTGCCATGAATGGAGTATGTAGGTACTAAGCCACTAGGTAAGAAGGGTTGGGATGGACAACCTCTTGAGATTTATTTGAAGGCTTCAAGGCAGATCCCCCATGGCACTCCTCTTGCTTGTTAAATTACATTTATGATTATGCTTGTTAAATTGCATTTATGATTATGCTTATATTTTGGATATCTAGATATTAATGCTAACAAATATATGTGTGTGTGGGAATGTTGTTAATATGGTGAATGCAGATTTCAAATCAAGATTACTTGATTAAAAAGAACAATCATGTGGAAAGAAGGAACCCTAAATCTAATCAACAAATGAATTCTAGGGCAAACCGGGTAAGGGACATTACATTTTAAAAGGGATAAGTTGGGTGCCTTAACTTGACAATTCAAACACTCACAAGCTTGGCAAAAAATCCATCAACTCTTTGTGCTACATTTTCCTTATGAGCAAGTAGAAGATTGAGGTGGCTTTGCCACTTAAAAGGTGGGCCACTTGAGACCTAACACTGCACTTTGCCTAGGTGTGGATCTATTTTGCCTTTGCCGCTCAAACAGTGTACTAGAGAACTTTCTATATGGAAATGCCAAGGAAAAAATGCACCTTAAGGATTTCACTTAGTCATTTTCTGATCTTCTTGATTTTAGCCCCAAGTCTTAGACATTTCCTTCCTTTCTTTCCATTGCCAAAGTCATTATCAGTTAGGAACTTCATCTTTGACTTGGAAAAATGCAAATTCGAGCAATCTGCAAGAGTTGTTAGTTGAAACCTATTTTACATGGGAACACATCCCCACCCCTCAAATCCCCATCCCCATCCCTCGAGGCATTTCGGGGATGGGGGGACTTTAGGGGACGTCCCTTGGCCATCCCCCTGAATCGAGAAAATGTAGAAACGTCTCTGAACACGTCGCTGAAATTGGGTACGTCAAGAAACGCATAGGGGATGCCTAGCCATCCCCAAGATGGTCAGGGATGTCTGAGACATCCCTTGATTGTCTCGAGGATGTTGAGGTGTCCCCTGTTGAAAAACAATTTTTAATAATGTTTTGAAAAAGAATTGTTCATAACATTAAAAACAGACTGTTAAATATATCATGAAAGCATTATAACAACAGTATAACATGACAACATTATAACAGCAGCAATAAATATATCATGACAGCTCGCTAACAACAGTATAACAGCAATTAAATTAATCATGACAGAGTGACAGCCACAACTGTAGTATGACAGCAATAAATATATTTGATATCATGAGTCAGATTTATAGTTAATGATATAAGTTATATAACAGTTAATATTAACAGCAATAATTTTGATTTCTGATTTCATTGTTCAAAAAAGCATCAAATGTCAAAATTCTTGATACAGTATTAGAGTCAGTTATTATTGTCAGTTGCAAAAGAGATTAAAGGTGCACTTGCAATGGTTTGGTATATAGTGGTATCATGTGAGGAGTACAAACAAACAATTTCTTTTTGGAATGTGCTTGGCATGTAGGCTTTTGCAGACATCATCCAACATCATTTTAGCATTGTCATGTTATATTGCTACTGTTCTACTGTTCATTAACTTGTAGAAATTTGACTCTCTCTCTCTCTCTCTCTCTATATATATATATATATATATATATTTAAAAATTTCATATATATTGCCGTCACCGAAAAATGGCCCTCAGACTGCCACCCCCGAAACATGTCCCCTACTGTCCCCCCATCCACATCCCGGAAACACCGTGGAACATAGGTTGAAACACCAGACCATCACCAGACGACCTTGAAACTTGACAGGGGAAAATCTCTGTTGACATTGATTAACACAACAAGGATGACTTGATTAATGACAACAAATGGACCTGAGGCAGTACAAGAGCCGAGTTTTCATATGGGTACAATAGATTTGAAATTAAGATTTACATCCTTTTCTTTCTAGTACTCTATTAATGGCTTTGTGTTTGAGGCATTTAATCAGGGATTTACATTCAAATATGTTAGCTTGGACATCCTCATTTTGGAAAACCTTTTCGTACTTATGGTTGAATTCAGAAATGTCTCTCTATGAGTATGCTAAAAATATCAACACAGCAAGTCTAAGAGGATGCTCTTGCTTCTATCCTTGCCTCACTCTCATTTGTCAGTAGTAACATATTTTATTAAATAAGAAAAAATGTCCATTAACAGTTGCTTTGAGAGTTCTGCCAACATAGATATCTGAAAACATTATGTTTTAGGATATTATTTGAAACTAGAAAACATGGAAGTTTTTGTGACTTCAAAGATTGCTTTTGGACAGCTTTTATGCATACTTTCATCTCTTTGGTAGGCGAGTCACAAAGCTTGAGCATAGAAGTCCTTAGAGTTGATAGTAGAGAGCAAAGGCCAAACCTACTGACTTTGAATAGGCTTTATATTTTTGGTCCACCAAAAAGATCAAAATCCTTTTTGCTGTATATCCACCTTGGTACCGCAGTTTACTATTATTACCTCATGTGGGCCCTTGTATTAGTTTAGGTCATCTAACTTCTAGACACTACTGATGACAGAGAAGATCAGGTAATTTGTGTATAAATTCATGGAATGAGGTATGAGGTTTGTTGCCATATGTTGACCTTTTGTCTGTCTGCAACCATCCAAGTTTTATGTCAACCTTCTGATAATTCTTGGATTTCTGTTCTATCTTCCATCATTTTTCTTCATTTGACATAAATTACATCAACGAGATATATCCTTATGTTTATCCTCATGTAATTCATTGGTGGAAGAGATGCGCTAATGTTTCTTGATTCAAACATTTAAATTATTTGTTTTTCCCTCTCATTTTAGGTTCTTGTATTTTATAATTTTATTATATATTTTGGCAGGTTTAAATTAAGTGATTGTGACAACACTCATTTAGAGGAGGTTGACTTGCATGGCTTTAATCTTTAATAGAAAATTACATAAGCATCATACTTAGTGTATTTTAATCCATAATTTAAGTATCCAATGTTTCTTTGATTCTTTGTTTATTAAGCAAAATCTCACTCTTCTAGTTTTTGTGCTCGAACTACTTACTTTCCTAAAAGAACAGAAAAGTGAAGCCTTACATCAGGAACTTTGACAGGCATCCTCATATACTGGATGCTTGAAAAATTGTAATATACTTGGTCGTGTATCTTTTTGCAGCATATGCTCTAGGGGATCCAACAGTAACCATTGAAGAAGTGACACCACCTGTTTCCCCCCCTGGGAAACTTTACCCATCTGAGGCAAACTCTCTTTCTGCTACATACTGTTCTTTGCATGCTTTGAACACAAATCAATTGATACAATCAAATAAAAAATAGATGAATATTTTTGTTCTTCTGATGCACAGATATATATTTAGAAGTCTAATGGATGTGTTCTTGGCAGGAGAGAACTGTGGAGCTCTTTGAAAGGAACACTTATTCTGTAGTAAATATTTTTGATGTAACCCTACGCCTTCAATTGAACATGACAGGAATGGTTGAGGTTTGTACACTATCGGACAACCTCTACACAGGCATATGATAATTATGTGGAATTCTGTTTTACTTGAGATTCTTCTTGCATATCTGAATAAAAGTCCATGAAAGTTTAATTTTCTTTATGATGATTGCCATGATGGCATTCCTGATTCATATGGGATTTTCGATCCCTGTGCATGCCACTCCCAGCTATTATTTTGATTCATACTTTTTATGGTGAAGCCTTTGTGTATAGTGACATGGATAATAACAAAGAACATCTGTATTGAGTTTCTGATCAATTTTTTCTATATTGTTGGCTCACCATATAAAAATGAGTTTCTGATCAACTTTTTCCATTGATCAATGTATGTGACTGAACATGAAAAGCTGTGAAGGTTCAAGATAATTTTTGCAACTAATTTTTCATATTTAGATCAATTGCTTGATCTTCCTAGGCAGCAATTCAAACACACAATATTTTTTTGGCTTTGACCTGAACAGTCAAATAGTAATGCTACAGAAACATGAAGTACCCCATCTGGAAACAGCAAAACTTTACTTGTGTGATGAGTAGTTGCTATGCTTGGAATATTGAATGCTAAACATTCTAGTTACCAGGATGTCAAATGCTTTGGGAAATAATTTTAAAACTTTGCAATTTCTTAAATTTTGTCTATTGTATTTCTTTTGAATTTGTTTCAGAGATCAATTTTTTCCACATTTGGGCCTCACCATACAGTCTGTATCATATTTACATAATGACAGTGTTGACAGAAATTATTAATCACTCTCCCCTTTTATTTGTCTACTGTATATATGTTTCCCCAGGTTCCTGAAGGCAATGGTTCTGGAATAGTCTGGGATGAACAAGGACATATTGTGACAAATTATCACGGTAATAATTATTTTGCAACTTCATGAGACAAACCAGAGATGAAGTTCTTGCATTATGTTTGAATTTGATTTGTATAATAGAAACTGACAAGGTTATTTAGTGGTACACTGATACTATTTCTTCAACTTGTTGCTGCTGAGAGTTGCTAGGCTTCATTCCTTATGAATTCTTCTATTTGTAGCTTGCATATTAGGGATCATATAATTCTATGTTATTAATCTCAGCATTGATATTGTGTCTATATGTCCCAAACATATGTTTTCTTTTGTTTTTTTCCTGCTACTGACATGCATGCAAAAGTTTAAATCTTGATTGATCAGTTCAAGCAATATCAATGACTGCATGTGCCAATCATTTGTTTGTGTTTTCCTTTCTTTCCTGCCATAGACATAGGATTAAAAGTTATCTTTATTCATCAGGTGAATTAGTGTCATTGACCACAGTTTATTTTAGCTGAGGATGATATTTTGTTTTCTTTGTCAATTTATTATTCAGTGATTGGTAATGCTCTCTCAAAGAATCCCAGCCGCAACCAAGTTGTAGCCCGAGTCAATATTCTTGCATCTGATGGGTGAGCCCATATTTGATATTTCTATACTGTTTACTTATCCTTGATTGAAGATATTATTGTTCATTCAATTTATTTGATTTAGTCAAGAAGATTAATTTTTTCTAGTTTTTTGAATTGTTTGTTCAAGGGTTCAGAAGAGTTTTGAGGGTACATTGGTTGGTGCAGATCGTACAAAGGATCTTGCTGTTTTGAAGGTAGATATTCATTCTATCACCTTTGCCGTTTTATAGATTGATCAGAGTTGGTCTTATACCAGTGTAGAATACAATCTTGTTAAATATCCTTGAATCAAGTGTCAAATATACCTGCTGAAACAATATTTTTCTTTCTTTTGACTTCAGATAGATGCTCCCAATGAGCTTTTGAGGCCAGTTGAAGTTGGGAAATCATCCACAGTCAAAGTAGGTCAACGATGCCTTGCAATTGGCAACCCATTTGGTTTTGACCACACTTTGACTGCTGGGGTTCTTAGTGGATTGAATCGGGAGATATTTAGTAAAGCGGGTGTGACTATTCGTGGTGGTATTCAGACAGATGCAGCAATCAATCCTGGCAACAGGTTTTAATAAAATCACAGCACACTTATCTTTTTTTTTACCAGCTTCCATGATAAGCATTTCCACATCTATATCCCTTGCTATATATTTTTGTTTACTATTTTATAGCTTCAAGCAGCAGGATCAATATCAAGTGTTAGTTTCTAGCACCAGGATCAGTATCTAAAACACTTAAGTTAGATATGAAATATAAGAAAATCATTCATACAGGGATCCATTTTCAGTTCTAACTTGGCTTAGGTCCTGGCACAGGCAATTGATCCTAGTTTCAGTCCTGCAATTGTCTTCAACTTTCCAAAGAGGAAACATATATTCGAGGAAATTCATTACATAGTACTTATTATAATAAGCATTCAAATACCTTACCTATAGAAGTTCAAGGCAAAAACCAACTTTGTGGCTCTCAGGAGGAAGTATGACTGGAGAGTTGCTCGTTTTAGAATAAATGCATTTTCTGCATGAATGTGCAAAGATATCATCTTTAACTATCACACAAGTTCAAGGTAGAAAGGAAGAGGCAAACATGAACCAAAATTGTCTTAATGTAGAATCTATTGTAAAAAAAGCATCATACTACAACATCAATAATGGAATTTTCTCTTTTAATTATACATTATAATGGAATTGTGTAAAAACCTCATACCCGCACTAAGTTCATCTCTATAAATAGAAGTTAATGGAGGTGGAAATACATGTTCAAATTTTTTTATAACTCCCTTTCTCAACCTCTTTGAAAGGAATCTTGAAGATCTATATCCTACCTAAAAAACTTACACAAACATCTTACCAAGTGATAACTGGTGACACAGCATGGTGATATGACAGCATACATGGGTACTTACTACTGACATGCAATGCTGGCTTGGAAATACTATGGACGCTTATAATGCACACTAACATGGCAGTACGTGTGGCTACTGAAAGATGGCTGATGTAGCATAGAGGATTCTAGAATCTATATACAACTATAAATAATCATGACATTCCAACAATTCTGTCACCCCAAATGACTTTTCTGTTGTTTTGAATTCCCACATGTCTCTAATCTTTCATATTTTTCCTTTCTAAATGGTTTGGTAAATGTCTCCGATCACTTGGTCAATGGTATTAGAATATGAAAGTTCCAATTTTTTGAAATTTTCTCCCTAACAAAGTCATGGTGTACATCTATGTGCCTGGTTTTAGCTTGCAAAATTGGACAAATAGAAATGTGAAAACAACTTTTGATTATCATAGAGAAGGAAGTAGGTTCTATATTTTTGTAAGCCAATATCTTCTAAAACGTCGGGTTATTACATTAGTTTGTAGTTTACATTAGATAAATAATAAATATTAGATTTTAATGTAAGTTAGGTAATAGTTAGTGAATAAAATAAGTTAATAATTAGTCGTTAGTTGTGGGAAGTTATTCCCATAGGTTAGTTTTATATGGGAAAATAAGGCCTTATAAAGCCATTGCAATGTAATAATGAGGTGTTGTTGTTGAATGAAGAATTTCCAAGTTTGAGCCTTTGGCTCTCTCTTGTCAACATTCCAATATGGTATTAGAGTGGGTTTCGAAAGACGCCTCTCTGAATTTCACTCCACTCATGCTTTGTTTGTCAAGTTGATTAAGGCAATGGGTTAGTGGATACCATAGACCTCCACAACCCCATTACCTTTTTCCGTGCCCATCCATTTGTTGTAAAGTCAAGCGGTGCAAACAAAGGACTAGCGGATACCACAAACCTTGCATGAAATCTGTTGAGTCTATAGCATCCACTCTTGCATATTTGTTAGTGGTACTAGCGGATACCATGGAGCTCGCAACGAACCTGTTGACATCCACCATTCACATGCACCACCTGTTGGAATTGATTGTCATTGATCTCAAAAGAGTATGAGAGGTTGTTAGAATATTGTCATTGATGTCAAAGGTGAGAAGATTAGTACCACGATTGATGTCATGATGATTTAATGGGTGGAATGTGATATGATGATACAAATCTTAAAACTAAGAAACAAGAATACATTGATCATATTGAAGACATTGTACATTGGATAGGATGTGTTGGAAATGTTGTCATTGATGTCAAAGTCACGAAAAAAGGATATCATCATTGATGTATGAATAAGATTATTGCAAATGTTGTCATTGATGTCAAGAAGGAATATGTTGTCCAAGAAATTCTTGTCATTGATGTTTGTTGTACCCAAAATAATTTTTTTCTTTAATAAGGCATTTTGATAAAAATGGTCTAAATCTTGTAAAATTGTCTGTTTTAGGGTCAAACAAAACATGGGCTTTTGTGGGTTTATGTCAAGGAGGATACTTGCAAATTTTTGAAAATTTGAAAATTAGGGTTTCAAACCCCTATTTTTAGGAAAACCCTAAAAAATAGGACCTTTCCAGAAATAACTCAAAATGATTTTGATAGGTCAATTTCACTTCACGATCACACAAGTCAAAATCACAAAAAAGTCTGTTTTGCTTTGGTGGGTCTACTTTTTTTTAGGAGAAAAGATAGGACCTTCAAGGTCATTAATGGCAGATGGCCAGTACCAGGTATCGAAATCCAAGCTTCAAACGCTTCAATGAAGATTCTATGGCGAAAGATGCTTCATGATGGAGGGGATTCTTAAAAGGTGAAAAATGTAAAAAATGTTCTAAGTATGGAAGATGCACGCCTTGCTACAAGGAAGAAGCTACGCAGCCAATGCCTTGGTGAATTTTTCAAGCACCTGTATACACAGCATGGTGAAAGCAATTGCTACGATGAACACGTTCACATCATCGACAATGGTAATCAAATCAGTCAAGCTACAACGGTGAACGCGAAGCGTGAAGAGATGAGAATTTTCAAGAAAATGATGAAGCTGTAGCCAAAAGTGCCCCTGCTAGCTAGGGGCGCCCATGAATTCAAAAGGTCAAAGGCAGTCATCAAGTTTTGCCAAGACAGTCATCTCCTTCGTAATTCTACTAGCTTTCCAAGGGATCATCAAGTAGGTTCACCTGATTCATTGATCATTGGCAATGGAGGTGAAGACAGAAGATGTTGAAAGAAAATATCATGAAAGATAGTAGTCAAAACATGGGAAAAAACGCCCCTATAGCTCAAGGGCGCCCAAGAATGAGACTATCCAGATGTCAGTTTTTGAGTAAGCTTATCTCCAAGTTATCTCCCTGGCATCAGCTCAGCTTTGCAACGAACCCGTTCGCCAGTGTAGGAGACACATCAAATGATGACAACTGTTGATCATTCGAGCACGCGAAATGGAGGTTAAATCAGTGGACATCAAGGCAAAAGCGCTCCTGCTGGCCAGGGGCACCCATCATTTTGGGCAACCAAATAAACTTTTCAATGAATGCTTTCTCCAAGGCATTTGTTCAACATCTTTTCAGCTGTGCGATCAATCCAATTTCAAGCTCACAGGACCTGTCACACATTCACAAACAAAGATCAAGCAGAAAACACCAGAGGCGAAGGCAAGATGAAAGACATGAAGAATTGACTAAGTATCAAAGAAAATTCACCTTCCTAGAAATAGGTGCCTAACTTTTTAGGCAATTAGATGCAGTCTTCAAGCTCTGTAACCTCCAGGAAGTCCTTCTCCGTCTTGATCAATCTCAACAATGACACCGTCAACAGATTCAACAGATAAGTCAAACATTTGATGACGAAGGTCAAGCTGGGGTTGTTCGTGAAAGGTTGCAAGTGAAAATTACAACACAAAAGGCCAAAGGTGCCTCTGCAAGCCAGGGGCACCCATACTTTTGGGACCTCTAAATCAACTTTCAGAACCTGTGAGGCCAACCATCCTTTCTGGGGCTGAACTGGATATCCACTCCATGTTTTAGCACATTAATAGGAATCATCAGTCATCGGTGATCTCAGATCAAAGCACTGAAGGTCAAATTGGAGAAATTGAAAAGCATCCAAGAAGTTGACTAAGTCTAGTGAAAAATACACCCTTTTGGGAAAAGGCGCCCAAGAATTTGAGGCATCAGATTTAGGTTTTAAGCTTTGTAGTTCCCAAGCACACTTATTTAGAGTTGATCCAACTTTGCAATGGATTTGTCAGCAAGATTTCTGGATCAATCAAGCAATTGGAATCAAGGATCAAACAGAGGCACTTCGTCATAGAAAAAGGATAAAAATCTTCGACTCCTTAACTTGGACGCCTAAAGTCAAAATAGACCCAATTGATTGAAGTTGAGATATTTTGAAGGCCTTTCCATGTCTAAAACATCCATAAATTGGTGGAAATTGCCTCAGTAAACTCCTGATCAGGAAGATTGACTCCTCAATCAAGTGTTGGTGCCTAAACTTGATTGCTTCCACATCAAATGCTATTTATCAAGCTTAGGCATCATTATTCATTATTTCTCTTTGTAGGTTGAAGCTCAAGAACAAATATTTTTCCTCTCCAATGCCTTTTGAAGATCTGACGGAAGCCATTCTCAACGTTCTTTGTGTTTTCAAGAACAAGTTGCACAAAGGGACAGTTTATCAGAGTTTACATCTCCAAGTGTAATTTTCTTGAAGATTCATGGCAGCAGCATATAACTTCTAGCTTCTCCCCTCATATTTCTTCTATTCTTGTCTTAGATCTTCTTTCATGTCCAAAGAAACGATAGTTGTTCATAGATTTGGCCTTCTGGGTATGATCAACACAACATTGGCCATAAAACCCATGTGCCATATTTTTTTAGAAAAGTTGCCTCGCTACCCCTTTTTTTAGGGTTTCCAAAAAAAGTCACCATTTCAAAAACTAGACAAACTGGGTTTATTTAGCTTTGAAGCACCTATAAAACCCGTGTGTCAGATTTTAACAGGAAAAAAAAGCTTCTGCTGCCTCGCTACCTCTGCCACCAAAGGGCTCTTGCATGTCATAGAAAAATTCACTTTTTCGAATTTCTAATGTTCTGTGTTTGTTTAAAAAGATATTCTCAACAAAATCCACGTCTCAAAATTTTTCGTAAAAGTTATCCCTCAGTGAGGCTATTTTTAGCCATAGCAGAAAAGTTGTCCAAACGGTGTCATGTTTATAGTCAATAGTTAAGTTTTTCAGAATGCAATTCTCTTAGGTTGAATACAAGACCAAAACGGTCTTACTCCATGATTCCTAAAAACAGTTGACTTCGACCTGCATCAGGCACACCCAAAGATCAACTTAGAAAAGTCGGAAGGCATAGACCAATGCACACTTTAGAATATCGAGCAATCCGGATTGCTTGAGGCAGCATCATTTCTCATCTCAGCACAGAGCATAGTGTTTGTAATAGCTTGTGTAAAGCATTACAACCCTATTGCACGAGAGATTTGATCAATAGATGGGCGAGTGGTATGCAGCCTCAAGCCTAGGGATATCGAAAGGTGCTTCGCCATTCCACCTTGTACGAAAAACATGGTCGTATCTATGGTGGAATGGGAAAAGGCGTTCAATACATCAAAAGACATTTCAGAAGAGAATGGCAAAAAGATGGCTAAAAGACAAAAGAAGCAACTTGCTGAAGAATGTAGGACGTGGAGAGTTTAGAGACGAGTACGCAGTGATGATCGCCCTACTCAACTGTGTTGCCGGTCAAGAAGAAGCAAACAAATTCCGGTCATGGATGTACTATGCCATCACTCAAATTGTGATCAACATAGAAATTATGACTGGCCCACATTGATCAGAGATACACTCCACAAACAGATGACCAGTTTCTTAGAGGCTCACAAATTCCACATGTGTTCATACCTTGTATATTTGATTTCCTTCCAAGGCCAGTTTAGAGCATTGATCACTATGGGAACTTTGGGTGTGCAAAAGGTTCACGAGCATTTCTCGCAGCTTGAGTTCACACAATCAAAAAGACATTTCAAGCGAGTAAACGATTAGTTCCTAATGCACATTGTGAGAGACCTTGATCATGAGTCGCATATACACATCTCACTAACAGCCAATGAGGCAATGGTAGATTGGGCAGATTGGTTCATCCAGTTCCCCACTTTTACCTACATCCGCGTGTATGGGTACTTGGGTCATCACGCCATGTTACCCCGCTATCCATCAGATAGGGTGGTCTTCATGGAGTTCTTATGACAGTTGCATGAAGTACATTCTCTTCTGCATATCAAACACAAGCCGGTTGCAAACTTTCCTTTTCAGATGGGACTTTACAGGTGCAAATCAGCAACTGATGCCAAGGTCATGAGCCATGAGATGATGAGACTTAACCTTAAGTATCTCATCAAAAGATGGTCATATGATCCTTTTGGTCACTATTCAACACGCCTTGGTCAACACTCCTCACACAAGTCTTCCATGGAAGACTATTGGTTCAATTGTGGAGACGAGTTTGAAGTGAGAAGACGTAACTACAACAGGTTCACGCTTCCGTAGATTGCTAACTTCTTGTTAGAGGACGTGGAAGGGTTATCTGATGATGATGGGGAAGTCATTCTTCCCTCATTCTTCGTAGATCATGATGACTCGCAACCACTTCGAGCCGTGGATTGGTATGCCAAGGAAAGTACATCCATTGAGGAAAGCACAAGGAGTTGTCAAAAACAGCCAACTCTACTTAGACAGTAAAAGGACAAAGAAGGTAGTTGTTCCCAACACAAAGCTGCCACTGGTTAATACTTCACTACCTTCCACATCAAGAGGAAAGCCTAGATAGAAGACATGGAGTAAACCCCCTAGAGGAGCCAGAATGTTAGGACACACAAGGGGAAAAATGCCGATTGCTGATATAAATCAGCAAGAGCAACATGTGGAGACAGCCACAGACATAGTTGAGCCAATGATGGAAACAGTTACTTGCAGAGCTGTACCAACTAAGGTATAGAGTCCATGACCTTCGCGCGGAGATCTAGGAATCAGAGTAAGACAATAGAAAGCAGGCCTAAAGATGAGATCACTATCTCAAACTTATAGATGGCGTACAAATCAGTCAGTACAGAGGAGAACAAGCAACATCTTTACACTTGGAAAGAACAACTTCCATACAAAGTGAAAGCTTATGATACAAACTCTGTGGAATTGATTGAGTACAGACAAATCGTGGCAAGTGTTATCAAGTTCGTGAGAACAATGGTAACATCTATCCCTTACCTATACCAGCATGAAGGAGGTGCATACGTCGAGCTAGTTGAGGTACAAACGCAGTTTCAGGATCTCATCCGTAGTAGTTTATGTGGTGATCCTACTGGTTGCAAGTTAAGTTAGATTGCAGCCATGTTGGCAAGGCTTGATGATGCAGCTGCAAAAAATATTGAATACCAGGAGTAGATTGCAAGTGGCAAGGAGATGCTACGACAACACGTCATCATCTTGCGAAGTATGAGTTGTCCAGATGTAGAGGTAGTCAATGACTGGTTAGAGGAAATAATGACTCGAGTTGATGAGGTGTAAACTCTCAGTGAGGATATCCTACCTCTCCAAAATGGCATTTATGACACAGGAGTTAACTTGATGCCTCTTTCCAAGTTAACTCACTGTCCCACAAATTGTGCATGTCTATTTTGGAGACACCTTTGTATATTGGAGTTATGTTCTAGTTTAGAATTAGTTAACTGAAGTAGACTTTCCAGTTAACTGTTAGGTTACCTAATTTTAGACATAGGAATAAATCTTGCAGATTGGTAAGAACCAAGTGTTAACTCAAGGAGATTTTAGGGTTCCCTACTTCTTTGAGCTTCTATAAATAAGAGCAACCTTGCTCATTATTGTTTTAACTTTTATTACTACACAAAATTGCTACGCCGTTGTGCCATCAAGCTTGCAAGTCAATATTTGTTCACTCTTGGATGAGAGTTGTTTGGTTTGATTGCAATTGTGTATGATCTCGTACCTTCGCTGTCCCAAATCTTTGTAAATCATTGAGAGAGTTTGAAAAAATAAATCAAAAGGAAATGTGCAATTTGATCCAAAGTTTCAAGATCGATCAACGTTTGTTTTTATAATCTATTTTTTCAATCTACACCTTGGACAAGCGTCGTCGCCTCCTTGGGAATTTGGAGATTAATGGTTATCGTTTGATGTTGTTTTATGATCTATCTTTCAGCCTAGACTTCGGGTAGGTGTTGTCAACTCCTCTGGAATCCTGATATCTAGTTCATCGTTCTGTGTTGTTTCTAGTAATCTACATCTCAGCCTACACCTCGGACAAGTGCCGTCACCTCCTTGGGAATCTTGAGATTTAGCTTACCGTATGAGTGTTTGCTTGCACAAGACTTTATTCCAGCGTAGATCTGAAAGTTCAGAGCCTTCAGATGCATTCTGAGAGATGGTCGACCCAAGTGATCCAACCATTCCCCAAATATTGCTCCTACACCCTCTCGCTTTGTTTTACTTGAGGAGGTAGGATAGTTTAGCCTAGTTGTAGTTAAGATCTACAGAAACCAGAGAAAACCTTAGTTGCAACACATTGAGTTTTATCACCCTTGTGCCCTGCCACTGAGTAAAAAGATAGTAAACTTAGATCACTTTACTTTTTATGCAATAATAGCAAAAGAGGGAGCTTCCCCTCCTAATTTGAAGAGCAGTTAATTCTGTGCATAGCTGTCCGTTGCCAATACGCACTCCAGAGGTGCGAATTGTAACACCAACAATGTCAAAGGATATATGAATGGGATTGTTAAATTAATTGTCATTAATGTCAAAGGAATAATATGTAAAGCTTTTATGAATGGCCAACTTCATAGATGGTGAGATGTTTATGCAGAGACTGAATCTGAAATGAAGCTGATTTCATGTTATGACAGCACTCTAAGTATGGCCGATCCTCATTTAAAAATGTGGAGTTAAACTTGTGTTTAATCAGTTCAAAGCTGGCCGACTTAGGAGAATATCTAACATGCTTAGACAAGTATAACCAAATGAAATCATATATACTAATAATAAGGGAGCAGCGATTAGAAGAAACTTAAGAAGCAACAAGTTAGCAAGCAGAAATTGTAATGTACAATATATGGCAGCGATTTATATGTTGATAGGAGCAGATACATTTACATGCCAATGATTAAAGCTTATACTAAGGCAGCAGATATATAAGAGAAGCATATCTTATTCAAAATACAAATTATGAAGTGATACGAATTTGGAGTGATGTGCTATAAGACAAAATGGAGCGATCTATTTAATAAGACAAAAGTCTTAATTAAAATGAGATTATGAAGTGAAATGGATTCATGTGATATGGAGCAATCAAGTTACAAAAGGCAATGCTTAAGACAATAAGACGAAAGTCCTATTCACACAAATACAAGTCATGTGATTAAAAATAAGAGAAGGTGGTACAATTTATAAAGGACAGCGATCTGTTTTAGAAAATAGTAATTATCATAAACACAATTATCATCAAGGAAAGGTGTGATTGTTGTGAAGAGCTGTTTGGCAATGGTTGTGTTCATTCATTAGAATCTTTGAAGATACATACAAAGAGATAAGAGGGAAGTTTGAAAGTAACAAAAAATGTAATGAATATCATTTGAATATAAGAGCAGATTTAGAAGAGTAAGAGAGGAAAATATGAAATGTGTTTCAGATTCATATTGAAATATATATGCAGCCCATATGTGAAGAGTAAAAGGAAGGTTTGTAAGAGTAAGTGCAGATTGAAGAGAAGATTGTAAAGGAAATTTAGAGCAGATTATAAGGCAAAAATCCGTGTGAAGATATTGGCATAATTATGACCAGTTTTGTGAAAGGAATTGGTGCATAATTTGTATCAGATTTGTGAGAGAAGGTTATTGTGTGAGTTGTGATCAGATTTGTGAAGGATAGTGCATGATTTGGATCAGATTTGTGGAAGGAGAGAGGACATTGTTGTGATCAGAATTGTGAAAGGAAAGAAGACATTATTAGTGATCAGATTTGTGAAGGATTAAGTACATTACTTGTGATTAGACTTGTGGAAAGAAAGAGTATATTATTTGGATCAGATTGGTACAAGAGAAATAGACATTGTTCATTAAGGTTGGTGCCCTGACAAGAGGTTGGTCCCTCTAGTGGGTTGGTGCTCACAAATTGAATGAGGGGTTGGTTCCTCAAGAATTTGTAAAAAGAAGTTTAATAAAAGCAATATTTTTGCCATGGTTTTCTCCCATAAGGGTTTCCACATAAATCTTGGTGCTCTTGTGTTCTTAATTGTCAAGATCTTGCATGGTTATTATTGTTATGATTGATTAAGTTTAGTTTGGTAAAAGTTTGTATTATACCGATTCACCCCTATTATATTGATTCACCCCCCCCTCTTAGTATAATCGTGTGCTCAGCAGGATGGACAATTATCTTGCAAACATAATTAAATATTTGAGATGGCAATTGAAGATTAAACAAGAAGTAAACAGCAATATTATTGTTGAGAAAGGAAACAACAATATAGAATATCATTAATGAAGCAAATCGAATCATTCATATTGCTGCTAAAGACATCGAATGAAAACCAAAGGCAGATCGTATGAAATTTATATTTAAACATGGCTGACCCTCATAAATGTGGTGCCAAGTTTAAGTTTAACATAAAGCTAAGAAATCATGCCACTTTAAGTTTAACATAAAGTAAATGGTGGCGCTTAATATAAATAGGGAGTGTTTACAAATAGATGCCTCCCTTGATAAATGTTGTATCCATTCATGAAGTTGTCCCTCCTCATAGAGACACCTCTCTTGGGGATTTAACAAGGTATAAAAGGAACATATAGTGGAGGATAAAAAAAATGAAGTAGAATGTGATATCACTCCTATACAAGCAGATTTAAAAAGAAGTTGGTAGTGTGTTATGTAAAGATCCATCATTTAAACACAAGCCAAATTGATAAGGAGAGAAGAATAATTATTTGATCCAAGGCAGATTTTGTGGAAAGAATTATATGATTGTCATCCATCGAAGGAGCAAAATACAAGAAGGAAGAAAAGAATAATTATTTGTTAGAAATTTTGAAGGTAGTTTATATGAATATCATTGATTGAAGATGTACATACGAAATTAAGATTCTTATAAAGGAGATTGAATTGTCCATCAATTGTTGAAGAAGAAACATTTTGAAGGTGGAACTTTGTTTTGGAAGTTGGTGCTTCCTAAAGGAGAGATTGGTTTCTCTTGCTAAGTTGGTGCTTAGCAGTGGGGATTGGTGCCTCCAGTAGGGTGGTGCCTACGAATTGTGGGGATTGGTGTCTCCAGTGAGTTGGCTCCTACAAATTCTATAAGAGGGGATTGGTGTCTCCAGTGAGTTGGTTCCTACAAATTCTATAAGAGGGGATTGGTGTCTCCCATAGGTTGGTGCCCACAAAGATTGTAAAACAGTTTTATATAAGCAATATTTTGCTGTGGTTTTCTCCTATAAGGGTTTCCACATAGATTGTGTGTTCCTCTTGTGTTGCATAATTGTTAGATCTTGCATGGTTATTGTTGTGGTTGATTAAGGTTTAAATTGAAAAATATTGTATTATACTATTTCACCCCCCCTCTTAGTATAATCTTGTGCTCATCACCAAATTTCTCTTCCATAGTGTACATTCTTTCCCCATTATTTCCTCCATTATGTTCATGGTGTTCATACTTGGATTTCAGTGTGTTAAGCCTAGTTATATAGCAGATTTATTTGCATTTGTTCCCAACTTTGTAGAGCCCTTTGTTCAAAACCTTGAAGGATGCTTCCTTGGAAAGGAAAGGCGATTATGGTGGTTTTATGCAGTTGAGGAAATGAAATATCCCACTCCTGGTGAGATATCTACTAACTGACAACCACCTATGTGTTTGCTTGTAATTTTCAAGGTTTTAAGTTTTGTTTTGAGCTTGATAAAGATCTTGCTAGGAATGCAAAAGCACAAATACAAATGCAAAGAAGAATATTGATTGCATTGAAAAAACCAGCTGCTGAAGGAAACCCTTATTGTATTTATTCAATTTTTTTTACAATAGTTTGCAAATACAATATTCTCAATTCAGCTCTTCATACAATGCTTGGGAAATCAATATACATCATACCTAGAAGTTGAAGAAAGATTCTGGAATTCTGATATATGATAATGAGCACAACTCCCAATAAATCCCATGCCTATCACCAATAGTGTTTTCTCCACCTTAATTCTGATGCCAAATGAGTGCAACCATCAAACCGGCTCCATTGGTGATACGAGAGAGCTAAAACCCTAGGCGTTTTAGCCTTAAGCTCACACGTCCCAGCTGATGAAGAGAGTACGGTCTGCTGCAAGGAATAGTACGGCCACTAGAGACCCATGTGGCTGTTAGAGATGACACTTTCAACAAATAAATGTCTTCTAATGCTTGTCCTTCCAGCTGTCTTGATTCTTCACTTCAAACCCTTGAGTTTCTAAATGATGATCACTAAAGAAATGCACAATGTGATTCTCACATGCCAGTAATTAAGAGCTTGAGCAGCAATAAAGATGAGCAATAATAATGGTCTACAATAACTTCTGATCTGCTATCAAACCCTTATGAAATCTGATGATAAACTCCTCTATTATGCACAAATGTGACCACTGGATGTAGCCACTTGGTGTATGCAGCCCTTAGATGATCTTTCACACCCTCAGGAAGCAAAATCAAAGAGATGGTATGCTCTCCAAGACCTAAATTGCAAAATACCCTGGTTTTCCTTCTCCAAAGCAAAAGCTCTCCAAAATGCATGTGTAGAATATGATCAATGATAATGAAAATGCTTTTGAGTGCCCTTTAACATCTTCCCCCAAATGGCACGATTTCCAAGAGGCCTTTTAATCATTTAAAATGATATAATTTATTTGCTTTTGTTGACTTTATAATATTCCTCTTAAAGTGGGCGCCCAATAAGACTTAAATGCACTTTTAATAATTTGACTTTATAATCATTAAATATCCCTTTCACAATAAAGTCAATAAAAAACATTTACTTATGTGCACTTAATTATTATTAAAGCATTACTTTAATAATAATTAAAACTTCATAACTCCAATAATAAACCTCATAAATCAATTCCATCTATGCCAGGAGGTAGCCCATTGAACTCACTGCTTACCAGGGGGCCTTTCTATAAACAGTAAGGTTGGCCTCTATCATCCAACAAACTTACTATAAATAGTAAATGTAGACAAATGAAGCCAAAAACCCTTGAATAACATCGCCTCTGAATAAGCCAAGGATCTGGAGATGCCAAACACTGCAAACTGCCAACTGAGATACCATATATCTCCGAAGCAGGGCCCTCTAATCACCATTATTACCCTATGAAGACTTGGTGATAGGCTAAACTTCCAACTCTGATGCTCGCTCAAAAAGGGGACATTATAGGAAAAGAAGTTTGCATTGATATTTACATGAATATCATTTGCAGATCTAAAATTGGAGGTTGGAGGCAATGGAGGAAGGAGGACATCTATCATCTTGAGCTAGCTTCTCACTTAGGGGTGATTCATTGCATGAGAATCACCTTTTCATATCCGTGTCCCTTCAAGGAGTAAGGGGAGCTTGGCTTTTGTTGATGTTTCTTGTGAGTGCAGTTGCTATTCACTTTTGGTTGAGGTTATTTTGTATGATAGAGGAGGGATTGTTTCCACAACATTGGAGGGATTGTTTCCACCACCTTGGAGGAGGGATTTGGCACACTTCGAGGAGATGTGGACTCTCGGAGGAGAGTTGTTCTCTCATGTGCAACACTAGAGGCATTTTTTGACACACTCGAAGGAGATGTGGACTTTTGGAGGAAAGTTGTCTCATTGTGCAAGGAGGTTGGGGACACTTTATGTTCTCTTATTTTGTGCAGAGGTTTGTAGGTTCTACAGTTAGGAGATCCATTAATGGAGTCAGCCTGGTGTTTCCTGGGTGAGCGAGGAGAATTGGTGGAGAGATGCTTCATCAAAGTCTCCAGAAGGGTTGTTGTGATCAACTGTTGGAATGTTCCATCCTTTGTTCTAATTAATTTAATAAGGGGGGGAATGTTGGGTTATTACATTAGTTTGTAGTTTAGATTAGATAAATAATAAATATTAGATTTTAATGTAAGGTAATAGTTAGTGAATAAAATAAATTAATACTTAGTGGTTAGCTATGGGAAGTTATTCCCGTAGGTTAGTTTTATATGGGAAAATAAAGCTTTATAAAGCCATTGCAATGCAATAGCGAGGTGTTGTTGTTGAATGAAGAATTTCCAAGTTTGAGCCTTTAGCTCTCTCTTGTCACCATTCCATATAAAAACTCTTGGTGATTAAATTGCTTCACAAACCATTCACTGTGTTGTATTCTGATTCTGTAGGTGATAATGCTATTGCAGCCTGATTTTATTTTGTGAAGATACAGTTTCAGAACCCAAGTTGAAAATAGAGCCCATTGAGAACTCTTCTCATTAATTTTAGTAGCCCAATTTGAATTTATATATCTCATGATTATAATAGCTGCACATCTAGCATATTCTGTATTTCTTAGCAGCTTTCCAGTGTGAGAATAGAGGAATGAAAGCCACCAATATCTTATTGAAATAATCTCTTGTTAGAAGATATTCAAGAGATGATTGTTAGCTTGTTAGCTCCAAAGGTTTTGGCTCAAAAGGGGTAGAAGTTGAAAATATGAATGGAAAAGAACTAAGAGTTTGCATTAATGGAATCATAGTAACATTACACTAAATTTTTAACAATTAATCTTTGAGTAATCACAACTTGCAAAATTTACCATGTTGTTTCTTGATTTTTCGTAATGTCCTAAAATATATATTTTTTGACTTCAACAATTTCACAAAGGCTACTTTCCAGCATGATGTTGGTCAAAGATGCCATCCCTCTCATTTTCCAAAGGCACAAAAAATGAGGTAATCAGCTAGTCCCACAATTTTGTAAAAAATTGCCAAAAAATAAGAGGCTCAAAAACTCACGATTTTGTCCAAAAATCAAGAAAAACTTCTGCAAAAAAGAAATACCTAGTTTGGGTCTAAAACCCTAGCAAGAGTCACAAATTTCCTTAAAAGTTGTCAAAACCCTAGGCGTTGTTGCCACAAGGCATTTTTTTTAGAAAAAAAGGTCAAAACACAGGCAAAATTTTTGCAGAAACCCTTCAAAAAGTCGTGCAAGAACAAAGACCCTATGGATTTGAAAACGATGCTCAAAAATAAAATGTGTGTGCATAGAAAATAG
The DNA here is from genome assembly GCA_007115665.2 of Sequoiadendron giganteum. NCBI lineage: Eukaryota > Viridiplantae > Streptophyta > Pinopsida > Cupressales > Cupressaceae > Sequoiadendron > Sequoiadendron giganteum. Next base: position 291,209,534 of record CM021101.1, on the reverse strand, counting down.
GCGGCAAAACCCAAAATGGTTAACCAAAAAGAACCCTTTGAAGAAGAAAACCATGCGTGCAAGAACAATAAAACACTCACAAACTCTGCAAAAAGAAAATACGTGCCAAAATTTTATTAGGAAATGCCACAAATTTTATTAAAAAAAATTGCCAAAAATTAGCTTAAGCTTTGATACCATGAAATGGTAATTGATTATTATTATTCGTTATTAAAACAAAGAGAGGAATACTCCTTTTATAATAGTTTACAAGATGATGTTTCTAAAAAGAAGCAGTCGTGAACTAAAGTGAACAAAAACAATAAACTGAAAGTTGCTAAAACTAACTAAAGCAAACTAAGTTAACTGAAAGTAAACTAGAAACTAACTAACAACTAAGATGACCATTAAATATTACAATAATACTTTAATAAATGCAATTAAAGATTAGTAGTCTTTAGTAGAGGAGTAGTTGTTTCCTACTAATGGTTTAAGATATTCAAATAGGGTTGCACCCTTAGGAATTAAGGGACTAAGATTTAACAAGAACAATGTAAAATGGAGATGAATATATGTGATGTTGCCCATAGGCCAGAACACTTTATAAAATTCTATACTAGATAAAATAGTGGGTTTAGATTTGTATATATATACATCAATACACATCCAAAGGAGGTCGACCTCACACATATCTAAAGGACGCTGACCTAAATAAGGCACTTAGCCTAAAATTCATTATAAGGTCCCTAGACAAGATTACAAACTCCAATATTCCCCTTAAATCTTGACTAAGGAGCAGGTTCTTGGAGACTATCATGAATTACCCCCCTTGAAGGAGACTCCTTAAATTTGATCAAAGTCCAAAGATGAAGAGATCCTTTAACATATCAAAGAATGTTATTGGCTTCTTGAAGATGGCATAAACTATATATACCTTTGAAATTCTTTACTAAAATACTTACCTTATTGATCCAAATGAAGACACTTGATCTTTTAGTCTTATTGGTTTGCGTACTTTTGAGTTCTTTACACTTGAGAAGGCTTCATCTCTGTGCTTGATGCAAAAGATCAATAGAAAACTGGAGAAAATAGCAATGTAAGTATGAATGAGCTCCAAAGGATGTGGCATACTATAAGTAGATTTTTTTGAAATTCCTCTTGATCATGTTTCCCAAGCATACAATCTTCATTCAATGCTAGGAGGGCATATAAAGGGAAATATGTAGACCATTCTTTTATTTAGCAAAAAATTGTTGCATTGTTGATGTGTCCCAATTAATGATCCTAGAGAATGTTGATACCACCTACCTTAGCAACCAATGCAATGGATCAAGGAGATGAAACATGAAGAGCAGGATGGGAAGCAACATAACCTTTGCGGGAAGATAGGAATTTATTTCCCCTTGTTTTTAGATTATGAATCTATGAACAACAATCTTTGCCCTTATGGCCATATCTTCTATTCTAATCACATTTTTCCTTCAAAAAATGAGTTGTACCTTGTCTCTTTTCTTGTCGAGAAGTCACTTGAACTTGATGTTTTTCCTCTTCCATTTGTGTTTCTTCTTGTAGGTGATAAGGTCCTTGGAAATCAAATCATTGATGATCTTATTCAGAGTACTGCATAAAGAGCATGTGGAAGTTTACATAACTCACCTTTGACCAAAAATTGGCTAGATGACTTTAGAGCTTGCTTTGAATCCAAAAAACTCAAAGAACATACCAAAAATGTCTTTTATTGAGCTTCAAAAAATGTAAAGAAATTAGATAAAATGAAAAATTTGTGGCTTGTAGAGTGAATTTATGGAAAAACATAAAATTGAAATAATTGATAAAAAAATGTTCAACAAAAGCTAAAATTTGGATTGTAGCTCCCTTATGTAGATTCCTCACTTCCTAGAAAAAATCATGAGCAAATTTGCTGCAGTTTATGAGATATGTGCATTTCTTGAAAATTAGGGTCTCCTTGGAAAACCCTCTTTAGTTTGAGATGCCTTGAAATAAAGTCCCACCTACTCTTATTACATGTAGAAATTAATAGGGCTAAACCCTTAGGAACAAAGAGACTAAGTTTAATCAAACAAGAACAATACAAAAAGTTAGACAAATACTTATGATGGTACTTGTAGGTTATAATACTTAATAAAAATGTATACTTGATTATAAACAATGGGTTAAGCATATATACATATCAATACACATATTCGAAGGAGGCAACCTTGCACATATCTGTATCAAATTTAGTAGGAGGTCCTTAGAGAAGATTACAGACTCCAACATTTCACAAGAAAGGAAATTAATTGATATGCAGGGGAAATTAATAGTATCAATGATTGGGCTCATTAGGGCATCTTGCTTGTGTATCTTAGTTTGATCATAGATTCTTAGAGTAATTTCTAATTTTGGCAGGAGTTGTTTCTTAATTGTTCATCAAGAGATGTGCCCTTGATTGCCTTTGTTACCTTTTGCATAACTTTATTAATGGGACTTTTGGATATCTTTTGATAGCTCCTGATATTTAAGTGATCTTTCATTTTTGTCAAATAGTCTATAGAATCCACCACAACAACTTCGTTCCCTTTATTTTCCCTAACCACAATGATATCATGATTCTGATTTAGTTTCTTCAACATCATATGCTTGTCTTTTGTAATGTTGCTTTTAGGGAGCTTAAAATGTTTTAGAAGTACAACCCAGTCTTGTCTATTTTCTTTTGCACCAATCTCTACTAATCCTGTGATTGCCCAGTGAATGTTCACAATGATTGTTGGTGCATGAAGGTTTTCCAGTGAGAGTTATCATATTGTTGTGTCGTTTCCCTTGATCATGATTTGAGGACCAATCAAGCTCCCTCACCTCCACATACTCAAGATTAATGAAAGCTGAATTCTTGAAATTATTGTTAGCATTAATTTTTGTATTAGTGAAACGATAATTATTAACATCATCTTTAATATAATTTTTAAAAATACTGCTAGAATTATTATATTGCTGATAACTAGATTTTGGTTTTTGATAAAAAGGGGGTAAAAAAACTGGTTTTGAAGGGTCCCTAGAAACCCTTTACAAACTGAATTCTCAAAATTATTGTTAGGATAAATTTTTGTATTAGTGATACGATAATTATTAAAATCACCATTTTTAATATAATCTTTAAAAATACTGCTGTAATTATTATATTTCTAATAACTAGATTTTGAATATTGATAAAAGGGGATAAGAAAAACAGGTTTTGAAGGGGCCCTAGAAATCCTTTACAATCAGTGAAACATCAGCAAAGCCACAACTGACCCACAGCTAAAAGCAGACAAAATCAGCGAATAACTAGATTTTGGTTAGTATTTGAATCAAAATCATTAAAAGTACCAAAATCATTACTAGAATCAGAATTGGAATGATCAAATGGCCTATTAAACATACCTCTATACCTAAACTTATCCACTCTTAGGTTTAACTTGTTTGTTTTTGCTGAAGGATTCTACTATTTCATACAACAATTTTTTTTTGCTTAATAGGTTGTGATATTCATCGATAGCTTGGTATATCAAACTATAGAAAAATGACAAAGTGTACCCAATAGATAAACACATTGATTAATCTGTGGCATCTACTTGCAACATAGTACATTTCACTGCCCTAAGAAATACAATGTCTCATGTTCTTTAGATATAACCAAATATAGAGTCTATATTGTCTATTTTTCCCTTAAAAAGAGTGAGTGTAAAATACTTACCTAAAAAACATCTATAGTTGATGGAGCTTGTTATTATTCTAGATACATACTCCAAAATACAACATGAATTTGATAAAGCTTGTTTATTGGTTCACACAATTGTATTTATATAATTAGAAAAGATTCAAAGACATTTTGACAACTTATCTATTGGTTTGCACCATTGCTATCTTAAACATTCTACACCATTGCATGCTTGCATGATTAAAATTCTTTTGCTTCATATATTGCCATTAAGTTATTTTATATGATTCTTATTCATTTCCATATATATGTTACTATCATCCTCTTAAAAATAAAATGATAATTTTGGTTTTTTATGTAGTGGCGGTCCTCTACTAGACTCTAAAGGAAAACTAATTGGGATCAACACTGCAATATTTACTCAAACAGGTAAATTGAGAGAATTGATTTACTTGTGATGTCTATTTTTTTCATTTTGAGCTTTTGGCTAGTAACTAAATGTATATATACCTTTCAAATTAAGGACTTGGCATTAAAATTCCTTTGTGATGTGCAAATTTTCAATATATATGATGCAAGAGCAATCTTCCATCACCCCAAAATATTTATTTTGTACTTATTTGAATTTTGTAGGTTTTCTTAGTTGGTATAATCATTCTATTCTTGTCATAATTGCTCAATCTTACTACAATCTTCATCTCAACTATGTAAAATAACCGATAGTGATTCTACTGTGTAGTACTGTTGATTGATCAAAATGCCTTAAATTGTAAAATTTGACTCTTTAAGGTGTCATTAACATGTCCATGTGTTTGCTCAAGCATTTTTTGTAGACTAATTTGATGTGACTTGTTACACCTACTTAAGGAAATGGTGCAGTCCTAGATTCAGGGGCCTTTTCAAGCTACTGAGTTAGGCAACAAACTTCAACTTCAAACAATATTGAAAATTTTAATTATAGTCAAATGATCAACTTATAAGAGAAGTAGATGATGTTTTAATACATTACAGTTCAACATGCTGTAATAACTCACACTTAATTTATTTTTCAAAACTTCACAACTTGTTAACGTTAGCCAATAATCAAAGATGATCAACTTAAGTAAACTTCCTTCCACTTTTTGATCACCCATATCCTAATGTGGGCAAGGTGAGAGCATACGGTGGTAAGTTACAATGTGTTAGCCAATAATCAAAGATGATCAACTTAAGTAAACTTCCTTCCACTTTTTGATCACCCAAATTCCGATGTGGGCAAGGTGAGAGCATATGGCGGTAAGGTTACAATGCTACGCTATTGAAATGAGCCACTTGTTCAGTGGGGTGAGTATGAAATATTCAAACATAAGGAAACATCCACTTATTCAGTGAGAATTACAAATTGTAGGAAATGAAAGCATCAGACGGCTAGCCGACCAAAACCACTTATGAAGTGGGATGCATAGCTAACATGGAAAGAGAATCATCAGCTTATTCAGTAGGTAGTACATAAAACAAAGTTCATCCACTTATTTAGCAGGAATGCCACTTATTCAGTGGGGTTAATATCAAAACTAGATAGAGCAAGATTATTGAATGGTACTACCAAGTCAGTATTACAATGAAGCCCAATACAAATGACACTAACAAGTATAATCCAACAGCTCAAGAGATAGCAATATGAAATAACATCCAAATACCAACAACCCAACTGAAATGAGATGCCCTAAATGAAACCCCATAACATAAATGAGTTCCCCTTGCCAGAATAGAACATGTATACCTCAATGTTGGCACTCAAGAGTTTGAATAAGGTCTGAAATGCAATTGTTTCAGGTCTGATAAGGAAAGTGCAGCGCTGTTATGTTACAGCCAGCCAAACAAACCACTCAAACTGCACACCAAACATGACAAGGATCCGCCCCAATGCAAGATGTCAATATATATACCACTCCAATAACTCCACAACTTCCTCAAGTGAACTGAAAGGACAATTTGCAGGTCTGAAAATGACAGTAGTGGGTCTGATATGTCTTCAAACAACAAGCTCCCAAGAGGCATGCAACTCAAAGAGGCTACCCAAACACCAAGAATGACTTCCCCATGGATTTGCAAGGTCTAGGGCAGATCAAAGTGCCACCAAAAGACTCCAAAGACTGATAAGGAAGGGCAGAAATTTCATGAGCCAAACTCTTGCAACCCCCAAACTGTACGACCCTGCTGAATAGGGCGACCAGCTCCTAAAAATCCCACTCTTCACCAACAAATCTGCAACTTGGCTATAGAGGGTGCCCAAGGCCAAGGAAACCAACTAGCCAATACCCAGAACAAGGCCCTCAACACTTCAACCTACAACAACAAAATGTGGTACTGCCTAGGCATAGGAAAGTAAGGCCAACAAGTGGAGAACACCAATAAATATTCTCTCAAAAAATCTCTGCAAGGTTAGGAAACCACACCAAAACATAGCAACTAGAAAACATCGAAATGATCAAACCAAAATCTGATTACTCTGCTTGTAAGCTCCCTGGTGATTACTGAATGCAATTACACCCAACTAGCTAGGGATTATCTTTCAAATCCGAAATGAGCAATCTAGAGAGGGTTTTCGTCCTTTGAAGATTTAGGAAAGAACTCTTAGGTTCCAATCTGACAACATAACATTATCATCTTTAGCATAACACAAATAAGAGCAAATGGTGGGTTTATATAGAAGTTTGGGCTCCAAACTTGAATTTCTTTTTCCCTCCAAATTATTTTATTTTTCATTCACCTTTACTTAGGTGTCCCCTTTGAGAAATATAAGACCATCTTTTAAAAACAACTTAATTTGTCAATCCTAGGTGTGGGGGTCCAAGGAGGGTCACTTTTTTAACTTTATAACATAAGTCATAAAAATCACCTTTTGAAGACTTAAGTGAATAATATTCCAAAACATTAGAACTCACCAAACAACAATTGCCAAACATTGCTCAAACTAAAAACCATGCACTACATTGCTACCAAGACCAGTTACCCAAAATGGCACTTACTAAAAATAGTGTGTCCAAACACCAAACTGTCTCAAATTGAGATGCTCTAAAACTTACTAAAAATAGTAAGTTATAAAAATAGACATTGCTAAAAATAGCAATATTGCCCACCAAGGGTCAGAGAAAACCCATAAAACCTAGAAAGCTCTTTGGAAACATCAATATATAGCTTTGAATATGCAAACATGGATTCTGAAAGATATCTTGTAAACATTTACTACCTTGAAAAGAAAATTTTAAGGGAAATTTTGGTCTTTTGGGATGAATAATGCCACCTTTTGACCATAAGAAGATGTCTTGAGGAAAAGACAATGAATTAGGTCTTGAGAGGATGTTGGTAGGCAAGGAATAGGAAACAAAACAAATAGTCATTGCAAGGCTACTATGGCAACATCTAAGCCATTGTGGCACCACTTGAAGAATGATAAGGCACAAGGACATACAAAAGGATGTGTCACTACACTAATAGAAGGATATATTAGTATCTGAACCTATTGCAAAGAAAGAAAATGAGAGGAGAAGAAAGAGGAGGAAAAAGATGTAATGTCCCCGAGATCGTGACACTACAAATACAAAGTATTAAGATATTGAATCAATACCAAAGTATAAATTACAATTTAAAATATCATCATAATTATAATTATCACTGATAACATTATAATTATGATGGTCAATATCAAAATATAAATATTAACAATTTAAATATTTATTAGGATAAACCCACAAAAGTGGTTTACAATTCGAGTGAGGAAGGAAAAGCTGCAAAAAATAACCCCATGCAAAATTTTTTGGTTTTTGCGGTTCGAATAAACCCTTTGGTTCAAGTTAACCAAAAGAGGGTTTGAATGAACCCTAGTTCGAGCGAACCAGTTAAATGCAAGGTCCCACCATCCCCACCAAAAAACACAAAGAAAACATTTTTTGAAAGGGGGTTCGAATGAACCCTGGTTCGAGTGAATCCCCCTTTTCCCACCTTCTCACCCTCTGGCCCAAAAAACCTTCAGAATTTTGCCCTTCGAAGCTCGGGTTGAAAATGAAAATGGAGGAGACTTCACAAATCCAACTGGATGATGGTAGTCCTCAGAATGAGCTATTCAACGAATATAATTTTAATATGTTTTGGTTTTATTATGTATTTTTTTTTAGTTTTATTAAACATAGGATTTTCACCAGAAATCAAGCTCTTTGTTCTGCACATGTGGAAAAATAGCAGATTATCAATTTTTTTTTTTAAAAACTATGAGTGCACCAAATATTGAAGTCCTTGATCCAACAAAAAAAAAAAAGAATTTCGATACATACAAAAAAAGTTACGTTGTATACGGTTTGCCTATATTTGAATTGTAATTGGTTTGACTTTGAAACTTGATTAGGGAAAAAGTATTCAATAAATCACTGTGAGACCAATTGGAAACACTAGATATCGTAGTTACAAATCTGAATTCGAAAAAATTAGAATTTTATCCTTCATGGAAAAAAAATTATGTTGTATATGGTGAGCGTCACTCCTTAAAAATGCTGTTTATTGAAAAAAACTAGTTTTTGAAGGAGATGGAAAAAAAAGTGCAATCTGATTCCAAAATTTTTGAAAAAAATATATTTAGAATTTACAGACAAAATGTCACAAATCACTAGTTTGCATCATCTTCAAATTCCTCATGGTTTAGCCGTTATAGGTGCCCGAAAGTGAAGATTTAGTTAGAAAAAATTATTTCAGAGTCCAATTTGGCCAAAAATTGTAAACTAGTATTGTGGGATCACCCATTAATAAGACCATAAATATTAATAATATAAATATAAAAATAAACAACTTAAATATTCCATACTTAAATTACAATACATATGAAGATAAGGCTATCAATAAACTTGTTATGCCCGTCTAAATGTCATTGAAGGCATTGGATATTAGCTTAATATATTCCTACATTTGATACTTCTACATATGGTATTGATTTGATATTCCATTGTCGCCTTTGATAATGGTTTGATATATTGTTGGCTAGTTAACATTTTACCACGACCTTAAAATAGGTGGCTCAACCAAAAGCAATGCCTGATTCTCACGATGGATCCAAGCCAAAGGACAGATACATTCCAAACAAGCCATTGAGATATTCGATTAAACACCAACTCAATATGGCCGATAATATTCATTGGACTATGATAAATCGTCGATGCAATATAGGGCCGAAATGAAGTATATATGCAAATATTGGAAAATTGAGGCGCTATTGGGTGGCTCGTATGCTCTATGTGCTTCAGGATACCTCCCTGTCGAATGCTCTAAGTGTTGTATCGATTCTTCCTTTGTGTATACGCTGCCCCTAAGAGTCTAATTTAAAAGAACTCCCGAGAAACTCCAAGTCATCGAACTCATAGTCATCTCTTTAAAATAAGATAATGAGCCTCTTATTTCTGAGCTCCATGACTTTCCAAAAGAACCTCAATTCTTTGATGAGCGACAGATTGAAGATAGGCTACGATTATTTCCGGTCCCAAATAATATGTCCGCCTCCATACCATATGCACATTAGTAATTGAAATAAATAAAATGGAAGCTCTTAAACATTACAATAAGCACTAGTCAATATTAACTAAAAGTCACAACCATTATGAGGGTCATCTCAAATAATAGAGGTGCATCCTTTCTCATTAAGGCATAGAGATTTAAAAGGGTAATAAGAAGTATGATGAAGGGCAGGGAAGAACTCACAGACATATACTTTTGCAACTGGCAGGTCCTTTAAATATTTATATATGTATATCCAATTGACAACCAAGTCAATACTCGTCTTCAAAGATAGCTTTTGATAGGATCGAATAATATTAAAACCAAGCAATCGATAAGAAGAGCGAATGTATCTAGGATAGAGGATCATTTTTCTCTGAAATCTGATCATTGATCAAGGAATAAAAGGGACAAAACATACTCTGATCAATCAAGGAATAGAGGAAGAACATATGAGCATATGCTGAGCGGAGGAGCAACAAATCATTTATATAAAACCTATCTCATGATTTATGGAGATTGTGGGCCAAAAATCAAGATTTATTTTGTTAGAAACATTTAAGTCGTAAGTTATAGCCATAATTGCATTGAGCTTGGGAATCCTAGGACAAGGTTTAGGGTTATCCCGAAAGGGGACATTACAGTGGTATCAAAGCATAATCCTGCCATCCTGTGAAAAGTTGGTAAATGCAAACTTACCATAGAAGACACTCTAATAACAAAAATCACGACGACCTCGGAGGTGAACAAATGAGTAATGAAATGAGGACCTTCATGGAACAAACCACCCAAGCTCTTTTAGAACAAAATGAGAAGAATGAGAGAACCACCCAACTCCTCCTCCAAATCATCCAAAACATGAATAACAATAATGGGAGGGAAACAAATCATTCCAAGAACAATAATCCCCCCTCCCCAAAAGCAGCCAACTTTAGACCAACAAGACCTCCCTTCTTACCTAGGGAAGAACACATGGAAGAAGGGGAGGCAAATGAACCACCCACAGATAATGTGGATCAAATTGTAGCAGCATACCATAGACTTGACCCCGAAATGAGGAGACATATCCCTTTCAAAGACTATTGTGATGCCACATTAAGAAACGCCACTAGGAAGGAAAGGAAGAGGCAACACGATAAAGCCTCAAGAGATAGAACAAAAAATCCCCCTATAAGGACACCATACCTGTCTTACCAAGAACGAGAGGAACTAAAGAGGAAGGGGCTTTGCTTTGATTGCAGAAATATATGGGGCCCAAGGCACCAATGTAGACAAAAAAAACTTACAAGGGAAGACTTGCGTTGTAGATGCAAGGAAGTTCAGGAACCTGGACACAGATGTGGACGAAAAGAAAGACAAGCCCTCATATCAAGTTGCAAGAGAGGAGAGAAAAGAAGGCGCAAATAAAAGAAGGTACGATGGAGGAGGAACATGAGGAGGAGACTCCTTTAAGGAACGAAGCTCTTCAAAGATGGCGGTCATTGCAACCAATAATGGCGGACATTGCATCCGATAATGGCAGTCATTGCGATCGATAATGATAGTCATTGCGACCGATGGCGGGCATTGTGTCCGATAATGGTGGTCATTGTGACCGATGGTAGACATTGCGATCGATGGCGGTCATTGCGACCGATGGCGGACATTGCGTCCGATAATGGTGGTCATTGCGACCGATGGCGGTCATTGTGACCGATGACGGACATTGCATCCGATAATGGCGGTCATTGCAATCGATGGTGGTCATTGCGACCACTGGCGCACATTGCGTCCGATAATGGCGGTCATTGCGATTGATGGCGAACATTGCATTTGATAATAGCGGTCATTGCGACCAATTATGGAGGTCATTGTGACCTATAATGGAGGACATTGCGTCCTATAAGGGAGAACTTTTTCTATAAGGGAGGACTAAGCAGGCCTGAGAGGCTAAATCATTGGAGAATGGGAAGAATTGGCATGATGGATCCTAGGCTCCCCATCAAGTCATGCTTCCTATACTCTCTTATGGTTGAACCCTCCAAAGACATTAGGATGCTTTACATAAGTTACTAACATTTAATAATCTACTACTTAGTATTGATGAGGTGAATGATCATGATGTACTAACTAACTATAAATGAGAGTGAATGATTCTAGCTTACGTGCAAGCACTCAATCATGACTTCAATTAGGTGGGCAATATTCTGCAACCCCTCATTTATTTAGGTTGGGAATTCGAGACAAAATTGGGGCATTCCCAATTAGGGAAGCTAAGATGTTTGATCACCCAAATTTTAAGTTGCTTGAGGACAAGCAAATTTTGGGAGGGGAGGACTGTCATGTCCCCGAGATCATGACACTACAGATACAAAGTATTGAGATATTGAATCAATACCAAAGTATAAATTACAATTTCAAATATCATCATAATTATAATTATCACCAATAACATTATAATTATGATGGTCAATATCAAAATATAAATATTAGCAATTTAAATATTTATTAATAAAACTACAAATATTAATAATATAAATATAAAAATAAACAACTTAGATATTCCATACTTAAATTACAATACATGTGAAGATAAGGCGATCAATAAACTTGTTATGCCCATCTAAATGTCATCGAAGGCATTGGATATTGGCTTAATATATTCCTACATTTGATACTCCTGCGTTTGGTATCGATTTCATATTCCACCGTCGCCTTTGATAATGGCCCGATATATTGTTGGCCAATTAACATTTTACCACGGCCTTAAAATAGATGGCTCAACCAAAAGCAACACCTGATTCTCACGATGGATCCAAGCCAAAGGACGGATTCATTCCAAACAAGCCGCTGAGATATTCGATTAAACACCAAATCAATACGGCCGATAATATTCACTGGACTATGATAAATCGTCGATGCAATATAAGGCCAGAATGAAGTATATATGCGAACATTGGAAAATCGAGGTGCTACTGGGTGGCTCGTATACTCTGTGTGCTTAAGGATACCTCCCTGTCGAATGCTCTGAGTGTTGTATCGATTCTTCCTTTGTGTATACTCTGCCCCTAAAAGTCTAATTTAAAAGAACTCCCGAGAAACTTCGAGTCGTTGAACTCATAGTCATCTCTTTAATATAAGATAATGAGCCACTTATTTCTGAGCTCCACGACTTTCCAAAAGAACCTCAATTCTTTGATGAGCGGCAGATTGAGGATAATTTCTGGTCCCAAATAATCCGTCCGCCTCCATTCCATATGCACATTAGTAATTGAAATAAATAAAATGGAAGCTCTTAAACATTACGCTAAGCACTAGTCAATATTAACTAAAAGTCACAACCATTATGAGGGTCATCTCAAATAATAGAGGTGCATCCTTTCTCATTAAGGCATAGAGATTTAAAAGGGCAATAAGAAGTATGATGAAGGGCAGGGAAGAACTCACAGCCATATACTTCTGCAACTGGCAGGTCCTTTAAATATTTATATATGTATATCCAATTGACAACCAAGTCAATACTCGTCTTTGAAGATAGCTTTTGATAGGATCGAATAATATTAAAACCAAGCAATCGATAAGAAGAACGAACGTATCCAAGATAGAGGATCATTTTTCTCTGAAATCTGATCATTGATCAAGGAATAAAAGGGACGAAACATACTCTGATCAATCAGGGAATAGAGGAAGAACGTATGAGCATATGCTGAGCAGAGGAACATTGAATCATTTATAAAAAAACTATCTCATGATTTATGCAAATTGTGGGCCAAAAATCAAGATTTATTTTGATAGAAACATTTAAGTGGTAAAGTTACAGCCATAACTACATTGAGCTTGGTAATCCTAGGACAAGGTTTAGGGTTATCCCGAAAGGGGACATTACAAAAGAGGATGAGAAATAAGAGAAGTACTACCCAAGCATATGTAATGTTTGTATCTATACTTGTGGTATAGAAATACATTGTATAAAAAATATATAATATGCATATATGAGCATACTAGATCGATGGTGTATATAATTGATTGATTTTTTTTATATGTTTTGTGAATGTTATGTACTGCATTATTTTTATTTCCTTCTTATCCCATCACCTTGGGGTTAATTTCTCTGACCTAAATAATCTAGACCCTGGGCTTGCAGATTATCAACAGTTAGCATATCACGCATATCACCAAACATGATGTCTTCACATGGATTGCCACCTTGTATACATAGTTGTTGTTGCACACTCTGAATCAATGGTTGCTCACTCAACTTTGTTAATGGATTCATGTTTTCTTGTATAGCCTCCATACCACTACTAGCTCAAGGGTTGGGGTAGCTCATACAAACATTATATCACTTTTGACTACTTGCAATACCTTGTGTCGTCTTCCAAAACATTATCAATGCTCCAAGATAGTGCTGCATGAACTCTAGCTCAGTCATAAGTGCTCCTACATTGCTATTCATGCTTCTAGCAACAGTATTTTCTATATGAGATTACGAGTTCACTAAACTACTTTTGGTTGATTGCACAACATCACCACATTTAAACCAACATTTGTACTATACTCGAACATTTGAAATTCATTGCATCTTATTGCATTGCGTTTTGTAGACAAACTCTTATTTCAAGAACTCTTTGCAAATGAATATTAGTCAAGTCTCAACACTCCCAACATTTCACTAAATTTCATCCTTGCATGGTTATAGAAGGACCATACCGTCTCAATATTTCATCTTTTAAAATATTATTGAAACTTCGAATTTGCAAATGCTTTGGAAATTAAATTCTAAAGATCCAAAGAAAAAATAGGGAAAATTTTGAAACATTTGGCTGTTTCCGGAGGAACACAACATTAAGATTTTCAGGTAGCTTTCTTGATAATGATAAATTATAGTTTAGAGTTTGATTGGGAGAAGGGATGTTTAATGAGGAGAATTCAAACCAAATATGAAAAAGTCATGTAAATATTTGTTCCTAGTATTGCATGAAGGAACCCATCAATGTTATAAGACTAGCTTTCATGATTGGAGAAACAAATGCATTTGAATTGAGTTAACCTTCTAGAGATGGAAAGCACGCTATTGGGAATAATGGTGCTTCATGTATGTAGAGAGAATATCATTGGGAAGTACTGTTTATTGAGCTGTGTCACAGAGCAAACTGTAGCTGGAAATAAAGCAAGTTATGCAATGCAGCTCTATTCAGGCACTAGAGAAATGCAACATTTAAGTAATGCATTTGGACTCCTCCATGCCATGCTAGTAGAGCAAGAAGTATGACCAACTCTAACCTTGTATAAGAACGCTGCTTGTATGGTTGGTGCTAGTTACATTCATTGCCACTCTATGGGCATATGACTATTCTTTCAAATTCTTCCATGTTTTCTTACCAAAGATAAGAATAAGTAAATGTGAGACCAAATATGACCACGCCAGTCTGGGTATAGCGTGGTTAGTGCCTTAAAAAACATGGGCTCATCCCTCATCCTTAATTAGATTTTCTATTATCCATGCAACACCCATATGCCTCCAATACATTACACAAGTTACTATGTATTGTAGTGACGTGCAAAATCCTTAACCAAAAGCTGGAGTTTGTAATGTCCCCACATTAGAGACATGAAATGCACAGATTAAAATTTTGATTTTAAAGACAGTTTGATAAAGAACAATGAAACATTGATGGAATAAGATAAATGAAATGCATTATTATCAGCTAGTGCATAACATAATCTGATATGACTTATTACTCTTGATTGGAATAGATCTTTGCCTTGTCTCCACTTTCCTAGCATCATTGGATGGTCGAATGACTGTGCAAAGGGCATGTGAACAGTCTCAAAGGGGACTCCCTCAGGGTGTTCCATCTGTCTTGGGACTGTCCTCCAGAGGACCGAATTACCCGCCTTTCCCTCCACAAACTCCCTATCCATGTTGAGTGCTAGCGAACAAAATTGCCTGACAAAGATCTATCCTTCAAGGTAAAGTCATAAAAGCTCAATGAGACACAATAATTGTTGTAAGCAATATTATTGTGGCTAGACAAATAACATCCATTTATTCCTATATGTGAAATTCACTTAGGCTGTAGAGATGAACTCAATATATCGACACATATATCTATTGATTGTAGTGTGCCATTTAATTGAACTCTATGTAGTCACTTATCCCCCCGATCGTTGAACTAACTGGACTTCTTCCATGACTTATTTCCCTGAGCTCAATCTGTCTTCTTTCTTTGATGCGATGCTGTATCTTCCTAAGATGCAATTGTTCTTGTTTCTTTGCACTCAAAAGATATCGTTAGTGTAACTCAATAGACAAGAATCTATTATCCGTAATTATATTAAGCATCATAACTATTTATAAGGCTCAATAATTGCTACAAGCATCATTATTGCAATGATCGTATATATATATATATTTTATATCAATATATATATATTATCATTTCTAATTGACTTCAATTTATAAATATATATATATATATATCATTACTTTTATTAAATATGTATCCATCATTATTTCTAATAAATATATATATATATATCATTATGTGAATAGTATAAGTGTGTGTGTGTATATATATATATATATATATATATATATATATATATATATATATCATTATTTCTAATTGATTTCAATTTACAATAAATACTTTTGCAGGGATATATATATTATTATTGTTATTATATTTAAATTATTTAAACTTACAGCTCAAGATTCTGGACACTATGTTTTATTCTTTTTTGTAAATGTAATCAAATCTTACTCAGATAGGATCCTATAATATCTATGGAAACACTAAGGTTAGAAATTCTGTGTGAGAATTCTAAGTAAAGACGATTTCTAGATTTCTTCTTAAACTCGAATGTGCTGATTGCAGAACATTTATTGATTTCTATGTTTGCATATCAACCAAGGAGTCGCCATAAATATGATTGTAGACCCGCCTCCAAAGGATGCGCCTCATGAGAGGACGTGTCCCTTAGAGCGTGCGGGTTCTTTGAAGAAACCGTTTAGCATTTGGTTAATGTTTAACACACATAAACCTTTACACTATGGCGGATAGGAGAATTTCAATTATATTAAATGCAAATAACAATATCTTTTATTATTACGAATTTATATATATATGCTCATAAATTCGATTTCCATTAATATGTGTATTGAGGATAATCTTTGATCACATATAAATAACGAAGATGCTTTCAACATTCGTTACTTATATCTGACCAAAGCTATCATCCATTAACACTCCCTCTTAGCTAGGGAAGATACTTCAAATCAAATAAGTGGAGATATCACCTTCAGACGTGATATCGAAGATATGATATGTTTTCTTAATGTTGTCAAGTCACATGACATTCTTCATAACACATCTTCATTATGGTATGTGCACTGACATCAAGTCACATGATGTCTACCATAATTCATGGCATATCCACGAATATAAATATCCACCATGATTATCTTTTAAGGATCACAATGATCTTCAGATGATATCAAGTCCCATGATATTCGTCAAAGTGTCCAAGAGATACTATCATGACATGTCCACAGATATCAAGTCACATGATATCTATCATGAGAGTTTATCATTGTAGAGTCGTCACTTTACAATGTCAAATACAAGTGTTCATTATTAGAAAGATCGTCACCTTTCGATAATGTACACAGGGGGAGTAGGCCCATAAGGTCATGGAGTCACACACATGACAAAAGAGTTTACACATTAAACATCTTTATATATTAGTACAATTTATAAACAATTTGTATTTCAAACATAAATAACAAATAACAAATTACATTTCAACCATACCAAGTTTCTTCCTGAAGTGCTCTACCTTGATTCGGGAGAGAGGTTTGGTGAGAATGTCTGTAGTTTGATCATTTGTACTGATATACTCCAACTGGATCACTTTCCTTTCCACCATATCTCTTATATAATGATAGGGGATCTCAATGTGCTTAGATCTATCATGAAAGATAGGATTCACAGAGAGTTTGATGCAACTCTGATTATCATAGTGAATAATTGTAGGATTCAAGGGCTCACCAAAGAGTCCCACAAGCAATTTACGAAGCCAAACTGCTTCTCTTGCTCCCATTGAGGCTGCAATGTATTCAACTTCTGTTGAGCTCTGTGCAACTGAAGATTGTTTTCTGCAAATCCAGAAGATCATAGCCGATCCTAAATTGAAGCAACATCCTGATGTGCTTTTCCGATCGGTTACACTTCCAGCCCAATCTAAATCAGAGTATCCATGTAGATCTAGTTGATCATTTTTGTAAAGGAGACCATATCCAATAGTGCCTTGAAGATATCTCAAAATATGTTTCGCAGCCATTAAGTGAATTTCCTTTGGTTCACACATGAACTGGCCGAGAACATTCACTGCATAGCAAATATCAGGTCTGGTGTTAACCAGATACATCAAGGATCCAATCATCTGTCTGTAAAGGGTTGGATCTACACATTTGGATTCTGCTGCTGCTTCATTCAATTTGTGAAGGTTGGTTTCCATAGGTGTAGACATCGGTTTACAGTCCAACATTCCAAATCTTTTCAGAATATCAATAATATACTTCCCTTGGTTTAGTATAATGCCCTCTGATTTCTGCCATACTTCCAAACCTAGGAAGTAGTGTAGAATGCCCAAGTCTTTCATGTCAAATTTAGAAATTAGATCCTGTTTCCCTTGAGCAATGAGGTGATCTTCTCCTGTTATTAGCAGGTCATCAACATATAAAATAATTATTAGCATATCACCTTTGATTACTTTGAAGTAGAGATTGGAGTCAACATCATTCTTTGAAAATCCTAATCCCAAGAGACAGCTGTCAATTCTTTCATACCAAACCCTGGGAGCCTGTTTAAGTCCATAGAGGGCTTTCTTCAGTCTGCATACATGTGAGTCAGGTTTATGTATCACAAAACCTTCAGGCTGTTCCAAATAGACTTCCTCTTCAATGGTTCCATTCAGGAAGGCAGTTTTTACATCCATTTGATGGATTTTCCAGCCTTTAGTTGCTGCAATGGCTAACACTGCTCTCACTGATGTGTAATGGGCAACAGGTGCAAATGTTCTTCGTAATCAATGCCTTCCTTTTGAAAAAAATCTCTTGCCACAAAACATGCTTTATGTTTTTCTATACTGCCATCAACAACATGCTTGATTTTGAAGAGCCACTTGGAAGAGACAACAGATTTCTCTTTTGGTCTAGGCACTATATCCCATACATCATTCTTTAGAATAGACTGATATTCCTCTGTCATTGCATCCTTCCATGCTTGGTGTCGGAAAGCTTCTATAACATTGATAGGTTCTGAGTTTATGATGTTGTTCATTAGACCAACATAGCTAGAGAAACGTTTGGGTCTTTTACTCTCCCTGAACGTTCCTTTGGGTGTTGCATGATCCTCTGCTTCTTTGATCATCTTCCTGGCCCAAAGTGGTCTCTTTCTGCCGATGTCATTTGTATTCTCATTTGAAGTGGAAGGAAGTTCATGTGGCATTTCCTTAGGATGCTCCCTCTGAATCTCAGGAGCAGGTTCCATTTCAGGTACTCTAGGGAAATAGGTTTTTGTCTCACTAGAACTTCTTGCCCTTTTGAATGCAATGTCTTTTTCAAAGATGACATCTCTGCTCAACTCAATTTGTTTCTGCCCGGGTATGAATATCCTATAGGCTTTGGAGGTTTCACTATAACCCACAAATACTCCCTTATTTCCAGAAGGTTCTAGTTTGAATCTTTTCTCTTTGGGCACATGAATATAGACAGGACAACCAAAAATCCTAAAATGACTAATGTCAGGTTTTAAGCCGGTAAAGGCTTCTTCAGGAGTTTTGTTATCAAGATGAGAATGAGGACATCTATTTTGGATATAAACAACAGTCCTAGAGGCTTCTGCCCAAAAAGAAGTTTCAATGTTTTGGTCCAGTAACATTGCCTTAGCAACTTCTACAATGGTTCTATTTTTTCTTTCGGCAACCCCATTTTGTTGAGGGTTGTAGGCAACTATGAACTCCCTCTTAATTCCAGGACTCATGTAGAATTCTTTAAAAATCTCTGAGGTATATTATTTCCCATTGTCTGTCCTTAAGGTTTTTATTTTCTTTCTGGAGAAGTTTTCAGTGAGGGCTTTAAACTCTTTGAACCTTTTTGAGGATTTCTATTGACTCTTTACACTTAAGGAAATAGATCCAGGTTTTCCTAAAGAAGTTATCTACAAATATGACATAGTATAGAAATCCTGCTTTAGAGGGTACAAACATGGGTCCACATAAGTCTGAGTGAACCAATTCTAACACATTTAGGGTTTTGCTCAAACTATTGGGACATGACCCCTTTGTATTCTTTCCTAAGGCACAACCTTTGCAGGTTCCTTCATGAGATGATTTTAACTTAGGTAAGCCTGTTACAAGTTTTTCCATAGAAGGTAGGGCACATAAATGAAGGTGACCTAATCTTCTATGCCAAATCTCATTTGAATCAAAGGTGTCAAGAGTAAGGGCTTGTTTAACTTTAGTGAACAGTTTGTAAAGGTACCCTTGTCTTACACCTATAGTTTGGGCTTTCTTGATTGTTGAGTTTTTAGGCCATACTAGAACTTTCCCATCCATAAAGGTAACTCTATATCCATTGTCTTCAAGGGCAGAGATGGATATTAGGTTCCTCTTAATTCCAGGTACAAACAAGACTCCAGTGAGTTGAAGAGAAAGGCCAGATTTCAGTTTGATGGAGCAGTTCCAACCCCTTTTACAGGGTGTGCAGAATCATCCCCAATGGTTACTTCTTCCTCAGACTTTTCAGTCATAGTGTCCAGGTGTTCTCTGAATCCTATGATGTGTCTAGAAGAGCCACTATCAATTACCCAGTTGTGGGTGTTGTTAGATGTTTGGCTAGATAAGGCTGAATAGAACACAGTTTTTAGATTCATGATCTGAATTTGTCTTTCCTACTTTGGCAAATGATGCTTGTTGCTTTGATCTGTCAGGGCACTTCATTGCATAGTGACCATATTGATCGCATCTAGAGCATTGTACTTGAGAGATATCTTTCTTCTTAGAAGATCCCTTTCCATTGGGATTTCTCTTTCTTTTAAAAGATCCTCTCTTGTAGGAGTTTTTCTTGTTCCTTTTATTAGTTGTGTTGAGTACATGAATGTCTTCATCCATGTTCTTCTATTTATTTTCCTTAGTGGAGAGTTTTGTTTCCTCTTGAAGACAGTCAGTTCTCAGTCTATCAAACTTGGGGAGTTTAGATCTTGCATTTATTCCTTGAACAAATGACTCCTATGAGTTGGGTAGGCCTCCTAGTGCAATTAGGGTTAACTCTTTGCTATCAATCTGATATCCAATTGTGGATAACTGATCCCTTAGTTCAGTGATCCTCATGAAGTATGCATTAATTGACTCTCCTTTGTTTATTTGAGCATTGTTGATTTGCCTCTTTAATGCAAGAGTCTTACTGGTGCTGTTGATCTCATAGGTACTCTCAAGAGATTTGAACATATGATATGCAGTTTCATGTTTTGCTAAGATAGGCACTATATGATCCCTAACTGCATCTACTAGGATTTTCATGGCTCTTTCATTGTTTTCAATCCATTGAGTTTTCTTAGGTTCAACCTCTGGTTCCTTTTTATTTTCTCTCACAAGTGAGTCTAGTTTATTCTCTTTAAGGATTATCATGATTCTAAATTTCCATGATGTAAAGTTATTTGCTCCTGCAAGACGATCTTCAAATCTGATCACACTTGACATTATGAAGAATGTGATGTGAATTCGATTCTAGAAAATATGAATTTTCTTGAGCAATCTGATATTTAGATTTGATTTGGATTCACACAACGTGGCTTTGATACCATGTAAATGTAATCAAATCTTATTCAGATAGGATCCTATAATATCTATGGAAACACTAAGGTCAGAAATTCTGTTGGAGAATTCTAAGTAAACACGATTTCCAGATTTCTTCTTAAACTCGAATGTGCTGATTGCAGAACATTTATTGATTTCTATGTTTGCATATCAACCAAGGAGTCGCCATAAATACGATTGTAGACCCGCCTCCAAAGGATGCGCCTCATGAGAATGGAGACACGTCCGCTCATGGGATGTGTCCCTTAGAGCGTGCGGGTTCTTTGAAGAAACCGTTTAGCATTTGGTTAATGTCTAACACACATAAACCTTTACACTATAGCGGATAGGAGAATTTTGATTATATTAAATGCAAATAACAATATCTTTTATTATTACGAATTTATATATATATGCTCATAAATTCGATTTCCATTAATATGTGTATTGAGGATAATCTTTGATCACATATAAATAACGAAGATGCTTTCAGCTTTCGTTACTTATATCTGACCGAAGCTATCATCCATTAGCATTTTCTTCCAACTGCTGCTTTTCCCGATTTCTGGTTGAACAATATATTCATTTCCATCTGCTCTTATTTGTATCATAATCCTTCCTTCTATCCTTCACTTATACCTGCTGCAGATCATATATACGTAAGGCTTTATCTGCTCCATCTTCCATGCCTTTCTCCCAACTAAGCCAATCCTATTTAACGTATTCCTCCAAAGGTTGAAGAGTTACTTTCTGCAACTCAAAGTCACTCCAAAACCATCACTACCTTTGGGAAACGTTGCAGTTTCCAACTAGCAATGAGTTAAGGAATCGCTGCTAACAATATTTAATCTATTTAATTGTTCTTTTCAAATCACCGATCAGCAAGGCATTTTATCTTAGTTTAGTTATGGCTGTCTTAACATTTAGGAATCGTTTGCCTCTTAGAGATTCGATCCATAATCTTGGTCAGCATGTTGACAATTATGTTTATTTCAATGCTAATATTTATAATTATAAAGATCATTTGATAATTGTGACTATAAGATATTTTTAGATTATATTCATTATTTTTTTTTTGATACTTTATTTATTTGTACTTTTATTATTTCGTATTCTAATGTTGATTTTCTTGCATTTTAAATATTTGACATTTTAATATTAAAACATAAATATCGATTTGCCAATAATATTATTATTTTCTTGTGTCAATATTTTGTAATTATAATATTATCTTGATAATTGTATTTATAATAAAATTGTTAATATATATACGTACTTTGTTATTTATTTATTTGAATTTATCAAGGTTACCCCGAGTTTCTGGGACGGGGACGGCAGGGGACGGTGGGATGAGTCCCCAAGTTTCCGATTTTTGAGGCCAAAATTAGGGACGGTAGGGGATGGCTATATAAAATATAGGGAAAATTTAAAATATTCATATGAAAACATGGATAAAGCATACATAATATATGTTATAGAACCTTAACATATAGCATTTGTGTTCAATATTCTTTGTCAATACTCAATACACATTGAAAATTCAGAATTAACATACATGAATCATAATGCAACCTCCAAGTTATACTTTATAAACTTATATCAAATTACATAAGGTTATTTCCAGCTCACAAATTGTTGCACTCAAGGAGTTTTGGGCATCAAATTGCCTTAATATTCAGCCTATTTCCAATTGTGAAGAACTATTTAAAAAGGTCAAAATCCTAAGTCTTTGTCTCTAAAACCTGTTAGTGAACAGCAAGCAAATGAATTCAAGTTTACACACTTTTGGAATAAATTTTTGTTATTTTTATATATCTCTAATAGAGCATCAAATATTTATCTTGTGAGTGTTCCAAATATTGTGAAAGATATATGAAAATAATTTAAACGAACAACTCAAAAACCAAAAAACTGAAAACTATTATATATATATATATATAATTTATTTTTAAAACATGCTTTGACGTGGGGGACTGTTGGGGAACGGTTGGGGGACGGCTCAGGCGTTCCCTGGCCGTCCCTCTTTTGGTCAACCCCATCCCCCCGTCCCCGGGACGTTTCCTAGGATTTCTGCAAAAAGAGGGATGGTCCCTTGCCGTCCCCCTGCCGTCCCCCAGTACCCGGGACGTCCCGGGAACAGGTACGGTGCATTTTTTTGGGGGTGGATGCATCCCCGGGTTTCCTTGGAATTTATGTTTTAATATGTGTTGTATTTATGTATTTGTATTTCAATACTTAGTAATTTTAGTGATCCATTTCGGGGACATGACAGAGTCACTTGTTTTCTAATCTGCACGAGCTATTGTAACATTTACACATGCAATATAACACATGAAAAAATTCATTGCATTTCACAATGCACCCCTTAAGAACCACTAGAGAACAATTGCTCTATGGTTCATAATCATGTGTCCATGTAAAAGGATCAGATTTAGACAAACCACATACACATGATTATCACACTTGGAGTGTGTTAATATGCCAACATATCAATCAACTGGAGTAACCATAATTTAGGTGGCAATGGATAAGTTACGTAAGAGGGACATTGAAATTGCTTGCTTTAATTTACTAGTCAATCTAGGAATAATGACTTACAGTGTGGCTCTATTAGTACCACTGTTGGTCTTATAAAAATTCCTTAACAAAAATCTTTATAGTATTACCAAGAGTCTATAAGTTAGTATGAGTCAGTACCAGTATGGTCCATTTCATTTGTTCATGCCATCCAATGGTGATATATCCATCATTAAATTATTTTATGATTGAAATCGGAAATAGTATTTAATTCCTTTGACCCTATAAAATTTTGGATTGTCTTTGTCAGTCATCATCAACTTGGGAAATCACTATGAGCCTAGACCACAAGGCAAATTCTTGTGGCCTTGATTACATTGTCTAAGCCACAACCTTACACTTACATGGAAACCATCTAAAAGTCTAGTATTGGGGTTAAGACATCTTATATGTTGAAAAAATCAAACGCTATCATTTTCACTTTTTGCTTCTAGTGGTCTAAAGCTTAATCAAGGAAATACATTATTAAGATTACAATGTTAATCACAAATTCTCACTCTAGTAGTTCCGAATTTCAGGACTTGATATAAAATTTTGCAAAATCTGACATGCCATTTTAAAGCTTCTAGAAAATGTAGATTTTTGTCATACATTTGGTGAATCATTGTATAGATGTGTACATAATTTCTCAAATTGTTGTGTACAATTACATGCTTTCTAGGGAGCCTTTAGTAAATTACATATGATTGTGTGATTTGTTGTTTGTTTAATGGGTTTCAATCTACTATATTTCTTGATAGAAAATTTAATAATCTGATACTGTTTTCTCATTTCAAATTTGTTGGTTTCCAGTGTATTTCACCTTCTTGCAGATTATGTGAAGGCAGCATATTTTGTCCTATCAAATAAAATGCTTAATCAAATTTTCTCCTTTTGTATGTCGTACAGGGACATCAGCAGGAGTAGGTTTTGCTATTCCATCTGACATAGTCCTTAAAATTATACCTCAGTTGATCCAATCTGGAAAGGTAAGTTTTGATACCCTTTTTATACATTTGCACGAACCATGATTTTAATTGAAATAGATTATTAAGATAGGGTTTATACTAAATACACTAAGATTTGAAGAGTGATATTGAGAGCAATATTCTTGTATGTCTTAAAGATTTGATTTGCCTCTTTAGAAATGATGTTTAGTCATAATTAAGGAGGTAAAACTAGACAAGATATTCATGATTTATTATGGACGATGGTAACCATACATGTGGCTTTGAGTGAAAACTAAAAAAAATGCATTCTCATGAATGACCAAACCATGTTCATGTAAGAGTTGGTTTCTTCTTAAGAAAAGTTAAATGCAACATTGTTATGGAATAATTAGTATTACAAGTAACATTGCTACATAAGTGGTTGGTGTCCCTTTAACAATATTATATAAATAACAATACCAATATTATAATTTGAAGGTTTGAGTGATTGAATGATTTGTTCTTTCCAATGTTCCTTAGGGGTGTATTCCCAAGACCTAGACACCCATCCTGGATATTTGGGATGCCCCTCTCGGTCCCCATCACCCCCTTTTAAATAAAACTGGGGATGTTACCTAAAAGGAGGTTGTCTCCAATTTTTCTCTTAAAATTTGGGATGCCTTGGCATCCTGCTCCCATGGCACTTTTTAAACAGCCAAAATAAATGTCAAAGGTTTCTTGTGAGCTTGTGTGATCAAGATCAAATCTTCTTAGATGGGCTAGAGAGGAGAGCAAGGAATCTAGGTAGCCTTCTAGATTTAGTGAAGGTAAATTGGTAGTGCTCACTTAATGAAATTTGCCACAAGTGATTCTAATCCATTTCCACAAAACCTGGGAAGACTTGTTCCTTTGACAAACTCCAATCGAACCAAAATGCATTCACAAAAAAAATGATAAACATCAACTTTTTGGCATCCATTTTGTTATACAGAAGAAATAACATAAATAAGAAAGCATTGCTGGTCAGAAGCAACAAAAAAATTATAAAACTCAACCATTAATGAAAGTTGGGGGACTGTTGAATGGAAAGGGAACCTGCGATCCAATCTTATTGGTGGTGGTGAAAGGCTTATTTGAAAGCCAGCTAAGAGCCTTGTTCTAGATGGAGGTTAAGTCAACATTAAACTATTAAATTGTGGGAGGCTGTCCACAAGAAGAGATCCTTATTTTATGTTTTCTAGAGGAAAAACATTGAAGTGTTTATACTTATTTTTTTGTTAAACAAGCTCTTCAATGTGCCTATGAGGCTCAACATCATAACTGAATTCTTTTCAGATAGACATTGTGTGGGGTCATGTTTATATTTTTAGTAGATATATTAAAATGTTCTTGATTTTAAAATTTCAGCCTCTTTTAGTTTGTCCAAGTTATTTTTAGGTACTTTTAAGTTATTTGTATTTTAAACTTTCAAATATTAATTTTTATATATTATTTTAACAGTTGTCTCTTGCTGCCTAGAAAAACAATTTCAGTCCCTGCAACCTATGCCCATGTCCTGCCATCCCTAAAACTTGGGGAAACACTACTTCTTTCTTGGTCACTTCATGTGATATTTGATTGCGCCCTTTGATAGTCTCATATTGTGTCATGAGATCATCAAGGAGCTTGCATCATTATCTTTCAAATTCTTTTGTCATCCTGATCTAGCTGCTTGGGGGGGTTTAACTCTGCCACACCATTCTTGTGCCTCTAGACAATAGCCTTCATATTGGGAATCTCATTTTTGTATATACACCATGTCTCTTACATTGTGCCTCATGGGATCTTCTCCTTGCCCAAGGGAAGCAATGCAAATGAAATGTAGTGATGTACTTTTGTTCATACATTGGTTCACCATTGTTGCTCCATCATTGGTCCTTGGCTGATATCCTTGGGCATCATCAATTTGGCATTTTTTCTCTCCTAGTCCACGTCTTCTCTTTTTTAAAGAAATGTGTTTGTGGGCTTCTCTTTGTTCCTTGCAAACATAACATCTTCCCCACTTGTCACTCATGGTTACTGATATCATGCTTCCAAAACATGTTGTTTGTCCCTCATGTGTAATGTCCCATTTCTAGATAATCGATATTATTGAATTGAGGGTTGAATCTTTGGCATTATTATTCCTGAGGGAGCGTCTGATTGTCTATTTCATCGGATGTATATTAAAGCCAGTAATTTAATTATTATCGGGCACCCTCTATCAAAGACTATCTTGATTGTATAAAGGAGCCTCCAATGAAGTGTTTGCAAACGTGGCATTTGAAAAGTCTGAGTTTATTCACCGACTAGGGACCTGTGTGCTTGTTTGCCCGATTCCCTCAGCTGCCACTTTAAGTTTGCCTCATTCGCAGACTTGGTGAACTGCTCATTATTGCCACCTTTAGAGATATGGGCTTATTATTTTTATTGTCATGCAGTGTGGCAACATTATATATACTCCTCTATGTTGGTAATAATCGAAGACTTTCAAAAGGCCAACATAATTGTCCCTTTGGGCGGTGGTGCAAGTTTTTCGTAGCATATAGACCAAGGACATTGATGGGTTAAAGATATTCATAAAGAAAGCAACGAACTTGTTCATAGAAGATCGGCTTAAATATACTCTTGTATGTGACATCGGTTTCACATATCCGGACTATCATGTCAGACTCAATTAAATGGACGGGTAGGATAAACTGATGGGAAATGTTAATATTCTCATATCCGCACATATTAATGGGCTGTGGAGTGAGAGAAAGTGTTACATAAGAGTTGCCGCAAACCATTGAAGGACATGATCAACACTAAATATCCTATCAAAGATTAGTAGCATCGCAATAAAGCTATCGGGTATCCTTAGCACCAATACTAGAGCTTTCATTTGATTGAGCATTATGTGATCAGGGAAATCGATAACATTCAAGTCTTTAGTTCGGCATAATGTCCCTCGACGTACAAAGGATATCAGGTCTTGTTTGAAGTTGCCGCTGGTATCGATTATATTCCCAATGGCTAAATGTTATAGAGCCTTCACCAAGTATTTATCGTGGCATATAGTAAATGGCAGAATGTGAATCTTATCAGGTCACTATGGTTTTCAAATCGTGCCTACGGTAAGGAGTAGTGGGTACAACAATGCTACAATATGGTTCAGTTGTTAAATATATATAGAAAATAAGATCAGCAATAAAGGCAGTGATTGGTATTTAAAGGAGCAGCAATCCTTATTATAAATAAAGTAATAGCCACTAATAAGGAAGCAGTTATGATAAGGGAGTAAATTAAAGAGTAGCGATTAAATTATGAAGAGCATATTATCAGAACAAACTAATGCAGATGGTGATTACATTGGACAAAGGAGGAATTCCTTGAGACTGAAAAAACATCTTCAGTTGATGATATCTTATCAGCTGATAAATTTCTTCTACACCTTCGTAATTCAGGAGGATTTTGGTTAGAACAACACGAGAAAACAAAAGATGTAGAAGAGGAAAATCATTCCTTCACAAATATTGAATCTTGTGTTGAAGACAACATGGAGGAAGCGGTGTCTAGTGAGCATAAAACAGAATTTGCTTTGCTCGAAGCCAAGTTGAGACAAAAAACTAACGAATTGGGAGGTACCATTGATGAGATGTTAAAAAGTGTATAATAGATGCGTGAAAATTTGAGGAGTTCTGCTGAAAGAACCTTTGACATCTTTATACACTAGAGCAGCACAGCCCCATCTCAACCAATTCATGAAGCATGTAGCTCAAGTTCAATGACAGTTGAAAAAGAAATTCAAGTTTTATCAAGACTCGATGATATTCATCGATAGATAGAAAATTTGATTAATGAAGTACCGAGAAGCCGTGATACGTGTTGTATATCTATTGCTGATATGAAGTCACTTAATAATGCCTTGCAAGAATTCAAGTCAAGTCTTGTGCTCATTATCCGTGATAAAAACAAAGTGGCTAATATTGCAGACAAGGCGTTGGAATGGAATGAGCAAACTAAAGAAAAATTGCAAGAAGTACATGAGGCTCTAATGGAAGCAGAGAATCAGATTTCTGCGGCTAAATGTTCATGGGAACAAGAAAATAAAGGAAGAGCTGAAGAGATTCAGAAAATTCTTGTTGAGCTTGATCTCATACAAGAAACTTTTGAATTGGAATGTTGTCCTGAAAGATAGGGGTACCCAAATTCTCATCAACAAGTTTTTCAGGCCTTCGATAATGCCTTGTATGAAGATAGTGCTAGCAGGACTTATGAAAACTCTCTATTTGAGAATGATGAGGGAAATTCTTCTAGTCCTATTGATGGAGGAAGATATTCTAGCATTGAAGAATTGATGCATGAGGATTAATCCATCTCTGTTCCTAGCTCATCCCTTTTGCAGGAAATGGAGAATCCAGAAATTAGAAGGGATGAAGAAATTATTCCTGAACAACAACAAAGAATTGCTTGGCATTTTGATGAAGAATTTATTCAATTTTTGATGAGGTTGCTGGTTAGTTTTATGTTTGGTTTTATGTTTGCTCCAGCTTCCCTGAGAGTTACAGACTTCAGAATTGAGATTGATGAAGGATTCATTGAATCCCTCCGACAATTCACAACTCTTGGTTTTGAATTCAAATTTGTTGAATATTTCTTGGAGTTTCAAGAGGTATCTATTCAGATGGAACGTTTGAATCTGAGGGTCCTGTTGAGGGCAGTTCTCCGTTTGAGAAATGGTTCTTCAATGCTGATGACTTAGGATCTTGTCATTTTTCCTCAAATTGAGAAAAAAATTAAACTTAAAAGGATGGAATCAACACATGGTGTTATGTTCATTCACCAAGGTGTTGAAGGTTGCTCCTTAATCAGCAGTTGGATGATAAATTCTTTCTATAAGGTGAAGGTTTGGAGGGATATCTTGACCCGAAATTATTCATTTGTGACAGTAGGAATTTTGATTAAGGTGCCACTAGATTTATTCATGAGCGGATATGCCTATTTTCTTGCAAACTTTCCATATTGCAGCTGCTGTTTATTGTTTGGAACGCTGATTTTTCATGAATCAGATTTTGAAATGTTTAAATCAGACTTTTTAGATGATGGGAGTCTTCATTTTCAGACCTTTCAGTCAACTAGTATGACTGATTTCGAGGCTCAAAAGAGAAAAGGATTGTTTCAGAACTGGTATCAGTATAGCCAAAATTCATGTAAGGGATGTTCTCTAATGAAGATCAATGGCCTTTTATGTATTCTCTCTTATACCAACGTTCGGGGCAGCAAGTTGGAAATTGATTTTTACGAGGTGAAGTCTCATGAGGTGAAATTTGTAAGTTTTTATTGCAGTCATATCAGTTCGCTTCACAAAAAGCGTTCTAAGTCTTCGTGGAAGTTTGAAGACGTAATGGAAGTTCCTTTGCAAGAAGTTGCTCTTGCCTTTGCAAGGAGTATTGGAAGAGTCACTTATACTGTCATGACTCTGTTTGCTGCTATGAGGAGTTATGTTTTGGAGTATGCTTATGATTTGAGAAGATTATTTCCCTTATTGCACAAAAATGTTCTAGATCGCAATATTATAGTTTTAGACTCTTCAAAACTTTTTGGTCAAGGAATGCTGCAAGATTATGTCTTCACTAATATCAAGGCTGTCGAAATGGGTTACATTTTTGGAAGAAGGATTAAACAGTTTCAAAATTTTGATTGTGTTGATGAAATCAGTGAGGTGCAGCATCAGCATGGTGGATCTTTACAAGAATGGTTTCCCTTTGGCATGGTAAGGATCAAATTGTTTGCTTGGAGTGTGGTGGTATTGCTTGAGGACAAGCAATTTTGGGAAGGGTGGACTGTAATGTCCCCATTTTAGCCCTACGCTCTTCTCAAGGTTTTAGCCTATTTCCGAAAACTCATAGGCTAAACAACATTGAAAATTAGGGTTTCCTATTTTTTAGGAGGTTTCAGATGCAGTTTTGAGGGCTTGCATGCATGGGTTTTTGATGCATGTTTGGTGGAGTTTTTTGGGTTTTCAGAAAGCTTTAGAATGGTGTATCATGCATCTCCATCTGATAATTTTTCCAGACACTTACTATTTATAGTAAGTCATGTTGGCTTCCCGGATTGTACTCAGAAGGCATTTGGAGGCACTTACTATTTATAGTAAGTCATGATTACTGCTCAGATGAAGTTTTGCAAACTTACTATTTATAGCAGTTGTTATTTTTAGTAAGTCTATTTATAGCAGTATCTTTCTAGCAGCAGTTCAATCATTTGCAGTTCACATTTTGGGTAGTGTGGCTATTCAGCTGG
Source organism: Sequoiadendron giganteum (assembly GCA_007115665.2). Classification (NCBI taxonomy): domain Eukaryota; kingdom Viridiplantae; phylum Streptophyta; class Pinopsida; order Cupressales; family Cupressaceae; genus Sequoiadendron; species Sequoiadendron giganteum. The sequence continues at coordinate 291,178,709 of CM021101.1, read as the reverse complement.
CTTTTTGAAGGGTTTTGAAGTTAACTTACTATTTTTGGCAGTGGCTATTTTTAGTAAGTCTATTTGTGGCAGTGGCACCATCAACAATTCTGCTCAAGTCATCATTTTATTTCTGGCAGAATCAGTTTGAATGTTGGCTTTGGGTTTTGGCTTCTATCCCTCCTTGGACTGAGTCCCAGACTTGGTCAATTTTTCATATCTTGAAGTTGTACCCCATGCCTAGGCTTGATGACTTTAAGTTGTCTTAATGAAGGGGACATAAGGGGGTCAATTTTCATAATCATTTAAATGTTTGTTTTAAATGTTTATTGCTGCTTTTTGAAATGGATGCCTAAAAGGGAAATGTTTTGATATTTCAAATAAAGTAATTGCAAAAAAGTGGCGTCCCTTGGAGGAATTGAACAGTTTCTTGTTGGGAGTTACAGTTTGCTTCATTTGCCAATTTGAAGCTTATATATTGGTGCTTTGCTCTTTGTATTTGATCTGGGAAATTGGAAAGTAAAGTTATGTTGCTGGTTTGAATCCAAAACCTGGCTAAGGGGAAGCTTAGCGAATTCAATTCATTCTTCGGGCCTGAAACTATGGCTCCCTAGGTGGATCATTATGACTGTATTTCACCTTGAAATACAGATGGAGCTTCAATTTGTCAAAATCAAACAGGTTGCTGATGTAAAGCCTGTTTTGTAGGTTGCTGATTTGGCTTGGCTGAAGCTATTTTCTATTCATAGCTTCATCATTGATTTTGGTTTCATTCTGGGTGTTGGCCCAAGCTGTTCTACTATGGAGGGCGCCCCTTCCTGCAAATTTGCAGATTTAATTATCAAGTTCCTGATTTTTAAGAGCAAGTTGACCTCCTTGAGGGGTTGTACCATTTGGTACTTGCATTGGAATTCGTGCCTGTTGTTTCCATCTGTTTTTGGCTCGAGTTTCCATTGGAGTTTGGACGCCTTGCTTCCAGCTGTTGATCGATTGTGGAATGGAGGCATTCAGAGCTGTTTCAAAGGAGTTTCGTCCAATTTGGTGAATCTATAGCTTGCTAGTCTGATTTTTTGTACTTTCTGTTTCTGATCAGATTAGTTAAGTTTTATTATCATGCTGTTTTGAGCTTCAATTATTCATCTATTCAAGTTGTAAACGTTAGAGGAAGTGATACTCTAACTATTGCTTATTTTGAGAACTTATTGTTGATATATTGCAGCTGTTTAGTAATTGTTTGTAAACTGATTAGTAGTACTAACAGCAATTTGTTTACTTGCTGCAATTTACTTTGTTGTATTCTCCCCACGAAAATAAAGTGGTTGTGTGGATTGTATACCCCCCATAGTTTAAGTGGAAGTGAGGTTAATTGGCTGGCTTGCCGCGTTCAAATAATTGTAATAATCACACCCACAAAATAAATGGAGTATTCCCACCGCTTGTGGATGCCTGCTTCAGCATAAAAAGTTTTATTTCAGTTTAATATCTAGCACTCCACCATATGTTAGCACCTTGCCTTGCAAAAGGATCTTGCGTGCACATTCTTGGTGTTGAGTTTAGCTCTTTATTTTCAGTTGTTATCAAGTTATTAGATCCTAGGGATCCTCTGACCATATGCTTGCCCCTCCTCCTTAAGTGGTTTTAGGGTGCATTCTTGGTTAGAGTTGTTTCAGTTGTGTTTTGGTTTGGAGCTAATCCTTAACGGGTGCATGATTTGCATTGTTGTGACTGAAAAACAAAGGGAAAAATTAAGGGGTATATTTCAGATTAGTTAAAGGTTATTAACTAAAGGTGATATCCTTTTGTATAGACATCTCTTTTCAAAGTGATGTATTCCTCCATAAAGATATAAAAGATAACAAGAAGTGAGAGGAGAAAAATGGCAAAAGTATGGAACATTTCTGAGTAATATATATATTTTATACAGCAGCTCTGAAGTGCTCAAAGGAGCCCAAGATCATCACATTATGGTTGCATGAATAATGAGTAATATTTAGATACAACACCTATGTCTAAACTCGCATGAATATGAAGACAAAAATCAAAAACAACAAACTAATAGAGGTCTAAGCCTCTTGCTTATGTAAAGCATGTTTTTAAAGGTTTAAATTAGAGACAACTATTACATTTACTTTCAAATTTCTATTATCAAATTAATCTTTGAATCTGACTTCATTATCAGAGTTTATTTTTTTATAATTTGAAAACTTGGTTAACTTTGGCTATATTGGATGACAACTTTTGTCAATCCAATAGGAAGTAAATCGTAAATCGTAAATCGATTGATCTAGAGCACAGGTCATTACATCATGTGAGCTCATTGCCATGCCATTTAATGCTCATGATGCATATGGGTGTAGTGTGTATGTTGTGATCGCTGTACATTTTAATCTCATATTGTCATTTTGAACCCTATCTATTTCTCATCATGTACCAAAATTTACAAGATGATACACTTTTTTCCTAAAAAAGTGTACAATGTCTATTATGTACATACATGTCTATGGAGCATATGGGAATCTATGGAGCATATGGGAATTACTTACCTCAAGACTTTGCTCCCCCTACTCTAGCCTATTTTTCCTAGCTGAATTCTCATTTGGTGCAAGGGCACATCAGTTATGTTTTCTTGAGGAGATACCTATTGCTTTCCTTTTGCTTCTTGAGCAAAGGTGTAGGTTCACTTTGCTTCTCCTTCTAGTTGCTTGCGGTGCCCTTGTGGGTGGTGTCGTGAAACCATAGTTTGTAGACTCGAACTCAAAGAGTACTTGGCAAGCCAAAAAATTCTAACTTGGCAAAACCTTGACAAAACTCAACAACTTAAAAAACATAAATTTATGCAAAATACAACTACAAAATGTATCAAATGAGTTTGGTGGGGCTCTATTTTGAATAGACATTGCACAATAGGTTTCCTATTTTGGGCATGGCTATATATATTAGATGCTCAAGATAATATTGAAATGCATTTGTTATTTTGTAGGAGTTATGCTGCTAGAATTTCTCTAGGTGTAGTTGATGCTTGTAGAGCAAAGAAATTCTTTGATATTGTATTGTAATTGTGATATTAGTGACTATTGAAGACAACATTGAGGCTCCTTTGTTGCTGGCTTTTTTTCAAATTGCTTTTCCAAGGGTAGATATTGTGTCAATTGTGCTTTTTTATCTATTGTTTGTTACTTGCATGCTATTGGATGTGGTGTATCTTCATGAAGTTGATATATCTATAGCCCATTTGTATTTGCTCTTCTCAAGAATAAATTGGAAGTTGTTTTGTGGTTTCATTGATCTTCCTCTTAACCTTAAGGTACAATTGAGTGCATAGTAGGAAAACTCAATGAGTTATTGCTCGAATCTATTTTTTTTGGAAAGTAACTCATCGGACTTCTAAGTTGAGTTCTACTGGAAATCTCACAAGTTTTTCCCAAGTTTTAGACATAAACCCAACAAGTCTCACACACAAACTCAGGATTTTTAGATACAAATTTGGTTGGTAAAGGAAAATGGTAGTAGGGGTTTCAAAACCAATTTTTTATAGGGTTTGAGGGTTATACGACATGTGTATGCTTTGAATTTTGAAAAATTAAAAATCAAAAGATTTGTGTTCTCAAAATTATTTCTTTGTGCTTCTCATGAATTAATTTTTGCTTTTTTATGTATTTTTTTTTTGTTTTTGCTGAGTTTTGTCAAGTTTTTGCTAAGTCTCAAGTCCAAGTTAAAATTTGGGGTCGCTGAGTCCAAGATTACCTACTATGATTGAGTGTAACCATATCATGGATCTAATTGCACTTGCATGTTCTTTGAGTTTTGACCTAGTTTTTTACTTGATATTTTTATCCAACAAGTTTGAGGTGACTGGATGGGAATCATGAGTTCCACACCACAAACCTAGATTCCATTCTCACTAGTGAGGCACCCTATAGTAGATATGGTGACACTTCGAGGTAGAGTTCAAACTTATGGCTATACATGGACCTACTTTCATCCCTATGGGTCACCATGAGAGCACCTTAAGGTACAATAGAATGTAACCATATTAAGGATCCAAGCCCACTCCCATGTTCTCTATCAGCTCCATACCAATGTTTAACCTAACATTTTAAAACACCTATTAAAAATTCAGCAATAATATATCTATTCATAAAAAATAATAGCATAGAAGAAAAGTAGGTTGATGTTGTTTTGGTGATTCTCACTTTCTATATTTAATTTGAAGCCCCACAAGCTTAAATATTTGTTTTGTGGGAGGAGAATACCAAGCACATTGAAAAGTGGAGACATGCAAACCCCCTAATAGTCCCTTTCATGAGGTATCAATAAGAGATGTAGGTTGGCTACTAGGTGTCTCATCTAAAGATTTTTGGGTATGCAACTATTAGTTGAAAATTTATTGTGAATAAAGTAGAAAGGGACTTAATACTTCAAGGAGTTCCATGGTCTTCAAAAGCACGTGATCATTCATAAAATATTGGTATATAGGTTTTAGTCCCACAAAAGAAATGGGTCATAAAGCTCTTGTTTGGATCTAACAATATGCCCCTCTACATAACCTCTATTCGTAGTATATGCTCAACATTATAAGAGAATATCTAGGAGGATATGTCAACATAGCTCAATCCTCTAGAGGAAGAGGATCTACAAAACTAATTCCAAAAATGATTGGAACTTGAGCTTAACCAAGCCTTGCCGAAAAGCCTCATCTTGAGGCTTGGTAATCTGGATTGGATCTAGCCAATTTCCATTATGACACATCCCACCTTAAAAAAAGGTTTTCTTTTGGGACAAGGATGTCCCTAAGATGAGGGGTTGCTACGGGGAAGTACACTCGTTGCCACCCCACCACCACTAACATGTTAGGGATGTACCTAGGCCATTTCCTTCAAATCCTAATAGGGATGTTGAGGGGACACCAAGGAATCTCTAAGATTCTTAGGAAACTTCATCATGTCCCTCAAACAACCCAAATATATGTAGACATCCCCCATGCTTGAAATTTCAAAAATGTAATTTTTTAAAGGATATTTTTTGAAAATCGAGCCACTAGCCCTAAGTCTAGAAGTCCTATTAGCCTAATCAACACCTTGAACACTCAAAAAACTTATAAAAAGACATACCACCTTCAATCCAAATCACCATCAAGTTTGTAATTGCATTGAGAAATGTTAAACTATGAGAGAAAGGCTGCAAGAGAGAGTAAGAGCTAGAGTGAGCTAGAGTGAGAGCAACATCAAGAGAAAGAGCAAGTGCCAAGTCTTCATCAATACAACTGTTCAAGTTAAAACACATTAATCAAGCCTTCAAGGTAATCCTTGGTCATTAATACTTTGGGATTTGTATTTTTATTGTAAATGTTCATTCTTAAATCTGAAATTAATGATCATATGACCCTTTTTTTCAGTTTTCAATTTAGGTTTATAATAATATTATTTGTACATGTAAATTTCAAATTATTGGTAGGGTTATAAAATGCTGTTTTTAGAGTTGTTGAATACCGCTTTTACTAAAACAGTAGTTAGACAGCCCTATCCTCACTAGCCTCCCATATCCTTCCCAACTCCTCACTGGCCTCCCATATCCTCTTATAATCTCGATGCCACCCTCTGTAGACTCCAAATAGGTGACAGTCAATAAAGGTCTATAGATTAGCGACTTATTTCTTTGGCAGCGGTAGACTTAGGTATAGCGGTGACTCTCTTTTTTTCCTTCCACGTCCACTGACAGTCCTGAGCATTCAATACCGACCTAAGAAAAGGTTGTGGTAGTTACAAATGGGTGTCACCAACATATGTCTTTAAAATTTCACTTGGCCTTCCCTTTGTTATGAGTCTCTAGGCCGTACGACTCACAATGGAAAGTAAAAGTGCTGTTGTGTTGTGATGCAAGAAATAACAATTATTTTATTCAGACCATTCTGTTATTCTTCTTCAAACTTCAATGCTCAGAAATTCATATTGGAACAAGACTTCATGAATTTCAATCTTTAATTGCTATAACCTGACGCAAAAAAATTGTATCATCTTTTCCGCAACCAGTTAGGGTAGAATCTTGCACTACCAAAACCAGCATCCCTTAGGTTTTCATCCAAGGGTTTTGTGTTCGCCAATACTCTCCAATTTCATCAATATAACCAAGCATATGAAAATGGGCTTCCAAAAGCACTTTTGTTTAAATCTCGAATCCCTTAAAAGAACTTTTAAATTCCCACACTTTTAATATTTCATTTTAATCCCAAAAATAAAGTGATTTTATTAAACTCCGATAAATGTTTCACTTATGTCACTTTATGAACTTATTAAATTAATTAAATAATATTACCCATAAGATGAGCTTGATCGGATAATAGTAAATAATTAAATTAAAATATTCCCTTTTCACCTGACTTTAGCCTACGGGAATAAAATAGGTTAATCAGTCACTTTGGATCACTCCTCGGAAGGGGACATTACACCCACAAAGTATTGTGAAACTAGAAATGAAATCGGAAACATCACATACCTTTGTCCATCAATTTAGAGCATGCCATTTTGGACTAATTCATATTTTAGAAAGATTGTCATGTGTCATAGTTGACGAAAAATCCTCTTTGATCTTCTTCTAGTCCATTTTTATTCACTCTCTTCATTCATTCTCTTTCTATCTTGACAACTCTTACCCAACTTACATTTGTCGTAGTTGTTTTTAGCAACTCCCATGACGCTATGTGATAATTGCAAGTTGACAAATTTAAAGTAATTATTTAAATCAAATATCAAGATTTGCAAGATGTATGACAACTAATCACAACAAAGGTGCCCCTATGGTGACAAATAACAATGGAATTAGAGCCATTCATTGCCACAAACATAACCCTCTCTCAAAATGTCCTCGAGGCTACTACAAGGTGCCATGTTGGTGAGAATGGATCTTGGGTTTGTGGTGTGAAATTCATCATGTCGTACCATTTGCCCCAAATTTGCTGGTTACAAAAGTGTAAGGTTAAACATTGGGTGAACTTGGATCCTTATATGGTTACAAAAATAATGTTAGGCTTTACAAAGGTGTGGAGTTCGTAAAGAACATGGAAGTAGGTTTTGATCAGTATTGATGGTGACATATAGGGTGGGCTTTAGGTCCATGCAGTCATTATTTGATGTAATGCAGTTACTTGGACAAAAGAAGACCATAAAAGAAAAAGACGATGCAAATACTCTATTATAATAGTGCATAACAAGAGTTCATGCATATAGTCTTCATGAAATGTCACATTTTCTACAATGCAGCACATTCCTTGATGACATCAGACATGTTGCCAAATATCAGAATTTAAATCTCAAAAAATTACAAACTATGAAGTATGAACACAATATTCTTAGAATTTATATTTTTGAAGTTCTAAAAACCCATGTTCATTCAGAGAGGTATTGATATAATATAACTTAGTTTAGAATGTGTCAGTCGATGCTAATTGTTTTATACATTGATTGCCAGGTAGTCCGTCCGGGTTTGAATATAGAGATAGCTCCAGATGCGATTGCAAATCAATTAAATGTCAGAACCGGGGCTCTTGTATTATCGGTAATACTTTTCTTCTCCTTGAGTAATATAAGAAGAGTGATTAGACAATCGAGAAGACATTATGGACCATTTACATCTTTATTTTGTGTGGTTTGAAGCATATAAATGACACGTAATCTGTGGGATCTATTAAAGGTTCCAGGGGAAACTGCCGCATCAAACTCAGGGTTGATTCCAACAAAGAGAGGATTTGCTGGTAAAATAATTCTCGGCGATGTGATTATTGGAGTTGAGAATTCACCTGTATGAGCGTCACTCCAACACCCATATCTTCCAGTTATCCTTATTTGTCTTTTCACTTCTATGAGGCATGACAAAGCAATTAAATAATGTTTATAACTAATCTTATATATATCATTTTGCATGATGCAGATTAAAAACGCTACAGAACTTTCCAAAGTTTTGGAAGATTATAGTGTGGGAGATAAAGTGGTATTAAAAGTTCAACGAAACACTGGCATGGTAGAAATACCATTAACATTGGAAGAGAGCAGAATATAAAATTCGGTGGACAAATGAATATCTTATTTATAGAACAACAAAAGCAGTGAGATACAAGTGCACCATGTACAGCCAAGTAATCGAAATTATTCCATTTTTTGTATAATTGTATGGTTTATAAGCTCCTACAAAATTAGTTATCAAAGTATGTTATCCTCAATGGGGTTTCTTGGCACAACCAGTTAATTTGGTGATTGGTTATTTAGGTTTTCCCAATTTGGTGAGTTCATAATTTGTACAGGATCTAAAATTTGTCTTTAACCATTTAGAGGTTTAATAGAAGTTTTATGTTTCATCCCCTTTCTAAAGACTTGCTCCCAATAGTAAAATGCATGGTTGCAAGGCAGGGTGGAGACATTCCTGATTGCAGGAAACGTCCTATACACATTTCCTTGCGTCTCTGCTTAAAATCAAAATTAAAAACCGAAAAAACACAACCAAAAAAGAGTTGCATGAGGGTTTTAATGCTTTTTCACCTCTCAAACCAAACGGAAAATACATTCTACAGTTGCACGATTTACATTTTTCTGTTGGCTTTTTTTAACACACAATTCAAGAGCAAACACTAGTTCGGTTGTGCAAGGCTTTAAAACATTATATACTCTATTATATATATCAGAAATATGAAAGGATATAGAGAAAGGTATTGAGACAAGCCATGTTTGCATAAGATACTCTATAATATACATGGATATATTTGAAGTTTATATATATATTGGTGTCTTCAAGTAGGACACAACTACTCTCTTGACAAAATGCACCTATGTACATACAAAAACGCATAAGACCATACATAAAAACATACAAAGAAACATACACAACATGATGAGATGGCGTAGTGCGGGGCCTACCAGATGGGGGATAAAAGTGACAAAATCAGCAGACGGGAGCAAATGTTACTGCGATGGAAGCGAGGAGATAATGATGCCATCAGGTTGGTTTTCCCACCTCTTGTCGGTCGATAAAACTGGGCCTCGTGGCTTGCACGAGAAGCTATTGTTTTTAGAGCTTTTTTCTGGCACAGGAATTGGAGGCAGATTGACATGTGCATTTTCAGTTTCGAGAAAGAAGGTGGAAAACACTTTGCATTTTCATTTTGCACATTGAAAATTGAAGGTTGGAGTGCACATGGAGGAGTTGGAGGAGAAAATCGACCAAATCGAGGTGAGGGGTACTTACCAATTGGGTTGCAGAGGGTTTTACAACACTATGTGGGTTTCTTGTTTCTTAACATCGAGGGTTTTCCAACATGAATTTTTACAAAACACTATGAATGTCTTGAAAAACTTTTGTAATTTAGACAGTGTGAATGTATTGAAAGGCCCCTTCAAAGTTTATAAAGACTTTTAATTTGATTAAAATTTGCATTTAAATTTCACATGTTTAAAAATAAAGTCCACAAAATAATAGTAATTTGGAAAACACAATGTGGGTTTTCAGTTATTTGAATTTGTATGTTTAAATGTAAAGGGTTGTCTCATGGTGGGTTGCTTGCTTCTTAACACCTAGGGTTTTGCAACATGGAATTTTACAAAATATAATGAATGTCTTGAAAATCTTGTGTAATTTAGACAGTGCGAATGTATTGAAAGGCCCCTTCAAAATTTATAAAGACTCTTAATTTGAGTAAAAATTGCATTTAAATTTGCATGATTGAAAAAACAAGTGCACAAAATAATTGTAATTTGGAAAACACAATGTGGGTTTTCAGTTATTTGAATCTGCATGTTTAAAAATGTAAAGGGTTGTCTCACGGTGGGTTGGTTGCTTCTTGACACCTAGGGTTTTGCAACATGAAATTTTACAAAACATAACGAATGTCTTGAAAAACTTTTGTAATTTAGATAGTGCGAATGTATTGAAAGGCCCTTTCAAAATTTATAAGGACTCTTAATTTGAGTAAATATTGCATTTAAATTTCGCATGACTGAAAAAAAAAAGTGCACAAAATAATTGTAATTTGGAAAGCAAAATGTGGGTTTTCAGTTATTTGAATTTGCATGTTTAAATGTAAAGGGTTGTCTCACAGTGGGTTGCTTGCTTCTTGACACCCAGGGTTTTGCAACATGAAATTTTACAAAACTGTATGAATGTCTTGAAAACCTTTTGTTGTTTAGACAACACAAATGTAGTTTGTTTCTTAACACCTAAGGTTTGACAACATGGAATTTTACAAAATAGTATGAATGTCTTGAAAACCTTTTGCTATTTAGACAACACGAATGTAGTTTGCTTCTTAACACCTAGGGTTTTGCAACATGCAATTTTACAAAACAATATGAGTGTCTTGAAAACCTTTTCTTGTTTAGACAACATGAATGTAGTTTGCTTCTTAACACCTAGGGTTTTGCAACATGCAATTTTACAAAATAGTATGAATGTCTTGAAAATGTTTTGTTTTTTAGACAACACAAATGGAGTTTGCTTCTTAACACCTGGGTTTTGCAACATGCAATTTTACAAAACAATATGAATGTCTTGAAATCTTTTTGTTGTTTAGATAGCACAAATGTAGTTTGCTTCTTAACATGTAGGATTTTGCAACATGCAATTTTACAAAACAGTATGAATGTCTTGAAAACCTTTTTCTATTTAGACATGACGAATGTAGTTTGCTTCTTAACACTTAGGGTTTTGCAACATAGAATTTTACAAAACAATATGAATGTCTTAAAAACCTTTTGCTATTTAGACAACACGAATGTAGTTTGCTTTTTAACACCTAGGGTTTTGCAACATGCAATTTTACAAAACAATATGAATGTCTTGAAAACCTTTTGTTGTTTAGACAACACAAATGTAGTTTGATTATTAACAACTAGGGTTTTGCAACATGGAATTTTACAAAACAGTATGAATGTTTTGAAAACCTTTTGTTGTTTAGATAGCACAAATGTAGTTTGCTTCTTAACACCTAGGGCTTTGCAAAATGGAATTTTACAAAACACTATGAATGTCTTGAAAACCTTTTGTTGTTTAGACAACACAAATGTAGTTTGTTTCTTAACACCTAGGGTTTTGCAACATGGAATTTTACAAAACAGTATGAATGTCTTGTAAACCTTGTGTTGTTTAGACAACACGAATGTAGTGAAAGGCCCCTTTAAAATTTATAACCATTCTTAATTAGAGTAAAAATTGCATTTAAATTTCCTCATATGATTGAAAAATATGCACAAAATAATTGCAAATCGGAAAACACAATGTGGGTTGTCAACCATATGATTGTGGTTGTCAAGGCATATTTATTTTTTATAAGTTGTGCAACCACACCTTTGACTTTTGATCTATCAAAATTCTTTACATGATCATTATAGGTAAATTGAACATTTCCTAATTGAGCCTCGAGGTGCTTGATATGAGCCTTCAACTTTTGAATTGCCTCAAATTCTTGCAAACACTCATTTTGTAATGTGTCTATGTGCCCTTCTTCATAAGCAACACCTTCCATTGTTGTGTTTATTTTTTCAACTTTGTGTCTTTTAGATTGCAGCTGTTTGTTCACAACATTAATTAAACTCTCTTTATTTCGATGATAAAAATCTTCATTTAATCTTTTTAATTCCTTTTCTTTTTAATATTTTAATTCCTTTTCTAAATGGTTAATTGTAGTGCTTCCGTTGTTTTACTTCAATTTCAACACTTCCAACTATTGCTTTTACATTTGCAAGTTCACCAGCCACACGTTTTTCCTCATCCCCACTGCTATTATCTGTTATCACTCCCTAGTATTCCTTTTCATGAGCTTCTACCTTCTTTTTCATATCTTTTACTTTAAGCTTTGGAGTAGCTGCTCCCTCATTAGCCCTTAGGACAACACCATCCATTTCTTGGATAGAGTTTTCAATGTCTTCAATACTTTTATGTAGCTTTGCAACCACTCTTTTCTCAGCTTTGAGAGTGTCTTTCTGATTAGAGAATGCATATGTTTTTTGTTTGGTAAGTTATTTACAAAACTTGTCTACCTTTTCACATAGGACTTTCATGTCTCCAACCAACTAATTCTCTTTTTCTGCACTAAAATTTGATTTTTCCTTTTTCTTATCATCTATTTCAAATTGTATTTGTTCCATGGAATTCCTAAGTTCAAGAATCTTTGACTTCATTTGTTCAACTCCACTTATAGCATCATCTCTCACTTTCTTTTTTTGCGCAAATTCATATGCAATACAAAAGTTCGACTTTATCCACTTTTGCATTGGCATTTTCCCATCGCACATATTGCACAATGCTCCTTCGTCAAGTTGTCAAGTGCAAGAACAATATTTTTAGTTGATACATTATCTATCTTATTCACTTTGGTTTGCTTCTTTTCAAGTGTTTTTAGAGCAGATTCCTTTTTCATTACATACTTTCTACTACCTGCTGCTCGAATTCTGCATTGCCATTTGCCCATTGCGGATATTGCACACGCACCTTCCTCAACTTCTCAACATAGAGTCTCTTCAGTCAATACACTATCTGTCTCATTCACTTTGGTTTTCTTCTTTTCAAGTATTTTTACAGTAGATTCCTTTGTCATTTCATACATTTTAGTACCTGTTGCCTCCAATTTTGCGTTGTCATTTTCCCATTGCACATACTTCACATGCTCCTTCCTCAACTTCTCAAGAGAAGAATCTTTTCAGTCAATACATTATTTATCACATACACTTCAAACACTTTGGTTTGCTTCTTTTCAAGTGTTTTTACAACTATTTCCTTATTCATTTTATACATTTTAGTACCCTTTGCCTCCCGAAGCATTGAGAAGATCTCTAGTTCATTAACACCCGGTGTTTTCAAACCTTGAATTATAAATAGACAAAATGATTGTAATGAAAACCTTACAGTACAAATGTAAGAAAAGGAACCTTCAAAATTTACCAAAATTGTTACTTATAGTATGAATTGCATTTGGATTTCCTCATATCATTAAAATATAGGCAGGTAGGAAAACACAATGGGTTGTGAGTTAGTTTGTTGTGCTTGTTCAAAGCTGAAGGGTGGAGAATTCGGGGAGGAGTTGCAACTGAGGGATACATAAAACACCATATTTAGTTGAGGGTGACCAACCAACCAGGTTCTTATATATAGAGGGTTTTACAACATTATGTGGGTTGTAGGTTTCTTAATGCCCTGTGTTTTCCAACCTTCGATTATACAGACAATATGATTGTAATGAAAACCATTTGTTGTTTACACAATACAAATGTAATGAAAGACACCCCTTCAAAATATATAATGTCTTAGATAGACTAAAAATTACGTTTCAAGATCCTTAAATCAATAAACTATAGGCAGGTTGGAAAGCACTGTGGGTTGTGATTTATTTAATTGTGCTTGTTCTACGCTCAAGGGTGGAGAGTTTGAGGAGGAGTTGCAGCTAGGGGATACATAAAACTAACCAGATTTAGCTAAGGGGTGACCAACCAATTGGGTTCTTATATATAGAGGGTTTTACAACACTATGTTTGTTGCAGGTTTCTTAACGCCTTGTGTTTTCCAACCTCCGATTATACAAACAATATGATTGTAATGAAATTTTTTCGGTGTTTAGACAATATGAATGTAATGAAAGGCACTCGCTCAAAATATATAACTAGTCTTAGACAGACTAAAAATTGTGTTTCAACCTCCTCAAATCAATAAACTATAGGCGGGTTGGAAAGCATTGTGGGTTGTGATTTATATAATTCTGTTTGTTCTAAGATCAATGGTGGAGAGTTCGGGGAGGAGTTGTAGTTGGGGGATACATAAATCTAACTAGATTTAGCTAAGGGGTGACCAACCAATTGGGTTCTTATATATAAAGGGTTTTACAACACTATGTTTTTGTAGGTTTCTTAACGCCCTGTGTTTTCCAACCTCCGATATGATTGTAATGAAAACCTTTCATTGTTTAGACAATACAAATGTAATGAAAGGCACCGCTTCAAAATACATAACTAGTCTTAGATAGACTATAAATTGTGTTTCAACTTCCTCAAATCAATAAACTATAGGCAAATTGGAAGACACTATGGGTTGTGATTTATATAATTCTACTTGTTTTAAGATCAAGGGTGGAGAGTTCAGGGAGGAGTTGCAGTTGGGGGATACATAAAACTAACCAAATTTAGCTAAGGGGTGACCAACCAATTGGGTTTTTATATATAAAGGGTTTTACAACACTATGTTGTAGGTTTCTTAATGCCTCGTGTTTTCCAATCTCCACTTATACAGACAATATGATTGTAATGAAAACCTTTTGTTGTTTAGACAATACAAATGTAATGAAAGGTACCCATTCAAAATATATAACTAGTCTTAGACTATAAATTGTGTTTCAACTTCCTCAAATCAATAAACTATAGGTAGGTTGGAAAACACTTTGGGTTGTGATTTATATAGTTCTGCTTGTTCTAAGCTTAAGGGCAGAGAGTTCGGGGAGGACTTGTAGCTGGGGGATAGATAAAACTAACCAGATTTAGTTGATGGGTGACCAACCAATTGGGTTCTTATGTATAGAGGGTTTTACAACACTATGTGGGTTGTAGGTTTCTCAATGCCTTGTGTTTTCCAACCTCTGATTATATAGACAATATGATTGTAATGAGAACTTTTTGTCATTTACACAATACAAATCCAATGAAAGGAATCCCTTCAAAATATATAACAAGTCTCATATAGACTAAAAATTGTGTTTCAACTTTATCAAATCAATAAACTATAGGCAGGTTGGAAAACACTGTGAGTTGTGTTTTATATAATTGTGCTTGTCCTAAGCTCAAGGGTAGAGAGTTAAGGGTGGTGAGTTAGTTTTATGTTCACAAATGTTTGACTTCACTAGTTGAAATCCACTTATAACATCATCTTCCACTTTATTTGCTCACACAAATTCATATGCAATACAAAATCTTTCGAGTTTATCCACATCTGCATTGCCATTTTCCCATTGCACATATTGCACACACTCCTTCCTCAACTTCTCAAGAGTGGGAATAATCTATTCAATTAAAATAATATCTATCTCATTAAGTTTGATTTCCTTCTTTTCAACTAGTTTTAGAGTAGATTCCTTTTCGATTCCATAAGTTATAGAACCTGTTACCTCCCGTTTTGCATTGTCTCTTCGCCTTTGCACATACTACACACGCTTCTTCATCAATTTATCAAGAGCAAGAAGAATCTCTTAAGTCAACATAATATCTATCTCATTCACTATGGTTTTCAATGCAAGTGAACTTCACAATTTATTACAAGTGTGGTTTACAATCAAAATTGATTTTCAAATTCTTCATATGTTTCACAAATAAATGCACAAAAAAATAACGTGTTTTAGCCTACGTTCATTCACTCTTTTACTCTCATTATTTTATCAACAAATGCAATGAACATGTTTTTTCTTTCGACATTGCTGGCAGCCATAGAAGTAATTGCATATTGTTATTCACATTACACTTATAGGCTACATACAAAGTTGTAGGTTGGACTTCTCATTGTGTTGTTCAACCTACACTTTTTTAGTTTGTGAATTGTCATATACGCTTTTGCTAGTCATGTTAAGTCACCCCAAATGGAAGGCTCGATATCACAACATGCTTGCTCAGGTAAAAGAGGTTTGTACACCCCATATACTATGAGGACTTAGTTTTTTTTTCATGTTGTAACATGCCCATTGTTCTACACAGTAGCTTTCCTATGTTTTAACCTAAAGTAAAAGTTTCAAGCATCTAACCATTATGAGCAATAATTTTTTTTCCTTTCATATAAAAGATAACATGCACATTTGAAATGAACATCTTTCAATTTTTTTTCCATTGCATTATATAAAGTGTTACAACTTTCCAATATATTGATATCATAGTAAATAATTCATGATAACATTTCTCTTTTACAATGTATCATATTTCCATAGATACACATACAAGGCTCCATTGAGCTTATTGGAAATAGATGTACAAATGGTCCAAATATCCTCCATAAAATCTTGGTTGCCAACTGATGAGGAGAAGCATCACTCAACTGTGGTCCCCTACATATCTATCAAAATGATAGATGACCCTACCCTTCAATGAAGAGATTGGTTTGGTAACCTAATAATAACATGACCTTTTCTAAGCTTAGTGGTGTGTCCTAAATGTTTCTAGATATGCCATACAATGGGTACAACCTACACATATGACAATCCTTGTCTAGTACGTAAATTTGAAACACAGTGAACTGATAGTGTAAATAGTGGCAACTTACACTACTTTGGTCAAACTATTCATCACCAAAAATTATGGAGTGGACGTCACACACTCACCCACCTTCCTAGCTCGATTTGTATTTGACCATTCATAACCTATGCACATACTATCCCTTTCACTAGATTATCCTAACCCCAGGAATAACCTATTACCTCTATGTTTAACTGAACACAACTACTAAGTAAATCATAGTAACTCTAAGACTCAACTAGTTTAAGCATTAGCTATGTAAGCTATTTCCCTAATATAGTATTTATTCCCACTATATCCACCCATTCCTTAATATGGAATATGTATAAACACTTCAAGCAATATAGATATTTATACCAAGTATAACAAGCTTCTTTTCACTTTCACAAAATAATAGAATAATCTTTCTCTAATAAGCAATTGAACTAACTTCCCAAACAAAATAAACAATGTCACACAATCTTTTCAAATACATAAAACAAAGTATAAAAGAGTAGGAATCATCATGCCTGTTTATGCAATGCTCCAATTGATCGATCTAGTTTCCCAACACAACCTCCCCAAATCAGTAAGAAATTCCCAAATAAATTTCTCACACTTTACCAAAGACTCCCTCAAAAAATCCTCTCTTAATTCCCTGAAAAACTCTCACAACTCAAGAAATAAAAATATAATAGCTAAAAAATTCATAGCAAGAATCCATATATGCGTCCCTATTGAGGTAGATAGTTCCTCTATTTATACACAAAGATCAACAACTAAAGGCAAGAAACAAAGTATCAAGAATGACACTTATCAGCTCAAATGATTTGATTTAGCAAGGTTAAGAAAAGGTGGTAGCTATAATTGTTGTACAATAAACACATGCACGACCATGGTTAATGAGTGGATTTTTTCAAATGAACAAGTATGATAATTAGAAATGCAAGGTAATTGTCTTATATAGGTCAACTTACTTGGCCAACTGCACACTTGACCATTTCCCATATTTTATAATGCTTCATAATATGGGATTCATATTGCAAATCAGACTTATACTTGATTCATGCTTCTCACAAGTTGGCACCACCTTGTTTCCTACGCACCCTATTCCATTGGCTATTGTTTGCAATGAGCAAGTCAAAGTTTCCCATGCGTGGATATTCATCTTTTCCTTTGCATTGACTTAGTCTTTGGCAGTTTACTTACACACTGGTTGGCATATGAAACCATGTGCTTTACTTAGTAGTGACATATTTCATTAAACTTAGCACTTTAAATGCTTGAAACATTACCAATGTTTATGTGTTGCTTTATGCGTTATTCTCTTATCTATTGTTATGCGCAATACTTATCTTTTGCTATGGTTAAAATACTATGTGCTATTTAATAGATAATTCAATGCTATAGAAATAATTATTATATATACATATTATATATATATATATATATATATATATATATATACACACATAATGTATTAACCTGTATATAAGTACACACACAGACACATAGACACACACACACACACACACACACACACATATATATATATATATATAAATATATATAATTTACAAGTTTATAGAGTTGTATTATCTGATATACAAATACACATGTATTATTATTTTCATATATAATAATGTATGCATATATATATATATTTATATTTATATACATATGTATATATATATATTAATATATATGTATGGATGTTTCCATTACGTCGATACATACACTTATGTTAATATATGCATATACTCATATTATATATATATATCATACTTTGATATTTAAACACATATTTACACAATCATATCAATTGCCATATATACATGGAATATATATATATATATATATATATATATATATGTCACCTTTTTCGATCGATATTTTCATGCATATGGGTAATTCATCCATGACCATGTGTAGATATGTCTATCTACATATACCCATGCACATAATTACTCATGTGTATGAGTTTATCGTTGACACATACATATATATACATTTTTATGTATATATCCTATTGATTAAATAAAAACACATAAAGAACTCACACTTCACAAAGAGAATCAACATTATAAACACCTAAAAAAGAATGTCCACAAATAAAAACTCAAGCAAGAATAAAGGTAAATTACTTATTTCCCAAACAATTATCCTGACTTGTCCAAACTAGAAGCATGTGTGTGAAAGCTTAGTTTAGGTCTTTATCGAAAGTTGTTGGATCATGTTCTTCTCCCTGAGTGATACTTCCCCTCTCTTCAAGAGGCTTGATTCAACTCTTGCATCCAACTTAGTACATTGCAATAGTAGTAAGTTGAAAACAATACATACATTTGCATCAATTATTTCACAATCAGAATCATTCTTAACATCAAATTAAATCAATATTTATTCTTCATGTAGACACCTAAAAATGTCTTAGCTTGTGAACTAGCATTTTGGCACTCATATTCATCTATTGATTAAGTGATTTACCATCATTTGATTAATTCATCATCGAATAGCATCGAACAACATCAAACGACATTGAACGACATCGAACAATAATGAACAACATTGAATAGTATCGAATGGCATCGAACAACATCAAACAACATCAAATGACATCAAACAACATTGAACAACATTGAATGACATCAAACGACATCGAACAACATCAAACGACATCGAACAACATCAAACAACATTGAACAACATCAAATAGCATCGAACAACATCAAACAACATCGAACAACATCAAACATCATCCCACACCATTCCAGAACATCTCGTAACATCTCAGAATGACTCATAATCATCCCGTAACATCTCATAATGACTCTGAATCACCTGTAACATCTCAGATCATCTCAAAATCATCCCATAATGTCTTGGATCATCTTAGAATCATCTCACAAAATCCCCACATCGCACCACATCAAAATGACATCAAAAACCCTAATTCCTCTATTAATTGAATAATACAAAATTATTTAATTAATTCACTTTTTCATCATTTCAGACAAATTAAATAAATTTCATTTATTTAATAGTCCCAAAAACCCCAATTCCTCTATTAATTAAATAAAACAACATTATTTGATTAATTCACATTTCATCATTTCGACCAATTAAATAAATCTCATTTATTTAATAAAGTCCTAATCCCACCTTATTTCGTTTTGATTGATTAAATAACACTAATTATTTAATTACGTCGCTAAATCACCATATTCCCCTTATAAGTGGATTAAATTGTTAAATAATAATTTAATTACAACACTTTCCCTCCAAAATTTAAATAATTAAATCAAACTATTCAAATCAATTATAAAAAATCAAATTAAACTAATACAACTTTGTTTGCAAAAGCCAAACTTGATTTGCACATTCAAACTCCAAAAAATAAATAATTAATTAAATCAGTTAATTCATATTCCTCACCCACTTTCTGATTGAGCAAATTACGATTACTGACTAAGCAATCTAATTTGTTCATTAATCAATCAATTTTGTTAACTAAAACATCACATTCCTAACTAAGCCATCACAAACTTGACTGATCAATCTATTATGTTAATAATCAATCACATCCCTAACTAGACAATCTATTTCCCAATCACACAAATTGTGCAATCAAATTTTCACAATTCTCTCATGTCTAAATCCTCTCAACACACTCCTACTGTTGATCTAGATATTCTTCAAAACGATCTTGATCGTACATTTCAAATCACACTTTCTATATAAAAAACCTCTCCTCACAAAAAAAGATCGAAGAATTAACATACATTGAGCAAAGAGGTGCTATCAAGATCGTTCTTGAGAGAGCTTTCATCCATTGTCTTCGATCAACCAAACACAACAAGCATTCATCCACACTTTGCACACGAACTTTGGAGGCTTCGTTGTAGTCAAAACAATCCAACATCAAGCGAATACACTCCACTACGAGATGGTAAAATCTATCATTTGTTTTCATTTCATTTGGTAATTAGTAAGTTCCTCATCATGTTTGCAATACAATAGTTTCAATTTTGTATGTGTAGGAGTTTTTAGATTTTATATTTGTGCATTTTGGCTGTAGATTAGATTTTTTTGTTAGATTGCTTTCATGTCCTTCTTGGATCATTAATCTAACGTCCTTCTTCCCCCTCACACATTTTGGCACGCCCGATGGGACCCTTATCCCCTCCTCTAATGTTTGTTTGAGTCACTTTTGAAGCTATAGGTACCAGAAATGCTTCTCATAGAGTTTTCATGTGCTTGTGTAGAAGACATGAGCATTTGTCTAGAAAGTTTGAGCACTTGTCCATCAAGAAAACTACACATTTGTCCTGAAATGCTGAATTTGTTAGAAGAACTACGTATTTGTCATGGGAATGGCACTTTTGTCTAAAACTGACGCATTTGTATTTTCATAGAGTTAGCATTTGTTTCTAAAACTGTGTAGTTGTCTAAAACTTGCACATTTGTATTTTTTGTTTTGAGCAGTTGTTCTAACGGAAAAATGCACAGATCTTGCACTCTTGTAGTATGTTTTTTCACTAACTGTTGTTTGTTTTTAGATGTGTAAGCAGGAATTGATAGATCTGATGCAGGATTCCAACAACTTTAACATGCTTATTGTAGGGAAGACGATCAGTCCCAGGTTTTGAGTTACTTTTAATTAACTTAGGAAATTTCTTTTGGTGCTCTAAAAATGAACAACAAACTCACATTTTGATTTTGGCACTGTTAAAATAAACAAATTTTAAGCTTTATTAACTTAAGAATTTTCTTTTGGTGCTCTAAAAATGAACAATAACAAACTCACACTTGATTTTGGTGTTGATAAAATGAACAAATTTTAAGCTTTCTAAATTAGAAATTTTCATTTGGTGCTCATAAAAAGAACAAAAACACTTTAGTTTTGGGCTCTAAAAATGAACACATTTAATGTTTTCATAAGTAGGCACCTTTAATTTTGGTACATAAAAAGAGAGAAAATGTTTTTCATTTTGTTGGCACACGCACGTTTTACATTTGTTGACCAAGATAGGGCAAGGATTGACTTTCTTCGAAAAACCTCTATTGGAGCTCATAAAAATGAGCAAATGTTTTTTTATGATATTTCACCATTGCTATCTTAATTGCTTGATGTCTTGAACATTTCATATTGGTGCAAGTTAAAAATAAATTTATTTTGTTTACTCACAAATTTTTGGGGATAACATGGCTCGAGGTGTTTAAAATGAATCAAATTGCTATGGATTGTTCATTGTGCATTCATTGATTGGCAAAGCTAAAGTGTTTTATCTTCTCCCCTCACACCTTTTGGAAATCTTGAGTGAGCGAAAGAACATTTTTTAGCATTGCACGTTACTTTTAAAGTTTACCTTAAAGAGGGGGCTTTGCTTGAGATACATCCTGCACTTGAAAAATCATTGCAAGGTCTCAAAGCATGTTTACTGACAGACTATATTAAAGGTTGCGAACTCGTAAGAAAGTAGCTTCAAGTTGTACTGAAAACAGAATGTACCTAATCCCATACCTTAAGTGGAACGAGAATGGTTAAAGAGCCTTAAGTGGCTAATGGGTGAGTGTCAGATTTCCACATTCACAATTATCACTAAGAACAAAATTGTTTTACAAGCCACCCTATTATCCAGAAAAATTCTTTGAAAGTGGTGCATTAGAATTTACTTCTGAGAAGTTACTTGCCATGTCCGACTACAGGTCCGTGCCATAAGTTGCATGTAAAATCATCTCTTTGGAGCATGAGGCAGGCCTACCTAAGAGAATGGTGTCTATCCCCTAGGGTTGTAATTTCTAGTTTATGTTAAACTTGGCCCATTACATTAAAAGAAATTTAACATCAAATTATGTGTTTGATTTAAAGAAAATGAACACATTCAAAACAAACACTGAACGAGATGGTTGAGCCACAAGCCCTTTGATTTAGTGCATAATTGTGAGAGAAGTCTTATGTTTGCACCCCTTTGAAAGGATTTTTCCTTAAAGATTTCCGAACATTTTGGCTTTGATTTCAAGGTACATTAATCAAAGTAAACATTTGGGAACTATGGCTTGGGTGTTGTGATTTCACAACCTAAGTTATAGACATGAAGGTCACATAAGTCCATGCTTGCTGAGTTAGTCCAAGTGTTGTCTTATCACTTGCCATACTTCAAAACACAGAGAAAAAGTTAAGAGTTATTCACAAGATCATTGTTTGAACCAAAACAATTGGAAAGACAGAAGGTCAAATAGTCCCACATCCATTTCTTTTATCCTACCTATTTGAAATCAAAATCAAACACACTATTGAGCTCATTCCTTCACTCGGACGTCCATGATATCAACAGTTACTTGGGACTCACATATAGTACTGTTACCTATTTTTAGCTACAACTCAAAACAGGTAGACCTAAATTGCATTCATCATTGAAAGGTACACAAATAATCTCAAGTTGTCCACTAAGTAGTCATTGATCATATAAAAATTTGATTACTTTTGAATTCAGTATTATTATGCAATAATTGTAACAAAGGAACTTATGCAATTGCATAAAAAATGTTGTTTTATTCATATTATAAAAATCAAAGTCCCACACAAGCCGTGGGAATAACTTATTTTGATTTCTATAATCAAAAGATATATACAATAAGGAACTGAAAACTATACAACTAAAGATAATATAAGAATAAGAAAGAGAGTGATTCTTCATTGCCTATAATGATGAATCGTTGAAAGATGTTGTCTTCTAGTTGTCATATCGCTAGGAAGATCCACTCCAAACTTCTTCGTTCCCTGCAAGACTGTTGAAGAATGATGTAGAGCAATGACAAATTAGATCTTTCCTCATACCTACATTACAAGCAAAAATATAATCCACATTCGTTCAAAGCATACATCAGATGATTAAGTTATCAAAGAAGCATATTTTCAAAGAGCACAGTTGTCTTCTAGTTGTCATATCGCTAGGAAGATCCACTCCAAACTTCTTCATTCCCTGCAAGACTGTTGAAGAATGATGTAGAGCAATGACAAATTAGATCTTTCCTCATACCTACATTACTAGCAAAAATATAATCCACATTCGTTCAAAGCATACATCAGATGATTAAGTTATCAAAGAAGCATATTTTCAAAGAGCACAAAGATTAATGGAAGCTTTCAACTTCAATTATCTTTCTAACAAGTTTGTTCACTGTGCAGGTACAGGTACATGTTTAATTACTGATTCATTATGTTTAGGATTTCAGCATGTGGAGGAAAATGTGCTCCCACAAGGGTTGAGCCCAACATGCTGCCTTCTTTGATTTAAGAGAAGGATATGAGGAATATTTAGTCAAGCGAATCTTCCTTATTTTTCAAAATGTTATTATGCAATGAATAATCAAGGAAGTATAATGCCAAAATACATGGATCTTGTGAGTTTCAAAGTGATAATTATAGCTATATATATCATCATCATAGTGCTGCCATTAACATCAAGAGAATGATCTTAAAGAAAAAGAGCAGATTGATGTGTCATTGGTTCATATCTTCAGCATTAAACAAGGCACTATTCATGAAAAAATACAAGTATAGCTAATGCAAAGAATGACAATTCATGGCAGAAAATATGCATGAGTATAGTCATCATGCACGATCATAATCTCTTATCCAATGAGAAGAATTCAATAAAGGTAATGATGAGTTATAAAGGAACAAAAAAATAGCAAGTGCTTAGATCATTCACTATTATGCTCTCATTTTCTATTATAAACAATAGGGAAATGGTACTTTTCCACACTCATCTTCAGAATATGTATAAGAGGTCAACATTATGATTTTTATACATTCATAAGGGCAGCTCATTATCAACAGAAAAAGGGAAAAGAGATTTAATAGAGATACTTGAAGAAAAGACTCAAGCATGCTTTTTATTTCTGTTGGAAAGGAGATAAATGAAAGGCAGTAAGAAGGAAGCATTGCAAGTGGAGGAGTGACAAGGTGCAAGCTGTGCGTACATTCATAAACCAAATAATCATGCTAAACATAGTTAAAGCCATACAAGGTATCAAGACCAACATATTCTACATAGTTGCAAATGAAGTGAGCAACAACATGGAGAGAAAAAGAATTATCGTTAACCATTTGTGCAACACATAAAGAGAAACATAGGTTTGTGTATGCAAATTCTGAAGGGAGTCATGAAAGCATATAAAGCACTGACATAAATAAACTCAGATTTATATGTTCAAATATCAAGAATTTCTACAAAATGAATTTTTGTTGTGAATCAAGAGGTTACGCTTCGTTTTCATGGAAGAGTGAAGCTACAACCAAGGGTATCAAAATTTTTATCTTCGCAATAAAAAAGAGATCACAAGAATAAAATGGAGGAGAATCCAAGTGTATTCAAGCTCATACAAACACTCAAAAATTAGAGGACCTATGAGTTTCAAGCTTGGAGAAAAGGAAAGCTAGGAGCTAGGGTTTTAAACCCATTTGCAAAAAGAGAAATTCAATTGAAGGAGCACGGGTACATAAAGTAATAGTGCCTTCAAGCTTAAAGGAAAATGTTCAAAAGCCCTCTCACAGTGTGGCTGCCACCATGAAAGCATTAGGAGGCTTCATTTATCCAAGAAGTAGTAAAACCCTTCTCTCTGCAAGAAAAAAATAAAGAAACCCTAAGCATGTACAAAATTTTGGAGACACTTAGAAGCCCCAAGTCTGCAACCTTTAATATTTCAAATACCCAGATGCATAAATACACAAGCGCAACTACAAAATGAGAAAGCATGGAGTTATATCATTTTAGAACTATCTGGAGCTCAAAATCAAGTAATTTTATAGACAAGTAAAAGGAAATGACAGAGATTCAAAGATTGGAGAGCTTACCTCCTTTTTTCTGCTGAGATGATACATTTGAATTCCGCGGGCTTTACCTAGTCTTCATTCTCAAAAGTTCATAATCAATGCTCTCTTGGTGGCCTCAAAACCTAAGAAAATTGACAGAGAAGATATCCAAGGGAAAGACATCAAGAAAAATATCACAACCTTAACTTTAAAGCCTATAAATTGTTTAAAAAATGGAGGACTATGCTCAAGAAGGACTTAATATATAATTTTCCTTCAAAATCTCAGGGATAAAATCATCAAATACAATTCGAATGTGAGGTTTCAGACTCCAAACCCTATCTTCATTGGTTGCACAACAAAAGGCTTCTTCATGGCGACGTTGGAATGAGCAATGAATTCGCTAGGTTACAAATGAGGGATGCAGGTTGTTCTTTTCCTCATTAGGGTTTTCATTTACCCTAAGTGATCGATGGCATTTTGACTTAGGATTTTTTAATAAGACTTTGCATTATTTTAAATGCTATATTTGGGTGTTATTTAATCCTTTACTTTTGTAATGTCTTTTTTTTTTTTTTTTGGAAAGGAAGGCAAAAACATCATACATATTAAAGTAACTCTTAACTGATTACTTTAATATTATTCAAATTTCTTACCTTTAGTTTAATCATGCAAAGTATCTGAGGAGGATTGTGCTTTGAGTCTTGATGGAGTTAACTAATCATGCAAAGAGATGGGACTAAAGATATTTTCATACATTTGAAGTCAAATTGGAGACTTTTTCATGCAGTTCTGGGGTCAACTTGGTCAAACTAGTGGTGAGAGGGAGTTTGAGCCTGAGTTCACTCATTTTCACATGCATTTAAGCTTTTCTTTTCAGGGTTTTTTTCTTTTGCTCGGATTTCACATTGGAGATGAGGATTTTTTCACTTGGAGTTAGCTTTCAATTCCACCTCTTGGCTAATTTACGCATGCCTTATTGTATATATTGAAAAAAAGTTTATTCTTTTTCCTTTAGTTCTTATTTTCTACCTTTGCATTCTGCAAAGAAGACTTCTTGTAACTCAATTTTTACAGTTTATGATATTTAGCAAGTTTTACAGGTTATCTTAGAGTATCAATTACAAAGTGTTCCTTCTTTTATCATTGCAAGTTAGATATTAACCTTCTCAGATTCAGGTGTTTTTCTTTTATGAATGTTTAATGTGTTTGATGTCAAAGCCTTTAAGTTTCTGTCACATTCGTGAATGCATGTACATGAAAAAATAAATCTCTATTGCAGGTCATAAGTTGTGCTTTTAGTTTATCCTCATCTTTAAGTCATGAAAATGCCATTTTCCTTCATAAAGAATAAATTACCAGGCCTTCTTATGAATCATTGATGCAATTAAATTGTTCGGTCTAAGTTGTGAAAATAAACTTTGTGAAGAATCAGTTGTGGATCGATCCGTGCTCATCAAGTCAACTAGGTGCATCACCCACATTTAGTTTTAGTTTATGCATTTATTTCAAGCCTTCTTCCCTTTTCCATACAAGTTACACATAATTAATCAGAAAACCATATAGGAATCCTACCTAGAATCTGGAGGTTTACTTTCGAATAGGATACCCACAACCTGAAAGTAATCCAATGTTACACGGGATTGCAGATTTTTACACCTTTGCATGCAGGTGCAAATCCCTGTGATAACAAGTACAAGTAGACTTTCCTACAACATATCCTTTGGATAAGGAAGTGTAATATAGACCTTAGTTCTTCAACATTTTGATTCCCAAAGAAGTAGTATCATTCCAAAATGACACTCAAACCCTAGGGTCTTGATCTTCACAAAAACCATCCAATAACACCATCAAACTTTATGACCATCTGGCAACCAACTGCTCTAGTTCAACAACTAGATATTTTAGCATTGATTCTTCAACCTAGTCTCACATATATTGAAGGCGAACAAACTGACATTATAAGCAACTTGAGAACCTTCATTTTTCAGAAGAATGAAACACCCCGTCAATTTCTCACCGCATCAATTGTCCTAGATGAAGAGGAAGAGAAAGCTAACATAGTAGTAGAGAGACCCGTATTACCACCACCCGCATGGAAATAAATACCCACTTTATGATCTCATGCAAGGTCAAGATCCCTAAGGTAAAGTCTACAGGTCGTGATTTCAGACTTAGGCATCTAAGTCCAAAAATCTCTCAAGAAACACCTTTGGGCACTTCACGAAACCAGAACTAGGTTGGTATATAACTTCTACAAATGAGCTTCTAGGAACAATCCGAACTTGTATTCCTTCTACTATTGTCAGAATCTAGGTATCTTCTAATAGTTCTAGTATCTTACATAATCTATAGGACAACATCAAGTCTTTAGAGTTTGTGTCAACTAGAGAGTACACCACTCTCCCACAGGAGACCCAAGTTGTTTATGACAACCACAAGATCACAACATAGGAAGAAAATGGAAGCAGGCAAGGATGACACCAGTAGCCCACCAACAAACACCACAAATGATGAAAGTGGCCCATGAGGATATAAACCAAGTGATCTTTTGATAGGGTATTGAATACTAAAACATCCCCAAAATATGTCGATCTATTACCCAAATCATTCTTATCAAGGGTCACAATATCAAATAGGGCAACAACATCAAGGGTTTCAAAATCCCCATCAAGGAATAAGTCCAAAACATCAAAATGCCCTAGAAAAAATTGAGAGAGATCTTGAGGAAATTAAATGAAATAAAAATCCAACATATCATCAATGCCATGTGCAAAGTTAGGACATTACATATCCACAACAAACGTGCATCATTCCACAAGCACCTCAACAACACCTCCACTATCAACAATACCAAGGTGTGTCTCAAATGCAATATTAGGGTGTACCTCAAGTACAATATCAAGATGTACCTAAGCCATGGTATCAAGAAGTTCCGCAACACCAAGGAGTACCTCAAGTACAATATCAAAATATACCCCAAATACAGAATCAAGGAGTTCCACAAAATCAAGAGAAAAATAATCAAGAAAAGCCATCAAGGGAAGATTACCAACCAGGAAGGAAATTCACCCCTTTGGGAGAGACTTTAGAGGTAATCATGCATGAACTAGTACAACATGAACTTATCAAAATTAGTGATAGTCCAACTTATGGTGTACCAAGATTTAAACTTCCTTGGTATAACCAGAACGAATGATGTGAGTTCCACAAAATCAAGGGTCACCCAATGAATAGATGTGCTACACTCATGAACCTCATCCAAGACCTCATTGATCAGGGATGAATAGCTATTAAAAATGACGTTCAAGGGACATCTACCAATGAGAACAATGATAATGTCTCAACCTCAAAAGTTGAAAGCAACGATCAAGATCTATCTATCACCGATCACATTGACAATGTTTCTACATCATCTAGTGAGCAAGAGGACATACATCAAGAAATTAATCACCCAAGTCTAGCAATGACCCAGTCCAAGATATATTGGTACCATCCAACCTCATGGCAGTGCATATTGACGATGAAGAGACTCTTGATCCAACACTTATACCCAATGTAGAAGATCTAAGCCAAGAGTCATTACCCATATGTCCACATTTTGAGGAAAGCCAAGGATCCTTTACAAGCAAACCTTTCTTTGAAATTGATCCATGTCAAGAATGTGATCCAAAGCATGTCAAAGATGATACCACACAAAGTCAAGATCAAGAATCCCTATCATCAAAATACAACAATGACTTGGCAGATATCTTCCAAGACATCCCATGTTTTCCCAAAAAAGAACAAATCCATATACCGATCACACATACATCTACCCATGAGATGTTTACTCCTAATGGACATGTAGATGATCTTCATCTAAGACAAGAGTCTCATACTCTTGATATCATTACCAAGGAACAAGAGTCTCCTACTCTTAACATCTGTACACAAGATCAAGACATAGTAGAAGCTAAAGACATATCACAAAGGGATCATGAAGAAGACTTATACATAAGTTGTGAATCAAAAACATCCTATGGAGATATATCAAAAATGGATCATAAAGAAGACTTATATATAAGTTTTGAATCAAAAACATCCTATGCAGACATATCAAAAATGAATCATGAGCTATAATTTTGGGGGGATAGTAAATCAAAAACACCTTTGGAAGGAGCATTAAAATATGATATTTCAAAGGATCAGGCCGAAGATATCAATTAGGAAGGTATCCCACATCTGAAGGATCCTATCAGTGAGGAGGCTACCACATTTAAAGATCCACAATAGATAAAAGGAGGACTAACACCTTGTTTCCAAGGTAAGACATATCCCATTGCAAATGAACTCTCTCAACAAATTCAATGTCAAGGCAGGGGATTAGGCCTACATGAATAGGGTATCTTAGAACCAGTGTAGAGTATGGGAAATATTAAGCATCAAGGTCTTGATTATTCAACAACTAAGGGGGCTAAACAAATCAAGGATACCTCCTTATACTAGGGGCAACTTTATCTAATGCAAGCATCAACATAGAGAGCACGAAGAGTCCTTATGATGAAATTGATACCAAAACTACAACTAACCATGTCATGAATCGTCATTCGCATATATTTCCACCCTCTAATTGGGACCAACAACAAAAGAAAAAGCTATATCAAAGAAAGGAACAAGTCATTGAAGCCAAAGAATTAGCAAGAAAAAATAGAATAGAAAAATTCAAATGGATACAAAAGAAAAAGAAAGAAAATAATCTCTATCAAACTCCATTAGTCAAAGAAACTATGGGGAAAAATCAAAAAGGGAAGTTCATCCATCAAAAAAGACCAACAATACAAAAGAAAGCTTCAAGGGTGACTTACAAGGTATATCTATCCAAATCTCACATTGACCATTTGTTGGCAGCAACTCTTTATCATAAGGACTTTAAGGGCACTCTATTGCGATGTGCACATCAAGGTAAGGTTAACTTCGGTATCAACAAAGAAGAAAAGAATTTCCAAGGGTTACATTCAAGCGCTCATATCCTAGAAAAACAAATCCTCCAAGAGGGATATCATTGGCATGCCATGACAACAACAATGACCATATCAACACCAGTATTGTCTACATTAGCACCACCGGGTGGTTCAACATGAGAAAACAAAGTTTCACCATGATGAAAACCTAGTAAATAGGCATCTTGTGTGACATCAAAAATTAAAAAAAATCAATCAAGAAAAAAATTCAAGAAAAATAGTCAAGAAAAAAATCATTGTCCAGTGAAAACCACTATGGTGGTGCTTTGAACAAGTATCATGATGAAAACCTAGAAAATAGGCGTCATGTGTAAGAATTGAGCATCTACGTGTGCCATTTCAAGTGGAAGCATCTCAGTTTATCTATAACGAATCCAAGCCATTGCTTCCAAAATTCAACTTATCTTGATCTTGACAAATGTTTGATATACATTTTACACTTTCTTATGGAAAACATCTTGACATGGATCCCTATCATTAATCCTATCATATCCAACATTATCTGAGCCATGAGGAATTGTCCAAAAGGGCATACTCTATCTAAACATGTTATCCTATCACAAGATAATCCATCACCTACATTGCTAGACAATGGGGGAAAATGCTTGCATTTTGCTTCAAAATAAATCTGGATCTATGTATTCTAGCCCACGTTGTGATCTAGGAATTTATCCCAACAATAAGGTATACCACCAATGCACTATTAGGGTAACCTTTGAAATAATTTATCCCAACATCAAGGTATACTTGCCAATGCACCACCAGGGCAACCTTAAAAAAAACTCATCCCAACAACAAGGTGTACCACCAACACACTACCAAGGTAACCTTCAAAGATGATGACAACATGGATCATTCCTTCACTCGAAAATTCTAAGATATAAATATTTTCTTGAACCCCACAACTAGTTCAAGCAAGCTTTTCTACAACATATCCTCTAGAAAAATAAAGTGAGGTATCAATCCAAGTTTTCAACATCTTACACCATAGTAAAGAGGGTAAAAATCCACCAACAACAAGGTATACCCACCAACGAATCACCAGGGAAACCTTCAAAATAATTTTTCCCAACAACAAGGTGTACCACCAACACACTACCAAGGTAACCTTCAAAGATGATGACAACATGGAGCATTCCTTCACTCAAAAATTCAAATATATCAACAATTGCTTGAACCCCACAACTAGTTCAAGTAAGCTTTTCCTGCAACATATCCTCTAGAAAAATAAAGTGAGGTATCAATCTAATTTTTCAACATCTTACACCCCAGGAAAGAGGGTAAAAATCCACCAACAACAAAGTATACCCGCCAACGAACCACTAGGGTAACCTTCAAAATAATTCATCCCAACAACAAGGTGTACCACCAATGCATTGCCAAGGTAACCTTCAAAGATGACGACAACATGGATTATTCCTTCGATCAATTTTTTTAAAATATCAACAGTTGCTTGAACCCCACAGCTAGTTCAAGTAAGCTTTTTCACAACATATCCTCTAGAAAAAACAAAGTGAAGTACCAATCCAAGTTTTCAACATCTTACACCCTAGGAAAAAGGGTAAAAATCTAAAAAAAGAAAAAGAAAAAAAAGAGAAAAAGTACAAAAAATCAAAAAGCAAGAAAAATAGTAAAGAGAAATAAACCGTTCTTTGAGTGAAAACCACTTTGTGGTGCTCCTAGAATATGTACGATAGTGAAAACTTGGTAAACAATCTCTATGTATGAATAAAATATACATTATTATCTATCAACACTTTTTCACAACATCCACCCATCCATTTCATGAATCATGTGTCCAACCATGGCTTGTCACTGATTAGAATAAATCATTTTATTGGAGGCAACTTCTCAAAGCTATTTATGATTTAGATCTGGTAAAATTCAATCAAGGTGATAAAACAACAAAAGTCAAAAACAACTAAAAACACCAAAAATAAAAAAACATGCAAAAAACATAAAAAACAAAACAACATCGTTGGATTATTCCTTCACTCAAATAGTCTAAGATATCAAATTTTTTTTGAAGCCCACAACTAGTTCAAGTAGATTTCTCACAACACATCCTCTAGACATGAAAGTGGAATATCAATCCAAGCTATCAATGTTGTTTATCCAAAAACAAGCTTATGCTTTGAGTCAAATGGTCAAACTATGTGGTCTTTGCGTGTACAATGTAGGCAAGGTTTATCTCTAATATGCCCCTGAGGCCTTAGGTCAGTCCCATTAGGTTTTTATTAGTATTTCTTCCAACTTAGTAAAAAATACAAAATCCAAACAAATCCAAAAAATTCCAAAATTCACAAAACAACAAAAAAACCACGAAACTAGTAATCGAATCAAACAGATCCCAAAGTCATCTCTCCCTTGGCTATAGTGGTTTGAGGACCACTTGCAATAATTTTAACCCATGATGTTAGGGTTTCATTCTAAACATGTCAAGCAACACAAAATGAAAAAAAACATGATGACAAACAACATTTAGGATGACGACAAGCAAATGCTAATAGGGTTTAAATGAAACAAAGGAAAATGAAAGCTCACGACACCAATGGAAAATTTAACTACACAAAAAATAAAAACCACCTACACCATTGAAAAGATCATGAAATTATACCCCATTTAAAAAAAAAGAATCACTAAAATATACTTTCGTATGACCAAGATATGGTCATTTGAAGATAGGGAAAAATTACAAGTCATAGAGGAAATTTAAGACAACTGCATGAAACAAAAGCACTAGTTTAGGATAGCTACATAGTTTCAAGGTATTTGCATGAAACAATAGTGCCAATTTAGGACAACTGCACAATTTTAGGACAATTGCATGAAACAAAAGTGAGATTTTAAGGCAACTGCATGAAATAATAGCTTAATTTTAGAATGATTGCTCAATTTTCAGACAACTGCATGGAACAAAAGTGCAAGTTTAGGATAATAGCGAAAGTTTTAGACAAAATCATAGTTTTTCACAACACAAAAGCACCAAAACTGATGTAGATGCTCAGGAATCACCAAAACTTCACTATTGACTCAAGAAACTGTGTACACACATAACGAGAATGCAACAAAATGAAACAAGAAGCGGCAAGGTACATACTACGAAACCAATGCCTAAAAGACATCCAAACTCTTGAAACACATCCACATGATATGAGGCTCCTCCAATCCTCACCATTGCTCCTTGACAATCGACACAACTAAAACAAAAAAAACATTTAGATAACTTGAAAAAACAACAAAAACAACATTAGATAAACATCAAAAAGCACAAAAACATTTGAAAAATCTCAAAAAATCCTATTTCCTATATTGCCTATTTGAAATAAAGGTTCATCCATAATAAATAGACCATCACACTCACCCTTTGACAAAATAGACAAACAAACAAAGAAACATCAAAAGCTCGAACTTTCAAGAAAACAATCACAAGGATTTGAATGCAAAAAGACAAAAACAAAGCCAAGTATAACTACCCATCTATTGAAAATTCCCAACAACATCCTAAGATATGTCTTAATGGATCCGTTCCTATGATAGACATGATCAACACTGGATAACAGTCCCATAACAGGTAGAGCAAGTGATACAACAACTTTGTTTTTTAATCTTTTTGCAGTCTTGTCTTTTTGATTTACATTATTGACTCATTCCCAGGATCTCTCAAGGATGTCCATAAGGATTTAGAGAGGAAGGAATGAGGGAAATTGAGCATCATTTTTTGGTTTTCTATTTGTTGGATATTTTTATAAAACTACCATGACGATTACTTGCTTTATTGAGTGTATGAAAGTTGTGTTGAAACAATTTGTGTAGCAGTTGTATGATAGGTATTTCATACCTCTTTGTGTAAATGGTCTAAAATTTGTGTAGCAGTTACTTGTTAGGTATTTCATACCTCTCTATGTAAATGGTTTGAAATTTGTGTAGCATTTTCATGTTAGGTGTCCTATACCTCTTTATGTGACTGGTCCGAAAAGTTTTTAACACAATCCAACTATATACTTTAAACAAAGTTTTCGTATGTCTGGTATGAACAAGAATACTCCTTGTTTGTAGAGTCAAAGTCCACACAATGGATACAAAGTCACCTTGGTCATTAATACCCTGGTGCATCGTATCTGTTTGCTACACCAAACAAGATTGTTCAAACAACGAAGACTCCAAGTAAAGAAAAAGCAACTCATCATTGACATCACATTCTCACTAACATTTTCTTCTAATATAATCCACTTTCTTCTATCTTCTCAATCTTACTAATATTTTCTTCTAGTCAAACATTTCTTCTATCAGTCCTTGCACTTAATGCATCACATCAGCTTATCAGAAAATTTGGTTCATTTCCAGAATTTTCACCAAATTTACCGAGGGGGCACCATCCATGCTATCCTTTCTGGGGCATACTAGGGAAAATATTACACCTAGGAAATATCGAGGCAATGTTCTTTGAAACAAATAAATCGATACTTTGTATCAAAAAGGGGCAAAATGTAGACACTTAAAAATGTCCTACCTTGTGAACTAGCATTTTGGCGCTCATATTCATCTATTAATTAAGGTATTTAACATAATTTAATTAATTAATCATCGAACAACATCAAACAACATCGAAAAACATCGAACAAAATTGAACACCATTGAATGGCATCAAATGACATCAAACAACATCCAACAACATCAAACAACATTGAGCAACATTGAATGGCATTGAACGACATTGAACAACATCAAACGACATCAAACAACATCGAACAACATCAAACAACATCAAACATCATCGAACAACATCAAACAACATTGAACAACATCGAACAACATCAAACATCATCCCACACCATCTCAAAACATCCCATAACATCTCAAAATGACTCAAAATCATCTTGTAACATCTCATAATGACTCAAATTCATCCCGTAACATCTCAGAATGACTCAAATTCATCTTGTAACATCTCAGAATGACTCAAAATCATCAAATCATCTCATAACATCTCAGAATGACTCAGAATCATCCCGTAACATCTTAGATCATCTTAGAATCATCCCATAATGTCTCAGATCATCTCAAAATCATCTCACAACATCCCTACATCACACCACATCAAAAAACCTAATTCCTCTATTAATTGAATAATACAACATTATCTAATTAATTCACTTTTTCATCATTTCAGATAAATTAAATAAATTTCATTTATTTAATAAAGTCCCCAAAACCCCAATTCCTCTATTAATTAAATAAAACAACATTATTTGATTAATTCACATTTCATCATTTCAACCAATTAAATAAATCTCATTTATTTAATAAAGTCCTAATCCCACCTTATTTCTTCTTGATTGATTAAATAACACTAATTATTTAATTACGTTGCTAAATCACCATATTCCCCTAAGTGGATTAAATTATTAAAAAAATAATTTAATTACAACACTTTCCCTCCAAAATTTGAATAATTAAATCAAACTATTCAAATCAATTATAAAAAATCAAATCAAACTAATGCAACTTTGTTTGCAAAAGTCAAACTTGATTTGCACATTCAAACTCCAAAAAGGAATTAATTGATTAAATCAATTAATTCATATTCCTCACCCACTTTCTGATTGAGAAAATTACGATTGCCGACTAAGCAATCTAATTTGTTAACTAATCAATCTATTTTGTTAACTAAAACATCACATTCCTAACTAAGCTATCACAAACTTGACTGATCAATCTATTTTGTTAACTAATCAATCACATCCTTGACTGGCCAATCTATTTCCCAATCACACAAATTGTGCAATCAACATTGCACAATTCTCTCATGTCTAAATCCTCTCAACACACTCCGACCTTTGATCTAAATATTCTTCAAAACGATCTTGATCATCCATTTCAAATCTCACTTTCTATTTAACAAACCTCTCCTCACAAAAAAAGATCATAGAATTAACATACATTGAACAACAAATTTCTATCAAGATCATCCTTGAGAGAGCTTTCATCCATTGTCTTCGATTAACCAAACACAACAAACATTCATCCACACTTTGCACAAGAACTTTGGAGGCTTCGATGTGATAAAAACAATCCAACATCAAGTGAATACACTTTGGTACAGGATGGTAAAAAATATCATTTGTTTTCATTTCATTTGGTAATTAGTAAGTTCCTCATCATGCTTGCAATAGAATAGTTTCAATTTCGTACGTGTAGGAGTTTTTATATTTTTAGATTTGTGCATTTTGGCTGTAGATGAGATTTATTTTTTAGATTGCTTTCATGTCCTTGGATCATTAATCTAATGTGCTTCTTCCCCCTCACACACTTCATCTTT
Source organism: Sequoiadendron giganteum (assembly GCA_007115665.2). Taxonomy (NCBI): domain Eukaryota; kingdom Viridiplantae; phylum Streptophyta; class Pinopsida; order Cupressales; family Cupressaceae; genus Sequoiadendron; species Sequoiadendron giganteum. Next base: position 291,142,373 of record CM021101.1, on the reverse strand, counting down.
TCAAAACACATAAAACATAAATATACCCATTTAAATCATTTTCATGCAACTAGATAAAAGTAAATAAGTAGTAGCACAACGGGGTGTAACATATTCCCCCCTTATGAATCATCATCCTCGATGACTTTAAGTAGTTGACATAGATAAGCATAAACATATCAAAATTATTTTTCAAGAACTCTTAAAAGCATGTAAGACATGAGGAAACTTTTGCTTAATCTGAACATAGTCTTCCCAAGTCGTAGAATCTTCTGCATACTGGTCCCACTAGACTTTGCATGGGAAAACCTCTGTTACATAAGTGAAGCTTATGTGTTCCAATAACTTTGAGAGGCTCGATTGTTATCACTCCTGGGTCTTGTACCTATAAATCATTCCAATCAATAACATGGTTATCCCCTGGTATATACTTCTTAAGTTATGAAATGTGAAATACATTGTGCATCCTAGCAAGAGCTGGTGGCAACACAATTTGATAAGAAATTGCATTTATTTCCTCAAGAAATTTGAAAGGACCTACGTAGCGTGGAGCTTGATTGAATGAATTTCCAAAATTGATGGAACTCTTATGAGGTTTCACTCTCAACAACACCTTTTCCCCCATTGTAAAATTTTTGGGTACCCGCTTAGAATTTGCATAGCGTTTTTGCCTATCATTGGATTCTGCTAGCCTTTGCTTAATAATTTCTACTCTCTCCTCCATTTTTTATAACATCTATGGCCCAAGAATTATCCTATCCTCTATATTATCCCAACTTATAGGATTTTGAAATTTTTTGCCATACAATGCTTCGAATGGAGCAATCTTGGTTGTAGAATGATAAGAATTGTTGTATGCAAACTCAACCAATGAAAGGTAATCTTGCCACTTGTATTTCTGATCCATGCAATACATCCTTAAAATAGATCTTCAAGCACTTGATTTACTCTTTCTATTTGTCCATCAATTTCTCGATGATAAGATGAACTTATATTCAACTTAGTTCCAAGTGAGGAGAACAAGGTTTGCAAAAACCTGGATGTCACATGAGCATCCCTATCCAAAATGATCTTCTTAGGAATCCCATGCAATCTAAACACCTTTTGAATAAATAACTGAGCTATGATAGGAGCTCCATCAGTTAAATTCCCTGGAATAAAATGTGCCACCTTAGTTAACTTATCTACCACCACTAGAATGGCATTGTGCTTATTCCTTGACATAGGTAGACCTTGCAAAAAGTCCATGCTAATGACTTGCCACTTACTTTTGGGTATATCATGTGGATACAAAAGACCCATAGGGTGATGATGTTGTACTTTTACTCTTTGAAACTCTAAGCATCTTGCAAAAAATCTTACAACATCCCCCTTCATACCCTTCAAAAAATATAACGGTTTCACATCTACCAACATCTTTGTCACACTAGGATGTTTAGAGTATGGTGTATTATGAACTTCTTTCCAAACCAGGTTCCTTAACTCCTCTGAATTAGTTACATATACTCTCCTTTAAACCTTAGTAATCCATTTGGTTCAAAGTGGAAACCTTCATACATTGCATCTTATGGATTATTCATGAGTTCTTGCTTAATTTTCTCATAGAATTTGTCACCCATGGATTCTTGCAACACTTGTCCCTTAAAGTCGGCTTGAATTGTTACCATAGAGGCAATATACCTTCTTTGACTTAGGGCATCAACAACTTGATTATATTTTCCCTTGATGTAGCTAATGTTGAAGTCATAGTCTTATATCAACTCCAACCACCTTCTTTGTTGTGCATTCAGATTGGGTTGGGCAAATAAATACTTCAAACTATGTTGATTGGTCTTCATTTCAAAAGGATTTCCCATTAGATAGTGTCTCCACATCTGCAATGCATGGACAATTACTGCTAACTCTAAATCATGCGAGGCATAATTTTGTTCGTAGGGATTTAGCTTTCTTGATTGATAATCAATGACTTGTCCTTCTTGCATCAAAAATCCTCCTAATCCTTCACTCGATGCATCAGTTATAACAATAAATTTGACTTCCAAGTCAAGTACCTTCAATATTGGTGTGATAGTCAAATTCTTCTTGAGTAGGTCAAATGTTGCTTGACACTTTTCTGACCACTCAAACTTCTTACCCTTCCTCTGTAATGAAGTAATTGGAAAAGCTATTCTAGAAAAGTTTGCAACAAACTTCTTATAGTAACCAACCAAACCCATAAAACTTCCAACCTTTGGTACACTTTTTGGCATTGGCACTCAAGTACCACCTTTATCTTAGCTGGAACAACTGCAATCCCTTTTGTCGAAATTACATGACTCAGGTACTGTACTTCCTTCTAAAAGAATGCACATTTAGAGAGTTTTCCATATAGCTTGTGCTATCTTAACCATTGGAGAACTATCTCTAAATGTTTACAATGCTCCTCTTCATTCTTGGAATAGATTAAGATATCATCTAGGAATACTGATACAGACATATCCAAGAAGTCTCTAAATACATTATTTTTTAGGTTTATGAATGTTGTAGGTCCATTTGTAAGTCTAAAGGGTAGGAATGTGAACTCGTAATGACTATATCTAGTCCCAAAAGTAGTCTTGAAACTATCCTCATCTTTGATCCTCAGTTGATGATAACCAGATTGTCGATCAGTCTTTGAAAAAACTACCACTCCTCACATCTGATCAAAAATATCATCAATACGTGGCAATGGGTACTTATTCTCTATCGTAGCATTGTTAAGAATTTGATAATCTATACACAAGCATAGTTTACCATCCTTCTTTACAAAGATCATTGGCACTCCCCAAGGTGAAATACTGGGTCTTATCAATCCCTTGGACAACAATTCTTCCAGCTGTGCCTTAAGATCCATTAGTTCCATTGTAGTCATCCTATAGGGTACTTTGGATATGAGTTTCAAACCTAGTACTAGGTTAATGGAGAAATCAAATACTCTCTTGGGAGGTAGTCTAGGTAGTTCTTCTGGAAAGACATCCTCAAATTTTTGTAAGATGGAATATTCCTCCATATCCATTTCTATAGATTCCACCACTTCTCCTTCTTCAAACTCTTGAGAAACTTGTGATTCATGATACACAGTGACATTATCTTGAAGAGTGACTTCCTTGAATTCCTCTAGTTTATCCATTTTGACTGCAAAGAGTTGGCAACCTTTCTTTTTTTCCCTATACATTTGCATAGTCGAAATCTATCACAATTTCACTTCTCTAGGTGTTCCTTGAAAAGACAATAGATTACCTATATCATCTAGACATTCAACAATTTTAACATGGCAATCCACTTTAGCTCTATGCTTTCATTGCCAATTCATACCTAAGATGACATCATAAAAACCTAAGGGTGCTTTGTACAAGTTTACTTCTATTGAGAAACTTGGAAGTTCAACCCTTGTCTTAAATAAACATTGGTTCACCATTTCTCTTGCCTGGTTTGCATATTCTATAACCCAAGATTTTTTCATAATTCCAACCTTCCTAGAAATCTAATTATCTACTCTAGGTGAAGCAATTTTTTTATGGCTCCAATATCAATAAGTATGGAAATAGGTAAACCAAACAAAGTACCTAGAGTTTCCACAGAGGTGGTCTGGTATTCAACTTACTAATTTTCCACTACTACATGGATCCTTTGCTGAAAAATAACATGTTGAGGAGGAAGTGAATCACCATGTGGTTGTGAAATTGATGGTTTGTTGGTACATTGATTATAAAAATGATCCCCACCACATGTAAATCATTCCTTTACTAGTCCTCTCCTTTTTACTAGCTTTTAGAATTACCACCATTTCCTCCATCTTTGTTATAGTTACCACTGTTGTAGTTGTTTCCCCATCAATTCTTCCTTGGCTCATTCCAATTATTGTGGGATCCTTTGTTCCCTTGCCTTTGAAATTACTACCCTTCATTAAACTTCTTTGGAGCTTGATTAAATTGAAACCCTCCAAACTTCTTTCGATTCCTCTCTGTAATTCGAAATGGATTTGAGCTTCCACTTTTGCTTGATTTCCTTCTCATATACTAGGTCCATAAAGGCCAAACCATGTACATCTAATTCTCCACCTATTTGGCCATGCAAACCCATAATGAACTTCTTGATACAAAATCACTCATCTTTTTGGTACATTGGTACATACCTCAAGGGATGAGTGAACTTATCCTAGTATTCATTCATTAACATATCTCCTTGCTTAATATTATAGAAATCTATGATATTTTTATTAAAAAAGAGTTGGGGTAACCACCTCTTTTAAAAAATCTCAACAAACTCATTCTAGGTCAATTTTAAGGAACTAATTCCAAGTTTCATTTTCTTGTTCATTCGCTAGTTAGAGGCTTCTCCTGCTAATTGGAAAGCTCCCCACACAACTTTAGTGACTTTAGAATAGTTCTTTATTTCAAATTAATTCTCCATTTGAATTAACCAAGCCTCAAATTCTTCTTCACTAGTGCTTCTTCTAAATTTAGGAGGGCTAATCTTTCTCATATCCCTAGATAATTCAATTGCCAAAATCTTTCTCTTGGTTCCCTTAGAATATGATTGAGTTCCATCACTTTCTTGATCCTTAGATTTAGTGTGGTTTCTAAAATCCCCCCTTCTTCCTCATTGTTTGTAACTTCATCTTATTTTTTGTGTGGGATTTCTTCCACTCTTTCTTTTCCCCTCATTTCTTGTTCAAGGTTTTCTATCCTTGCATTAGTTTCATCCATGATTTCTAGAAGTCGATCCAACTTGGCTTCAAAGTTATCTGGACCCTATCCAACTTCTTGAATCCATCTAGGATTAGTTCTTGTACTAACCATTGTATTAAGTAATGTTATACCTAGAGGTTCATCTTTAATTAGATCCTATCATGGTTTACTAAATGCATAGGAAAAAATTTCAAAAGAGAAAATAATCACATAAATTTTCATTGAGATTTTCATACACAAATTTTGATAAAAACATACTTTCATTTATTCATAAGGATTTCAATATCCCTCATTTTACATAGAATGACTATTAAATAGTCAAGAGGAGAGTATCCATTAGATTCACTCTCAGATACATAGCTACGTGGGATGTAACCCTATGATTTTTACTCATCTTTATCCTAAAAAGGATAATAACCCTTAGACTTATCTTTCGATACATAGTTTTAGGATACATATCCATCAGATTCTCCACTGGAGGCTATAACAATAAATTTATCCATAGGTACTACATGAGGTTTCCTAAATATAACTACTGGATTGACACTACATTTCAAGGACATATCCCTAGAAAGTGATAACGAGTCTGACTTGGTTAGAGAGACAGATGGTAAGTTGTTGAAATTGGCTTCATCTCTCATCCTTATTTTCTCTTGACTAATTTTGTGATAGAGCATGGAATTTTTTCTTGATATCACTTAGCTAGATGGCATTGTCATAGTTGGTTCCCTCAATGGTATGAACAAGGGATTCTTTTTCCTTATTGGCCCATAGGTAGCGCTCATTTTTGATCACTGACTTTCTTGTAGTTAACTTGAGACGCACCATCCTAGCACAAGAACTTCCAAACATTAGTATCATAATGTTGTAAGGGAAAACATAGTGAGCACATAGGTTCCAGAGCTGAACTTAGTAGCTCTGATACCACATGTAACATGCCCATTGTTCTACATTGTAACTTTCCTATGTTTTAATCTCAAGTAAAAGTTTCAAGCATCTAACCATTATAAGCAATAATTTTTTTCCTTTTCAGATAAAATATAACATGGAAATTTAAAATAAACATCTTTCCAAAATTTCCCCATTACATTATATCAAAGTATTACAACTTGCCAGTATATTGATTTCATAGTAAATAATTCATGATAACATTTCTCTTTTACAATCTTTCCATCGAAATGGATACAAAATACTCATACAAGGCTCCATTGAGCTTATTGATAATAGATGTATGAATGGTCCAAGTATCCTCCATCAAATCTTGGTCACCAACTGATGAGGAGAATCATCACTCAAGAAATTTTCTACCAACCTTGGAATAACTGCGCCCCCCCACACATCTATCAAATTGATAGATGGCCCTACCCTTCAACAAAGAGATTAGCTTGGTAACCTAATAATAACATGAAATTTTCTAAGCTTGGTGGTGTGTCCTAAAAATTTCTAGATGTGTCATACAATGGTTACAACCTAAACATATGATAATCCCTATCTAGTACATAAATTTGGAATACAGTGAACTAATAGTGTAAATAGTGGCAACTTACACTACTTTTGCCAAAGTATTCATCACCTAAAATTATGGAGTGGAGTTCATACACTCACCCACCTTCCTAGCTCGATTTGTATTTGACCATTCATAATCTATGCGTAGGCTCTCCCCTTCATTGGATTATCCTAACCTTAGGAATAACCTATTACCTCTATGTTTAACTGAACACAACTACTAAGTAAATCACAGTAACTCTAAGACTCAACTAGTTTAAATATTAGCTATGTAAGATATTTCTGTCATATAGTATTTATTCCCACTATATCCACCCATTCCTTAATATGGAATATGTACAAAAACTTCAAGCAATATAGATCTTTATACTAAGTATAACAAGCTTCCTTTCACTTTCATAAAAGAATAATCTTTCCCTAATAAGAAATGGAACTAACTTCCCAAAAAAAACAAACAATGTCACACAATCTTTTCAAAAATATAAAACAAAGTATAAAAGAGTAGGAATCAACATGCTTATTTATGAAATGCTTCAATTGATCAATCTAGTTTCCAGACATAGCCTTCCCAAATCAGTAAGTGATTCCCAAATAACTTTCTCCCAGTTTACCAAAGACTCCCTCACAAAATCCTCTCTCAGTTCCCTCAAAAACTCTCTCACAACTCAAGAAATAAAAATATAATAACTCAGAAAATCATAGAAAGAATGCAAATAAGTGTCCCTATTGAGGTAGATAGCTCCTCTATTTATACATAAAGATCAACAACTAAAGGATAGAAATAGCGTATCGAGAATGACACTTCTCAGCTCAAATGATTCAACTCAACAAGGCTAAGAATAGGTGGCAGCTATAAATGTTGTACAATAAACACATTCACAACCATGGTGAATGAGTCACTTATCTCAAATGAACAAGTATGACAATTTGAAATGAAAGGTAATTGTCTTCTATAGGTTGAATTACTTGGCCAACTGCACACTTGACCATTTCCTATATTTCATAATGCTTCATAATTTGGAATTCATATTGCAAATCAAACTTCTAATTGATTCATGCTTCTCACAAGTTGGCTCCACCTTGTTTTCTACACACCCTATTCCTTTGGCTATTGTTTCCAATGACCAGGTCAAATTTTCCTATGTGTGGATATTCATCTTTGCCTTTGCATTGACTTAGCCTTTGATAGTTTACTTACACATTGGTTGGCATGTGAAGCCATGTGCTTTATTTAGCACTGCCATATTCCATTAAACTCAACACTTTAAATGCTTCAAACATTACTGATGTTTATGTGCTGCTTTATGCACTATTCTCTTATCTATTGTTGCATGCAATACTTAGCTTTTTTATGTTTAAGATTCCCTATTGTCATGAAATGTTGTCTTGTTTTTATGGAGGTTAATTCCAAAAGTCAGAGGAGAAAATAGGCTGCATATTTGATGTGGGTTTTTTGAGAACTTTCCAATGGTATCATCTGTAGATCTTGATGCCAAGTTTTGCACTTATGATTAGTTTTATTATAATTGGTATCATAGTTGGGTCAAGGTTTTGAGTCCTGTGGTCACACTAAGGGGGATTGTTGGAAGCTTGATGCTTCCACCCACCAGTTAGCATTGATTGCGTGATTCACGATATGGTTTAACCACCTCCTATGGATCTTATCTGGTGCTTGTATCGGGAATTGATAGGTCGACCTTTTGGTGCAACGAAAAGGCCAACAATGTGTAATTGCAGGTTGGAAAATACTAAGTGTTATGAAACCTACAACCCAAATAATGTTTTAAAACGCTTGACAAGTAACAATCCAATTCGTTACTAACCCCTCAAGTGAATTTGAATAGTTTTACATATCCCCCACTTGCAACTCCATCCTGTGCTCTCAAAACTTCAGCTTTCAACATGCAAAATGAAAGAACACATAACACAAAGTATATTCCAACCACCAATTATTTTGTGCAATATCATATTTGAACACATATCGAAAAACAATAGTTATTATAATTTAGAATGCAGGTCTTACTCGCGTCAATTTGCCTCCAATGCCCACATGTGCACAAAATTTATTGAAAAGGACATCTTCTCACAAAATCCATCAGGATGTGGTTGAACTCTCGCCACAACATCACAACTGGCAGAAAGAAGGGTAAACAATTTGACACCACCAATGTCCCCCCACTTTTGTCATTGTAATATTTCCTCCCATCTACCAAACTTGTCACTTTTATCCCCCATCTTGGGAGGCCCCACACTATGCTGTCCCATCATGTGGTGTATGTTTTAATGCATTTTTGTATGTTATGAGCCTCTGACATGCATTCTTCTAGGGAGAATAGCTATGTCCAATAGAATAAGGTGATCTCCCTACAAAATTGCATGGATTACACATGATAATGTATTGCCATTTTTCAGGGATAATAGCTTGATTTTACTATATTTTGTAGGGAGAATAGCTTCTACCCATTGGAAGAGGCTATTCTCCCTACAAAAATGTATGTCAGATGCATCATAACCATCATCATGTTTTAAAAATCATAATTTGGAATGGAGAAAAAGCACAAAACATCACCACTTTCAAAATTCACATTTTGGAGGTTGTTGGAGAGTGCAGAAGGGAGTTGCAATCATTTGAAGGCTGAAGTAGAGCGATCACTCTACCTACCAAAACACATTTGACACATAGGCAGCTAGCTAGTAGGTATGTATATCTACCAGAAATATAAGCCATTTTTCCATTCCCCCTAGGGACTTTGAAGAATTAAATGGATATTCATTGCAAAAAGCAGTATTCATTAATAGGTTTCCAAGGATTTTCCTTGCAAAAAGGGGTTTTCATTTGATATGCATAGTTCATTATGTGCTTTTTTGTGGAGGGTTTTATAATTTTGGAATTTTAATGTTTAGTCTAGAACTATCAAAAATGAGGAAAACTATCCAAATTGAGCTCATGTGTGACTAACCAATTTGGTTGTTATGTGTTCAACCTTAAATATCCTCACACATATACGAGGTTTGAAAACACGTTGTCATTTGTCAACTGCACTTAATGGCATGGACCAAGCTTTGAGGTAGACAATTAAACTTGAACAACCTATGTGATATAAAATATTACATGTTTCATAACACACTGCATTTGTCAACCTCTACATCACAACATACCTAAGCCCTTGTGGTTTTTAAGCCTGTATATGTAGGTGTGTATTAAAAATAGAAAGAACACCAATTTCTTTCCATTATTGCCAATAATGGATAAATTTTTTGATAGTGGTGAACATTCATGTGTAGTGCAGGTTGGGAAACACAATGTGTTTTGAAGCCTGCCTTTACTTATACCCAAGCTTTATCTTGAAATCTAGATATAAAAATGTATACATGGGGTTCTATTTTATCAAATAACACATTTCTCATTAAAGATGAACTCTATTAACTATCAATACATAGTGTACTTCATAGTGTTTTGTAAAAATTCATGCTGGAAAACCCTAGGTGTTAAGAAACAAGCAACCCACATAGTGTTGTAAAACCATCTACAACCCAATTTTTTAGTACCCCTCACATCGATTTGGTCGATTTTCTCCTCCAACTCCTCCATGTGCACTCCAACCTTCAGCTTTCAATGTACAGACTGAAAAATCCAAAAATTTTCACCTTCTTTCTCGAAACTAAAAACAAACACGTTAGTCTACATCCAATTCTCGCATAAAAAAAAAGCTCTAAAAATGATAGCTTCTCATGCAAGCCACATGGCCCAGTTTTATTGACCAAAAGAAGGCGGGAAAACTGACCCGATGATGTCATTATCGCCTCACTTCCATCCTCATAATGTTTTCTCCCATCTACCAGTTTCATCACTTTTATTACCCATTTGTCTGGCCCTGCACTATGTTGTCTCATCATGTTATGCATGTTTTTATGTATGCTTTTATGTATAGTTTTATGCATTTTTGTATGTACATAGGTGCACTTTTTCAAGAGATTATTTGTATCTAGTTGGCATAAGCATCTGCTCATTTGACAACACATTGTGTTTCTAAAGCTCCAAAATGGGCATAAGGAATACTCATATTTGTAAAGAGGCTTCTATATTGCAAAAAAAATTGTGTTTACAAAACTTTTGCATTGTGTTTACAAAAAAACAATTCCATTACAAAATTTGGGAAGGCTAATGGCCATTTGTGTGTTATTATAGCCTTGTCTTTACAATTTGTATGGTATATTATACTAAGTAAAAATAAATACAATAATAATGTTCCTTAATCACAACCTTATGAAACCCAACTATACAATGCAACAATGCTTCACAATTGAACAAAGGTACATGATTTAAATGGAGAAATAATCTAATGTAAAATGATAAATATTATGTTCTTTTGCAAATATATCTGATCTAATTAGCAAGGATCCAAAGGTTCCTGTTATATTTTGGGAGGTAAATCATATCAATGTAGTGTTGGAGAAATCATCCTAAAATTAACACAAATCAATTATGAGGAGGATAATTAAAAGGATGTAGTATCACCCTTCATTGATGCTTTAATAATTTCACATGTAACACTCACACTTCAAGGAGGAAACATGATTCATGTAAAATTTTGGGATATAATACACACACAATAATGTAACATTTATTTTATTTAAATTAAACTATAAATTGTTTGCATTCCCCACACTAAGCATCTCATCTATAAATAAATCAGAACTAAATGCAAAATAAATTTTTGAAATTTAATTTTCCAGTACACTTGCAATTCAAGATATGATAGCTAGAATCACTTGTATTTAGTGTAGAAGCTTCATGTCTCCTAAAGCATCCTTCTCAATCTAATTTCCCTTTTTTTATTCAATTTTGTTTCCTCGCCTATATCAACCACCTGGAAGAAAGACAAGTGTTAGCGATAGATTAAATTGGAAAATTAAAGACATTTGGTGCTACAAATAATTCATTTTATTCCAAACTTCACCAATATTGGATTATATGTTGTGCTGACTGAAACATGCCAGCTTGTACAAACAAAAAAAACATATTAAACTATACAATGAGAATTTAATTTCCAATTTAAGCTATCACTAACACTAATAATATATATCAATATTTATATCTGCCAGTTTTACATTTTGCTAGAACTGTGAAGCACTGAATGTTCATTCAGATATATGAAAAACTCATCTCTCCTAGCATATGAAAGATGTCACTAAATGAATAATCAATAAGGGAAAATAAGAAAGATAAGAAAGATACCATGTACCACTGTCAATTTTTTTTTCATATCATCTTGTATAGACAACTGAAAAAATATAGATTATTGCAACATACATTGGTTGCAAATCACAGTGTGCATTGGTTTTGCAAGAATAAAGGTTAAGAAGTCAATAAAAACCTTGGTGATAACCTTGATTGACCAAAAAATAACAGGTAATATCTGGACAAAATACACCTCCCATAGGCATGTAACATACAAAAAATCATAAAAATATACATAAAAACATACATAGAAACATACATAACATGATGGAACAATGTAGTGTGGTGCTCGTCAAGACGAGGGATAAAAGTGATGAAACTAACTAGCGAGAGGAAATGTTACAATGACATAAGCAGGGAGATAACAACATTGTTAGATTGAGTTTCCCATGTTGCGGGAAGGAGTTTGATCATAAAACTCGCTAGCCCAGTGGATAACACGAGAAGGTAACCCTTTCTCTAGATTTTGTGCACCGACTAGCATTGTAGGCTGACATGAGTAAGACATGCATTGCAAATTGTAATAAGTATTTTTTTTGAGAACATGTGTTTAAATATGATAATGCACAAAATAATTATAGGTTGGAAAACACTCTATGTTATGAGTTATTTCACTCTTCATGCTCGAACCTAAAGGTGAAGAGCACGGGGAGGAGTTGCAGGTGGAGAATACACAAAATATACCAAATTGAGGTGATGGGTGACTAAGTCATTGGGTTGTTACTTGTAAAGGGCTTTAGAATAGTATGTGGGTTGCAAGTTTTATAACACCCAGTTTTCCAACATGGAATTTTATAAAACAGTATGAATGTAATCAAAACCTTTATTGATTAACACACTAATAACCCAATTGGTTTGTCACCTCTCAACTCAATTTGATTAGACACCTAGTGTTTTCCAACATTCAGTTTATATATAGACAGTATGAACGTAATGAAGAAGTTTTCTTTAGTACACAGTAAGAAAGTAACAAAGATCACTTTCAAAATTTATGTAGACCACATTGAATGATATAGATAAAAGATAATGTAGTGAGTGAAGATATTCTCCATGTTGAGAAGTTGAGGAAGGTGTGTGTGTAGTATGTGCAATGGGAAAATAGAAACACAAAACTCGAGTCACAAGTGGTAGAAAGTATGTAATGGAAAAGGAATCTTCTATAAAAACACTTGAAAAGAAGTAGACCAAAGTGAATGAGATAGATAATCTATTGATTGAAGAGATTGTTCTTGCTCTTGAGAAGTTGATGAAGGAGCATGTGCACTATGTGAAATAGGAAAATTGCAATGTAGAACTGCAGGTAGCATGTATTAGAATGCATGGAATGAAAAAGGAATATTCTCTAAAAACACTTGAAAAGAAGTAGAGTAGAGTAAGAGATAGATAATGTATTGACTGAAGAGATCCTCCATGCTCTTGAGAATTTGACCAAGGTGCATGCATAGTATATGAAAAGGGAAAATGACAATGCACAAGTGGACAATCTGAAGAGGTTTTGTATTGTACAAGAATTCATACAAGAAAAGAAAGTGAGAGATGCTACTATGGGTGGAGTTGAATGAGTAAATTCTATCATGAATAAATTCTACAACTACAACACAATATATTTTCCAATATGAACTATAATAACCACTTTATCTATTAGTTCTGAAGCTTCATAAGTGTCACTTTCCAAACTATTAACTTGTAATTTTCCTATGACACATTGTACCAAAATTTTCTTGTCCATCGAACCTTTTCTCAAACTTCCCTAGCTTATTATCCTTTTTAGAAAGGGTACATAGGAATTTGAATATTATTTCTCTTGAAACAAATTTTAATGCATTCCACTCAATTATCACCACACCTTGGCTAACTTTTCTTTCCTCATTTTGATTGAATGAGATAAAAGAGGAGTTAGATAGAGTGTGGTGAACATTGATTGGAAATGCATTAAAATTGGTGCTTCATGAGTAAAATTATTCAAATCACTTTTGTACTCTCTCTAAAAAGGATAATAATGTTAGGGATGTTCTTGAAAAAGGTTTGATGGACAAGAAAACTTAGGTGCTCTATGTCCCAGGAAAATTACAAGTTATTAGTTTGGCTGAATTATATGTAGACAACATGAGTCTAATGAAAACCTTTAGTTTTGTAGATAATAAGAATGTAGTGAAGTTCATTCACATTCACAATTTAAAGCAACTCTTACACTAAAAGTTGCATTTCAATTTCCTCATATGATTTATAAATAAATGCATAATATAATTGCAGGTTGGAAAACACAATGTGGTTTTCTATTTATTTCATTTTGTACATTCAAAACGCACCTATGTATAAACATCATAACATAACACCCATCCCCCATGCCACTCTCTCAAAAGAATGCACTGATGGAAATACTTGACAAACTACACTGAAATTTTTTTGGGTGGGTGCAAGGTGACTAACCAATTGGGTTGTTACATCTACAAGGTTTTACAACACTATGTGGGTTGTTGGTTTCATAATACCTTGTGTTTTCCAATTTCATTACATTATTACTATCTAATTCACAAAAGGTTCTCAAGACAATCAAAAAACATAAAAAATTGAGGTGAGGGGTGACTTAGCAATTGGGTTGTTACTTGTAAAGGGTTTTAGAATAGTATGTGAGTTACAGGTTTTATAACACCCAATGTTTTCCAACCTAGAATTTTACAAAATAGTATGAATGTATTAAAAATATTTTGTTATTTAGACAGTACGAATGTAATGAAATGAAGCTTCAAAATTTATAACAAGTCTTACATAGAGTAAAACTTGTGTTTCAATTTCTTAATATGATCCAAATATACTTGCACATTATGATTGTAGGTTGGAAAAAATAGTGTGAGGTGAGTACATAATTTATGAAACCTCTAACCCACACAATGTTGTAAACCCTCTACACACTAAGGGAAAATGAAAACCCTTGTTTTCCCATCAATGAAAGCCCATCTTTGCAATAAATAGCCATTCAATTCTTCATAGTCCTTAGGCAGAATGAAAAAATAGCATATATTTCTAGTAGATATACATACCTACTAGCTAGCTAGCCATTCCTATCACATGTATTTTGGTAGGGAGAATGGCCACTCTGCTTTGGCCTTTGAACCCCTACAACTCCCTTTTGAGCTCGCCAACAACCTTCAAAATGAGAATGTCAAAAATGGTGATGTAATGGGCTTTATGCGGTTTTAAAAATATACCATTTCATTGTAAAACCCACATTGCATTTTCCAACTTGGTTATAAATTTTGCATGGTTTTTGGTTTCTCTAAACATTATTTAGTTATTTCACTCATATTTTTGGCATGCTCTGATACCAATTATAATGTCCCCTTTTGGGAATTACGCTAAATCTTTCCCTAGAATCCCAAATTTCATTAAAATAAGAATTATAATATAGATAGAGATATAACTTACAAATTAAATTCCTTTTAAGAAGATAAATTTGGATTTAGGTCTGCAATCATATTAGGAAATATTTCATATGTATATATAATTCATAAGTCCGATTATTTCTATTAGGGATGTGGAAGATAAGAAGAATGAGGTTGATGAATATGTGGATCTTGAGGAAGAAATTTATCTTGTGTATAATGAGATTCATTCACTTAAAAGAAGAAATGAATGTCTAAAATAAAAAATTAAAGAAGAAAGTGAATCCAAAGTGAAGATATCACAAGCCCTTGAAGAAGCCAAGAAGAAAATTGTGGACATAAAATTACAGTATGAAGAAGCAAAAAGGAATGAGGAAGAATCCAAGAAAATAATCTCATTTGAAAGTTGAGTATGAAGAGGCAAAAAGGATTGAGGAAGGAATGAAAATCCAATTAAAGGAAAGGGATGAGAATTGTGAAAAGTAAGAATTCAAAATGATCTCCTTGAGAAAGGAATTGGAGAAAGCATGTACTCAATCAAATAGGAACCTGAAAAAGGAGAAAATTATTGACTATGAAGAAATGAAAAGCTCAAATCCCAATGAATAAAAAATTGGTTACTCAAGGAAAGAATTAGATAGAACAACTACCAAGCCAGACAGAAGCCTCAAGGTTGATAAAACTACAAAAACCATGGATGATATTATAGATGGATAAAATTCATCATGCATAAAGACAAGTTTTGGTCATAAAGCAAAGGAATATCAACCTTCAAATGTGTAAGAAAAGAAAGAAAATGAGGAAAAAAACAAAAGGCTATGTAGATGTTCTAAAAGTATCAATTAATAATGAGAATAATAAGAAGAAAGAAAACAATGTCCCATAGAAAACTAATATTCCTCATAGAAACAACAATAAGAAATTCACAAGATCATTTCCTCCATGGCAAGCGCAAATGAACAAGTCTTGACATTCATTTTATATTTATTGCTATTAATGTAATAAATTTGGTTATAAAGTGGTAGATTGTTGGACATATGCAAGAAAAAGTGGTTGGATCAAGAATAGAGGTTCTTACGAGTTTCCAAATAGAAAGGATGGCATCATATGTCACAAATGCAATAGCCATGGTCATAAGGCAAGATATTGTGGAACACGAGCAAGAAATGATAGTTGGAACAAGAATAGAAGTGATTATGAGTCTTCAAGAAGAAACTATAATTCCTTTGGTCATTTGGAAGACAATGTTGTGTGCTACAAGTGCAACAATTATGGGCATATGGCACAATTTTATAGAAATGGTTTTGAATTCCCTGAGAAGAACAAGAAAATGGAAGCCATGGATAATCAAAAGAAAGAAAATACAAAAAGTATGGAGAAGGAAACAATTGAAATATAATGAGAAGAAAGAAGAATCTATGGTTGTGCAAAATGCACATCAAGCATAAATATGAGAAGTATGAGTTTAAGGGGAGCTAACCAATGCATTATCCTTTAGTTCCATGGAGAATAAAATTCAAGATAGATTAGCTAAGGCATATTTCATATGAACATTCTGTTGTCATTGATCAAAGGGGAAGAGCTAGTAGAGAAAGAGAATATATGATTGGAGAAAAGAAAGAGAGATTAAATAATGGCTAGGAATATAACAAGATCATTGAGTTATGTTCTTGGGATGATGGAGGTTAAATACATGAGATGTAAAAAATCATAAACACTCCAATAAAGTATAGTTCAAAGCATGCATGACAAGACAGTTGACAAATGATACATGGCAATATTTTGAAAGAAAAGGTACAATGGTATGGTGATAATATAGGCATAAAAGGCATACAAAGTATGACACATTGAAAATGGTGATAGTCTTCAAGTCAGAGATAGCAACCGATAGTGATAATGAGGTAATGAACTTTTCATAGAAAATTGAAGAGGAAGGTTATAATATGGAAGTTTCAATGTGTAAGAGTGGAAATCAAATAAGAAAGATCATGTTTGAATGTTACAAAGCATTTGATGAAAATATGAAGAATGGCAGAGGCTATAGAAATATGGAAAATTCTCTTGTATAAAAGACTTGAGATAATGAGAGAAGAAAGAGATGGGAAATGATAAGTTATGATGGTTATACTTACGTGTGAGTTCCTATTAATGTAATGATGCCATAAAAGACATAAGATAGAGGTATAATGAATATACCTTTATTATTAATAAAAAAGAGGGAGAATTATATAAAGATGGAGAGCTATAGAAATAGAGGGTTATAAGAAAAGAGAATAGATATCAAGATGAAGAGTTGGAGAAAAAAATATTAGAGAAAGGGGAGCATTAGAAAATCTACAAAAGGGAAAGAAATAAAGAAAGGGAGATATTTTGAAGAGTTGAATACATTTTCCATCTTGTAAGATGCATAGTAAATGATGGATAACAAAACATGTTCTTGATGTGTTAAAACTAAGAAGATCATCCAAATTTTGGACAACTATAGAGAAAGAATATCACCCCAAGCAACAAAGAGACAAAGGTAGAGAATTATAGCAAGGGGAAGCCTAAGAAAGGGGGAGCATCACAAAAAGAGAGGAATAATTCTACCATGAAGGAATGAAGTATACTAAGTGTCCCCTTTCGATTGATGTCAAAGGGGGAGAGATAGAGTAAGGGGGAGCAATGCAAAATAAGATAATTATGTTTATGTTGCCATCAATGAAAAGGGGGAGATTATTGGAATGTTTGTAATTGATGTCAAAGGCGCATACACATGATGCCATTGAGATTAAGAAGATAGTCATGGACAAACAAGAGTATAAGAACATGTTTGTCCTTGATGTCAGAGGTAGACAAGGTTGCGAAAGTGATTATTGTGGAGATTGTTGATCTAAAATGCACACACAAGAATGTAAAGATAAGAGTGAAGATATTTTAATTAAATTCAAAGGTGTATGGATGAGACTGTTGGAAATATTGTTATCATTATTGTCATAGTGCAGTCAAAATACAAATATTGTTGACAGTTGCAAATATTGCCATCAATGTCTAAGTTTGTGGCTTTTTATCAAGAAGATTAGGAGATTGTTGAATTTTAGTCATCACTGATCCAAGAAGGAAATCATTTGAGTATTGGATTGAAGGCCACTGATCATGCATTTTTAGTAGTCATTTGAATTTGATTTGGGTTTATTACATTTGAAATGTTCAAATTATTTTTATGTTGGCTAACTATATTTACTAAGAGAAATTAAAATGTTGGATGACATAAAATTGGAGAACAAATATTAACTTCTGACTGACCATATATGCAAGACAAAATATCTATGTTGGCCAAATCTTTGGTTTATGATTTCCCCTCACTAGGGATTGAATTAAAATCAATTTATTTATTTATGAATCTGACCTTTCTTGGGAATAGTCACCTCCGTTATAAAGAGGCATATGATATAGTATAAAAGTAGATAAAAATGGTGATTGAAAGCGTAAGATGAATAATGCAATATCATTTGATATTTGAGTAGAGTTAAGAAAAAGTAAATATGAAGAATGCAATAGATTTATGAAGGATTGATAATAGATTTATGAGGAAGAATAAGGGCAGTTGTGAGAAGGAGATTGATAGAAATTTGTAAATAAGTTTGAGTAGGTTTATGAGCAATGAAAGAGATCTATAAGAAGTTTGTAGCAGATCTTGAAGAAAATATGTAGACAAATTTATAGTAGAATTAAAGAAATCCATAGTAGATATGTGAAGGAATTCAAAGGCAGATTTAGAAAGAGTACATGATAGTGATTAGATTTATGAAAAGAAGAAATGCATGATAGTGATCAAATTTGTGAAAAGAGTGCATGATTGTAATCAGATTTGTAATTGGATCAAACTTGTAATTTATGACCATATTTGAGAGAAGTATAATGTATGGTTTTTAATTAAGTTTGTGAGAAAGATTGGTGCATGATAATTATCAGATTTGAGAAGGAAGAGAGTGATTATATTTTGAATAAGATTTTGTGAAGGAGTTCATCATATCAATATTGAAGAATTAAAGAGGTTGGAGCCTATTGTTGGGTTGGAGATCAATTTGTGTGGGGAGTAGAGCCTCCAATAGGTCGGAGTCTCTAGTAGGTTGGATCCTACAAGAAGAAGAAGATTAATCAATATATATATATATATATATATATATATATATATATATATATATATATATATATATAAATAATATTTTGCTGTGGTTTTTCTTTCAAGGGTTTCCACCTAAATTGTGTGTTATGTTTGTGTTCTTAATTGGTAGATCTTGCACATGTGTAGTTGATGTGATTGATTGAGTTTGAAAAGTAAAATTTTGTAATATACTAATTCAGCCCCCCTCTCAATATAACTATGTGCTCATCAGGTGTTAGTAAATTCTCAAAATTGTTAAAGTGTTTCCCCACTAACAACAGTGTTACATCTAAACTAATTTGTCTTTCTTCATTTTATGTGTTGACCTCCCTATTTTTTAGTTGCAACTTGAGATTGTGCTAGGTTATGTCTCCTAGTTGAATTTCTTATATTTATACATAAGTTGGGAGTATATCATCAAATCTAGATAATATCTTTTTAGAAAGATTGCCTCAAATAAGAGATGTCAAACTTTTCAATGAATAGTAATTGAATTTTGGAATAAAGGTTGTTTATTTTCTTTATTATTTCAAAATATCCATGATACCTCATTGATTGTTTTGTATAATTTCTAGTAGATATTTAATAGTTTGATTTAATATTAAGATAAAAATTATCCAAGGAAAAAATATTGATCTTGGTATAATTTAGTTCTTACTTTAATCCTTCTATTTTTTTATATTAATTTATTTGTTAATTCATTTCTCTAACATCTTGTTTCTTAGCCTTAATATTATTTTTGAAGTTTTAATGATCTAAGGTATGCATAATACCATATATTACTTTGGGAGGAACCATTTGTAGTGAAAATACTATTGTTGGAAGTGGATTACATAAAGTGACTTCACCTCACAGACCGATGTCTTGACACATTGGCTTGGCATGTTCTCAATTATTCTTAATTGAAATGTCCTATTTAACCATCAAATTATAAATGTTATCTATTGTTGAATTTTGGATAAGTTCCTTATAGATAGTTCCAATAATCATCTGTAAAAAAATATTTTTGGATATTCTATATTTTAGAACACCTTTTATATTAGTATAGATACTAGTCATTTTTATTTTTTAGCTATTTGATAAAGGTAAGCCTATAGCTAGATTGGTTAGATTGTCAACTATTGAAGTAATATGGAATAATGTCGTGTTATTTCTAAATGGTTGAAAAAATTGGTAAGTGACAAGGTTTCTTAATAGTGTTCCTTTAAGATCTATTTACTTGGTGTTTATCACTAGTTCTTATATATATAAATCTCCTCATTTTTTAGTAACATGATTTGAAAAATAATCATCATGGAATCTCTAAAATATTGTATAGTTCAAAGGAACATGGATTAGTATTAGTATTTATTAATTATTGTAGTGTTTTTTTTTCCAATTTATGTTAGGATTGTTCATTAGATCCCACAAACATGAACTTTAAAGTATATTAGGTTAAGTTTCTATCTTTGTAAATAAAAATAAGTCACATTTTATTTTTCTAAAATGTGTAATTATAGGTTTCCTATAACTCTATATTCCTTTAGGCATAATATTCTTAAGTGAGATAAACTTTAATTATCAATTTATGTTGCATAATTAATAGTTTTGGCCAATGTTTGAGATATCTATTTTTTGTACCAAACATCCACCCAATCATTTTCATTGATGTACAACTCATCTTTTTTGCAAAGCATGTGGAATTTGAGGAAAAGTTACGTATATATATATATATATATATATATATATATATATATATTTTACTTAAGAAAAATCTTTATTATGATGCCCTTCTTTGCCATAAAGCTATAATATTGCTTCACTAGATTATGTTGAATTTGTTTTATATTGTTTTGAATATTTTTCATCTCTTTCCTAAAATATCTATTAATGGTGGTAAAACTAATTTTGGCTATTAATGCATGATTTCCACCTAGTTTGATACTGTAAAATCTTAATAGAGTTTCCTCCAAAAGATGTGATCCATTTTATTCTTGCTTAAATATAAGATTGAGGTTATGTATTGAGCCCTTATCAACAATGAAACTATGCTATCCCAACAATGAAAATACTCTTATCCATCATTGCAAATCACTTCAATATGAATACTACAATAGCATAGGAATGCTTGCAAATAGTCTACAATATGAAACAACATAAACATAGATCAAACACACAAAATAAGAAAAAAACCATGTTCTAGCTTGAGGATACCCAAGACAAGTGAAAAAATCCACAAAAAGTATACCAAAGGAATCTCACGTCACTATCTCAAAAATGATTATTATAAGTGTTACATCACCATGCTCATGTTGAAATTTCCAAAGAATACAAAAGCCTTTTTACACCTATTATTCCTTTTGCAATAGTGAAAAACCTAACTTTCCACTTGAACCAACCATGCAAGAATCAAACGAAGGTTTCATCAAATGAAACAACCCTTGAAACACAAAAATTACATCAAATATAGAGCTCCATCCTTCTATTATGCCATCAAATTGAAAATGGCGTACAATGAATAAATTGAAAGTCCAAAGCCTATGTATTTTGTTCTTTGCTTGGGAGAGACAAGTTAGATAGCTCCACTAATAAATAGTGTCACTTATGGTGAATTTTTTTGGGGCAAACATGTATTCAATTTTAGGGTTTGAGAATTTTCTAGGGTGAACATACATTCACCACTAGGGCTTGAGCATTTTTTAAAGAGAAATGGTGTTTTCTTATGATTCTTTATAATTCTACCCTTTTCACAAATGAAAAACTTGTCAAACTTTATTTTTCAATTAGGTATGGCTTCCACAACTTGAATTGAAGTGCATATAAATCTAGTTTTTGTAAAGAAAAGTTCTCACTATTGCAAGTCCACTATGCCCTTAATTAACTATATTGTGTGTGTATCCAATTTATGACATGCAATAACTTAATTAGTCTTATTTATGTATTCAAGTTGATCTAAGTGATATAATTAGGTATCCAAGTCAGCTTTGGAGACATCCAAGGTATACGTAGGGTATATATATGAGGTAGTGAGTGTTATTTTATCATCATATTATGAATTGTGTTCTTATTAGAAATATTTAGAGATTTCCCCCCTCAAAATAGCTTATTATTCTCAAGTATTATCAAGTATGTGCATCCTATTTTCAAGTTATTTCATGGAAAGTGTAGACACTTAAAATTGTCCTAAAAGGTATTACACACTTGAATCGGATATACTAACATCGTTTTGTCCTGAAATTCATCCTCTTTTCGCCTGTTTGATTAAATAAGCCTAGTTATTTAATTAAATGTGCCATTTTAATCTATTAAAATAATTAATCTAATCAGGTTAATTCCTACCCTCCCACACTAACATTTCATCTAGTTTAATTGAATAATACAAATTATTTAATTTAAATCCCCTTATCTCCTCTCATTTAATTAAATAATCTATATCATTTAATTAAAAGTCATTTGCATCCCCTTTTCATTAAATAAACTAATTATTTAATGAGAAGTCTTTTCTTCTCAACTTGCACAATTAAAACTTAGTTTTAATTAGAAAATTACTAATTTTCCTCACTAATCCACTTGCATAGGGAATATTCCAAAAGATTATTCTTCTATTTTGGCTCCAAAAATGGAATATTATTTCTTAACAAACTTTGTAACAAACTTTAAAATTTGTTACAAAGTATGTTTGAATCATTGTGAGCCATTGATGCTTTCTTTGATCCATGTGATCTTTGATTCTCATCCATTGATGAGAATCCTTGATCCATGCCTTCACCGTTGATTCCATCTTGACCATTGATTCTTCACTTTATCTCCTATAAATACATCAAAATTTAGAGAGAAATAGATCCACTTCCATAAAATAAAAATTATGCTACCCATTTGAATACTATCTCTATTCATACTTGCACCATTATCAAGTTTTTTCATCCTTTTCATCCACCCATAACATTGTTTTATCAATTTTAGCTTAGTTTTCAACAATGGAGTTTGATTAAATGCTCATTTTATCCAAGGGATTGGAAATGGGTCATTATTCTACACTAATACGACACCACTCCCCCAATGGGATACGGTTGGAGTTCTATATTAGGTTTATTTTAATATTTCATGTTTATTTTATGCTTAGTTCAATGATTTCTTAGTTTTTAAAGCTTTCGAACATCTCATTGGGATTGTAGCTTATGGGATTAAATAATGCTTAAATTCATCAGGATCTGGTATATTTAACCTATAATATGATTACAATCATAGCAAGTACTAGCATAGCATGGTGTTGGCACTGCATGAAGACAAGAAACAAGGTGAATTTTTTCAATCTTGGAGGTCAAATTGGGAAGCACATATTTCTATTTTTTTGGATTTTTTTCTAATCTCTAGAGGGTTGAAGAAGGAATCATTGAAGTTGCTTTATTCCTAATTTTAGGGTAACATGAGCATAATTAAAGGAGTTATTATTAAACTATGTTTTCCACCAATTTTACTCCAATGTGTACAAATCACTATTAAATTTCTTGATTTATAGAGGGTTGAATAAGGGTGCATTAATCCACCTACAATTCTAATTTTAAAGCATTTAGAACTAGTTTTAGTAATCTCTTGCAATTCTAGGTTTCAAAAATTTGTTGTATAGGCTACAATTTCTGAATTTCTAGATTTTTTTACATTTTTGGAAAGATTTGAAAATGTCATTAGGTTTATACTCTTTAAAATCTTAATTTTGAGGTTTTTTTTTGAATCATTTGATCAAGGTTTGACCTAAAACAAGAATTTTTATTGTCAAGAATTAGCATGACATGACCATATACTAAATGAAGGGAAAGAATTACTAAACTATTGGAAAGACACCTAATAAAGGTTGTTCATTTGTCATGCCTCTGCCATGTTAGAAAATTCATAGTATTATAACTCTAGATTATTGCCTTTATCCTTGACCAAAGAGATATAAAAGTGGCTATTCTAAAAAGTAATTTTTGGGGATTATTTAAGGAATGTTGTAAGACACCAGTTCCAAATATGCAAAGAAAACTAATTGCAGTGATTCTACAAAAAAAAATGCAATTAGTAATTAATTTTTTTTAAGAATCAACACTTGGATACAGAGGGATGTATCCCTTGCCAAGATAAAAATAGTAATGAAAAGATATGACTCTCCCCACCATGGAAGATATAAAAGGGAGAAAAAATTATTGGGGAGAGGCATGCAGGAAATCAATCAGGAAGATTGGAAAAAAAGAAAAAATAATTGATAATTATAAGAAATCTATTGGGATAAATATGATTTCTAGCAATACGATTATTGGGAAGTAAGTTTTAAATATAATTAGGAATAACTATATATATGTGTTATTGTTAGATGATTTCTGGATTTGATTGTGTAGAGATTTTTGCATTCATGAAATAATAATACTTGCAAAAATTATTGTGAGCAATCTAGATGCTTCCTTTGTTATAAATATGTGATAATAGACTCATATGATAGTCCATTTTTAATTTAGGAGAAATATATTGCAAATAGGAAGGAGGACTAGCCTCCTGTGTTCACGAGAGATGAAGGATGAGTAAATTTCATGCTCTTATAAAGTAGACCACCTAGAGATGGAATGGGCAACCAACCTTCCATGCTCCTGGGCTGGGGGGTGGAATGGACCAAAATCCTTTCATGCTTCTGGGATTGATCAAGGAGGATGACCAACCCTCAAGGTGAACTAAGGGATGGAAGGGTGGCCCACCTTTTATGCTCTCACAATACAAGGGTGTTCAACCTTGAGATTATAGTTTACAAATATTTCAAACGAATTCCCAATGAGGCTATTATAGGAATACACTTTGGAATGGTTATTTATTTAATTGGATTTCAATATGAATAATATTTATATGATATAATTGTGCCTACTAATGCTAGTAAAATAGATGTTATCATGGCTTATGATTTTATGTCAATTTCTAATGACTAATATTATGTGCAGGACCTAAACCAAGATTTATCTTATAAAGGAAATTTCAATTGGTAAATTTATACTCTTACATGTATTACATTTCTTATTTCAATTGGAATTTGTGGTTTTAGGAAAAAAACTAGGAATATTCCCAAAGGGAACATTACAATTGGTATCAGAGCCTTGTTCTTGCTAGCTTGCGGGACAAAAGATAGTGGATGCAACTAAGCCAAATGGCTCAAAGGGAGTTGGAAAGGGAAAGAAGAAAACTTGCAATAAATAACAAATCTATTCAAATTAATAAAATAGGTGAACAGTTAAGAGATGTGTTGAGGGATTTCATGGATCAAAATGAGATGAAAACCCAATTATTCCTACAAATCCTTCAAAATATAAACAACAAAATTCAACACTCTGAGACCCAACCAAACTAATGGGAGGGATGCCACTTCTAACCATTCAAAAAATAACAATAGAGATCTACTAGGATCAACACCTAGGGTAACCCGACCATCTTTCTTACCTAGAGAGGGACCATCAAGAGAGTAGAAAGAAATCAATACACCAAACAATAACTTAGATGAGTATGAAAAATTTTACTCAAGACTTGGCCTTGAAATTAAGAGGAATATTCAATTTAGAGAGTATTATGAGGCTGGAACAAGAAGTAACCCTAGAAGAGAAAGGGGTCAACTTGATAAAAATTTATGTCAAAAGGTGGGTAAAATGCCTCTCCCCAACTTTGATGGGTTAGGGAAGGTTACCACACATTCATGGATCCAAAAATTGGACATGTATCAATATCTTAGTCCCATGTATAAAGAAGATGCCATCTTATGTTTGGAATGGGTTGCACATTACTGGTGGCACCATGGTTTGATTACTTATGGTCACCAAAACATAGCATCCTATGATGAATTTATGAAAATGCTTATGGACTGATTTGACCAAAAACACCCTAAAAGACAGTTTAAAGAACTAACACAATTAAAACAACAAGGATTTGTAGAAGACTATATAATAAAATTTAAAAAGGTCTCAATCACGATACCTAGGATTATGGAGAGAAGGATAACGTACCTATTTATTGAAGGAATACTGAAGTTAATTTTGAAAGGAAAGAAGAGTGCAAAATATGCCTTCCTAATACTAATCTTTAGGAGAGAGATAAAAAAAACATTTCAAAACTTACAATTAAGAAATGTAAAGATGCACATACATGAATAACATAATAGAAAATAAAGAATGAACACCAAATTTTACATGGGAAAACCCTTATGGGAAAAAACCCACACCAAAGATGAGATCTCTTGTATTATAGTAAAACATAAATTACATACAAGTACAAAGCTATGCTCTTCCTGGTGTTTTCTAGAATGAATCTAACAACACTTTTTTACATTCACTCCGATCTTCACATTACCACACGTCAATCCAATGCACTATGGAATTCAATACATACTCCACAAGTGTTACCAGAAGAAAATATTGTTTCAACTTGCATAATAGGGAAACAACCACAAATTGACTCAACCGTCACCACCTTCTGCCTTTGTCGAAGTCCTATCGAAACATTGAAGAGACTGGAAACCATGTCTCTCTAATTTCTCATTGTCACTTCAATACACATACTATTCACTGCTACCAATAACTTCCATTAGGATATCGAAGAGACATGGTGGTATCTCTCACCAATATAAAAAGGTCTCACCAATATCGAAATGTTGAAGAGACTAATCATGTCTTCCCACCAACAACCACCTATCCCTTTGATGAAGTGATCCTTCCTCCCATTAGGATATCGAAGGGACTTCCAAATGAATCTTGTCGATAATAAATCATCCCCTTGATACAACTCCATCAGAATATCAAAGGGACAACTTATAATGTTCTACTGATATGTGTTCATCTCCCTGACGAAGCTTTACCACCAACCCGTTATTCCTAGTCTTAACCACAAAATTGCGAAGCCTTTATTGACTATCTGTAGGACTACAATTTTCTTCAACCATCTTGTCCAACCACCGCAACGCTGCAACCACTTAGACTAACCTTCGTGGTATAGAAATTTCACCTCTATACCGTAGGCTACATTATAAGTCATCATGGGAACACAACTTACTAAGCTTTCCCTGAACTATCACAGGCTATCTCTTAGACTATCACAAGGTGGCGAGATGGCTTCGTAAACCTGCATAGGCTGATGAAGAAAGCTGCAAGATGGAAGGTAACACCTCCAACCCACACCCCTCTTAGCTACACCCTATGATATGGTGGTAAAGACCAAATGCAAAAATTTGGGAAGTCTAAGTTTGATGGTAGCTATGTTAAGGTTTTAATAGTGAGTTTGAGACACACATTCTCAACATTCTTCCACTTGATGAAGAAATCACTAAACCCCTTCCAACACTTGAAGTCATTGAATATTCTATGCCCAAGGCCCATCTAATTGGTGCACCATTTGAACTTATCAATGCTCATAGGCTTCATCAATGCATCAATTTGTTTTTCCAAAGTATCAATTTTTTCTAGAATAACCTTTCCATCCTCCACCATATCATGAATAAAGTTGTATTACACGCTAATATGTTTCATCCTAGCTAGAAAGTTGGATTCTTTGCCAAACAAAAGGAAATTTGACTATCACAACAAGTAATAATCTACCTTGCATCAAAACCAACATCAGAAAACAATATTCTAAGCCAAATGACTTCCTTGTAGGCATGAGTTGCTGCCATGTACTCAACCTCAGTAGTGGATAAAGTGACTACTAATTTTTGCCTGCTCATCTAGCTAACTACACCACCAAACAATGTGAATACATATCCACTGGAAGATCTTCTATTTTCAATGTCCCCTACTCAATCAGAATCCACATATCCATGAATGCTAACTAAAATCTGAGATATAGTAGAGTAACCGTGATAATATAAGGTGTTCTCAAAAGTACCCTTCAAATACTTGAAAAATATCTTCACACCATCCCAATGTGGCCTTCCTAGATTAGCCATAAACTGACTAAGCACTCCCAGTACTTTGGAAATGTTTGGCTTGGTACAAACCATTGCATACATTAAACTTCCAACCACACTTACATAAGGCACCCTGGTCATGTCCTCCATCTCAGTGGGAGATTTTGGACAATCTTCAACAAAAAGTTTCATTCTTTACAACATTGGAACAACCAACTTCTTGCAATCCACCATATTAAACCTCTCTAGGAAAAAAATTATATACTTTCTCAAGTTGAGCCAAATATTTCTATTTCCCCTATCCCTTTAGATTTCCATCCCCAAAATATACCTAGCTAAACCTAGGTCTTTCATTTCAAACTATGATAACAATTGAGATTTTAATTCAGAAATCATACCCTTACTATTCCCAATGAACAACATGTCATCCACATATAGGGAAATAGTAAGAAGATGACCATTTTCATATTTAAAGTACACACAATGATTATACTTTGATCTCACAAACCTCAAGGACAACACATAGGTATCAAACTTTTGGTACCACATTCTAGGCCACTACTTCAAACCATACAAAAATTTCTTTAATTTGAAAACCAAGTTTTCCTTACCTTTTTCAATGAAGTGCTCTGGCTAGGACATGTAAATATCTTCCTTCGAATCACCATAAAGAAACATTATCTTCACATCCATCTACTCGATTTCTAAGTCATATGCAACTGCAAGTGACAACAAAAATATGATGGATGTTAGCTTAGCTACAGGAGAAAATATTTCTCCATAGTCAATCCCCTCCACCTGGGAATATCCTTTTGCAACCAACCTTTCTTTATGCATTCTCAACATTGCCATCCAGACCAATCTTGTTTATAAATACCCATTTGTATCCAACATGCTTTCATCCTTCAGGAAAAGGTACTAGATCCCATGTATCATTCTTCTTCAAAGATTCCTTTTCCTCATTCATGGCTTCCAAAAAGGAATCTGAATCAGACATACCCATAGCCTCTCTAAAATTCCTAGGCTCATCATTGTTAGCAATCAAAGCATAGGCACAACTGGAATCCAACATAGAATATCCAAATTTTTTAGATTATTGCTTAGCATGCGTAGACCTCCTCATAGGTTGAGGCTGGGGCTATTTATCTTGTTCAAAACTTTCAGAGCTACTTGAGCTCTCCTCATTAATAGGTCCAATAGGAGTACACAGTTCATCTTTATTTGGAGTAAGAGGAAATTAAACTACCTCCTTCTTTTCTACTTCTTTCACCTCTGGCTACAGATCAACTATAGAAGGTTTCAACTCACGGAAGATCACACTTCTGCTATACAACATATTCTCTGTAACTGGGTTCCAAAGCTTATACCCTTTCACACCAATTCCATAATCGATGAAGATACACTTTACTTCCTTCTTCTCTAGTTTAGATCTTTTTTTATTGGGCACATATGCATACACCTCATAGCCAAAGACTCTAATGTGTCTCAATGAGGGCTTCTTATGAGACCACACTTCCATAGGTGTCTTTTCCACAAGCATTGAAGTGGGATATTTTTTAATAAAATAACATTTTGTAGCTACAACCTCAGCCTAGAAATTCTATTCCTAACCCAAACTACTCAACATACTTCTAGCCCTTTCCATCAACATTCTATTCATCCTTTCTGCAACTCCATTTTGTTGTGGAGTGTAAGGAGTTGTTTTATGCCTCTTAATTTTGTGGTTCTTGCAAAACTTATTGAAATATGCTAAACAAAACTCACCATCGTTATCCATCCTCAAACACTTAATATTTCTATCAATCTTATTTTCAACCAGTATTTTAAATTCCTTAAACTGACTGAAAACTTTAGTTTTACTTCTGAGAAAATATTAAAAATGTCCTTCTCGAATAATCATCCATGAACGATACAAAATACACAAATTTCATTAGTTGGAAGATTTATGAGGACTAGAATAAAATGAAACATGATGCTTCTTTCCATATATGCAATGTTTACAAAAATTGAACTCAAGATTACAATCATCAAGCCCTTCATCCAAGCTTTTATTTTTCAAGATTTTTAAGCCTTTTTCACCAATGTGGCCAAGCCACTTATGCCACATTGTTTTCTCTACTAGGAGCTTCATGTCCAAAGAGTTTGTACCCTCAAGAACAACACCACCTTTCTCTACATGATTAGATTTACTTGACTTTGTAAAAGAAAAATTACATTGTACTACATGTGCATCCAACTTATATAGAGTGTGAATTCGTACACCCTTAGCTAGCACCATAGAGCCTCTAGTCATTCTACAAAAATCATTCGAGAAATAGAATTGCACACCAACATCATTAAGCTTACTTACAAAAAGTAAATTTCAAGCCAAACCTAGTATATGCATCACATCATTGATTCCCTTTACTCTTCCATCAGGAAATTGAATTCCGACTCTTCCACAACCAATAATCTCTAGGTGAGAATTACCACCTAGATACACCCTTCCACTAGCATAATTTTTGTACTTTGAGAACCAATCTCTATGAGAGGTCATATGAAAGGATGCACCTAAGTCAATTAGCCAAAAATCGTTTGATGCCTAAGTCACCAAGGCTTCTATGAAGGAATTTGCATCACTCTAAGAAGATTCATTATCATATTCATTATTATTTTTCTTATTCTTCTTCTTCTTCTCTTCTTTATAATCTTTTTGGATGTGTCTAGTCTGCCCATAGTTCCAACATTTCACCTTGGACTTCTTACCAGAAGACTTTGATCTCCCCTATAACTTGGATTTAGACTTCTTACTCTTCTTCTTGCCTTTACCCTTTGATTTTCCTCAAAAAACAAGGGACTCCTTGACCATCTCAAAAGACTTCTTTTACATTTCTTTTGATAAAAAAAAAGCAACCACATCTTCTATTTTGAAAGTGGTTGTTGTACTCCCAATAGCCATTACCAAGTGATCCCATGTTTCAAGAAAAAAACATAATAGGAGCATGCAACAATCCTCATCATCTATTTTCACACCAATAGACCCCAACATAGCAATGATAATGTTGAATGCATTCAAATGATTTGCAACAAATGCCCCTTCCACCATCTTGAAAGAATAAAAATTCTTTCTTAGAAATGACTTATATACAAAGATTTCCCCTGATATATCACCAATATTCTTCCACAAAATTTTCATTGTCTTCTCTTCATGGACATTCAAGAGAACTTAATCGGCCAAGAATAGTTTGATCAAACCCTTGGCTTTCTATTCTATTGCATCCCAATCATCTTGCGAGGTTGTTGATGGTTTGCTAGAGGACACTACATTCCATAACTCTCGATTCATGAGAAAATCTTCTAGTTTTTGTAATACCCCTCCGTTTTGTTTCTTGTTCAAGTTGCTTTATGCTATGTTTGGTTGCAGTTACTTTGATACTGGATACATTTTGTTATGATGTTTTGATCGCTACTATTGAGTGACAACTATTATTGTGAGATGTAGTTATCTGATTATTGTTTCACATGCATTATGGATTAATGATGTTGTAGAGTTAACATGAGATGTTATTATGAGATTACTGTATTATGATGGAAGTGTCAGTTTCGATGAGTGTATTGGTGAAGAGGACGGTTTTGCATCACTCGCTTGCGAGCGCCTTGCGAATCCGTAATTCCTTCTTCACAGTGTGTATTATATGCTGGATATATTGCATGATATTGTTTACTTGGTTGTAGGATTGCAGGTACATGACATCGACTCCACCTGGTTTCACAGGTTTGAGCGTGTTGATCCAACAGTTAAGTTGAACAGGAGATAGTAGCTAGGTAACATGTGTCAAGTTTACTCCCTAGCCTTAGTGTGTCATCAGTTGTGTGTGTCGAGTCATTGTCTGTCTTGCTTTGATGTTATTTAATTCTGAAGAATTCTTAATTTGGGAAATAGATATTTAGAATAATTGCATTTAAATCATGTTGATGGTTATTTAATTTAAATAATGCAATGTGGATAAAAGTTTATATTTAAATTAATTAATTATATTTAATTTATTTAATTAATTAAATTTAATCCAAGGGGGTTGAATTTAGTTATTAAATAATTGAATTAATTAATTAAACGTGATGCAAGAGAATGAAAGGAAATAAAAGAATTAAAATTAAATTGGAAATTGTAATTAAATGTTTATTTGGAAATTAGTTGCAATTTTGGAAATTAATTTATTATTTGAAATTGCATTTTAAATTGAAAGTGGGTTTTCGAAAAGTGAAATTCAAATTAAAATTTGAAATTGAAATTTAAATTGAAATTTGAAATTGAAATTGAAATATCTAATTTGCATATAATGTGAATTAGGGTTGTAAATATTGAAATTGAAATTGAAATGAAAATATCTAATTTGCATGTAATCTGAATTAGGGTTGTATTAGGTATTTTTGATTTATAAAGAATACATGTTTTAATTTTAGGGCAACAGAAGGAGACTTAGAAAAAAATACATTTGTACAGCAAGGAAGAAATTTTGGAAATTTTGCACAAGGGTTTGAAAAAAGTTTGATTGTAGAATTGATTGAGGGAAAGATTGTTTGCATTTATTTGGTTTTGGATTGGATTCATTGGAGAATTGAAGAAAATTCAAGAAATCTTTGGAGGAGGCTTGCATCAAAAATTCATCTCTTTCTGTAACTTCTTGTACCAAGTTTTCCTCTTTGTGTTTTATTTTCTTGATTGTTTTTTTTAAAATAGTAGTGATTAAAGATTTGTTTGTTAAATCTATTTTAGAAAATAAATTTGATATTAGAAAAAAATAATTAAATAAATCTACAACCTTTGCTTGTGAAAATTGTGAAAACCTTAGTTGAATTTAAATTATTTGGAGAAATCGATTTTGTTGTTATTGAAATCAAACATAGAGATTGAACAATGCATTTAGAAAATGAAACCTTCTGTTTATTATTAAAAAACAGATTTTAAAATCTGCAGTATAGTTATATTTTTCATGGTAAAATAGTCTGGTTGTGTCGCCTATAACTCCACTTTCACAAACTCGGTTGTCAGGAAATTTAAAGGGTTTTTGCATTTTGAAATTTTCTTATCCTTGTCAAAAAATTGCAAATACCCAGATCGTAGTTTTTGAGTTATGCTTGAAACATGAGACTGCTGTTAAGTTATTTTCCATGGCTGTTCTGAAAATAAAATAATAATAAAGTGATATTTATAAATATTAATATTTTAGGTATTGTTATTATAATATTAAAATATTATTTAATAATATTTTATATTATAATTTATAATACTAAAGTATTATATTTATTTATATTATTTTAAATAAAATTTGTATATTAGACTAGTGGAATTAAAATTATAAATGTATGGGGAAATTATTGTTTATTTTAAAATGGCATGTTAAAGTTTAATTGAAGGAGTTAAATATTTGATTTGAAAAATGCATAATTTAAAATGTAATTGTGGAATTTAAATTCATGTGTAAAAGGTCCAATTATTAATTTGATTTAATTGAAAAATATATTTATATTTTGGAAAATTGATGATAAGGGATATTTATTTTGAATTAAACAATTTGATATTCTATAAAGAATAGAAGATATGTTAATGATTAAATATATTTAAATATATTAATTTATATTTAATATATATATATATTGAAGGTATATATCCTTTGAGAGAATAAATAATATTTTATTATTTTATTCTGTTGTTTGCAAATTGGGTATTATTAGTGTTCTAAAAGAAATGATTAGTATGTGTAGAAAATGTATAGAGAAAGATATTTTTTAATAGAAGTAATTATTTGATTTAAAATGAAATATTTGTTTTGTTAATATGATTGAAGAAAATATATTGAGATGTATATATATATATCCATGAGTATTTTCAATCAGTATTTACCTTGTTTTATTTAAGTGCGTGTAATTTAGCTTTGCATGAAGAATTTAAATGATAAGTTTTGAATGTATGGTTAAAATTGATAAGGAAAAAGATATTTAAATATATTGAAGAATTATAGAAATATTTATATTTAAATGTTTGTTTTAATTAATGAGATTTAATTAGAAACAATATAAATGCGTGGTCAAATAGATAAGCCAAAAGATATTTTTATACATTGATGAAATTGCATGTTTTTAAATGGATAGTTGAAGAGACATAGACTCCGGATAGAAAATTGAAAAGATTGTTTGCAATAGTGCTATGTTGCATTAGAAGTAAATTTAGGAACAATCTATATTGAAAAAGGCAAATAGTTATTATGTTTTATTTAGTTCCATAGAGTAATCTAGTTATTGTGAATGGAATATTAAAGAATATATGTAATTAAATTTATTAATA
Source organism: Sequoiadendron giganteum (assembly GCA_007115665.2). Taxonomy (NCBI): domain Eukaryota; kingdom Viridiplantae; phylum Streptophyta; class Pinopsida; order Cupressales; family Cupressaceae; genus Sequoiadendron; species Sequoiadendron giganteum. The sequence goes on along the minus strand of CM021101.1, from coordinate 291,108,198 downwards.
TATATATTTGGTGTCTATATAATATGGAGCATATATATATATTAAGTGTAAAATTCATTATCGTATTTTATTTTAATAAGATGCATGCAATATATTATTGAATAGAGATTTAAAAATGGATTGATTAGTGTATATGGAAAATGGATAGAGAAACAATATGTTATTATATTAAAGTGATTGAATGTTTTAAATAGAAAATTGAATGAGATGTAAGATTTGGTTAGGAAATGGAAAGAGTTTACTTGCATGGATTTGTGTCGATTTAAAAGTAAATTAAGAAGTTGTTTTATTGATGAGGCAATCAATTATGTTATTTATTAATTTCTATTTAGATTAATTGAATCATTGTGATTGGATTATGAAAGAGATATGGATTTAGTATATCCAAAAGTAGTATCTTCCTCATGATTATCTTAAAGGATTTAATTCTCTGTATTCAGTAAAGGGAAGTAAGTTTAATTGTTTTAGATTTCCAATAATGAAAAGGGAAATAGAGGTTATGATTATTTTAGATGATCTAATTATTGTGCCTTTGACTTTGTCAACACTACCTATTGAATGAGTATGAATTTAGGAAATCCAAATATTAGATTTGATTGATGACTTGAATGTTTTTGTTGCTATGTCGTTAAGTTGCATTGTTGGTTTTGGGATTTAGTGTTAGTCCTAAATTATAAGTCTTTCAGAAGAACTTAGAGGATAGGGTTGTTGAATCTTTATGCCATCCAGTTGTTTCCCCTTGGGTAGTGCATGACGTCTTTTCAGTTTTACCTAGTTTTCACGAACGGAGATGTTTGCACCTCCTTGGTTTAGGAGCAGATTATGAGATCTGTGTCTCCTTGTATGGAGTGACCTTGTTATGTGGTTTCATCTTGTTGCCTCCTGTGAAAGGAGTGGACTATGTGGTTGTTGCCTCCAAGATGTTTGGAGTGAGTTCTATTATTTGTATCCTCCTTGTGTTGGAGTGGATTATGATGCCTAGTTGGTATGCACTTGTGGTTCCCTTGGTGGATTGTTTGGGTGTGTGTTGTCGAATAAAAGAGTGGCTTCTGTTAGGTGCTAGAGCCCAAAGAGGTAAACTGGATAACCTTTAGGAGTGATTTAAACAAGTGATAATTAAAATAATGTACTTAGAGGATTATGACTAACTTCACATTAATCAAGATAATTTAATCCTCACTCATAGACACAAGGGCTTGTTTAGACTTGGGATGAGTGAGAAGGCCTGGAATGGCAAGATCAACTATCTTGTTCTTGCGAGAGGTAGATGATTCCGCATGAGTGAGTATGAGTGCCGGGATTCAGTTGAGGCCACCAGGATTACTTGTGCCGGAGCCTATGAAGAATGCCCAGAGGAGATCTCATGACAAACCTTGCGATGACACTCTATCTAGGACAACTATTGTTAATTGTTTTATATGTATGATTCTGTGAACATACTTGATCTATTTTATGTCTGGAAGCAATGTGACCTATGTCAGTGATGTCAGAGTTGTACTTGTATTGTACTTGATTTGTACTTGTATTATACTTGAGTTGTACTTGTATGGTGAATGAGTTGTACTTGTTATTTCATTTGGTTGGTTATAACAGTATGAGTCAGTTTGAGTCTGCCTTTGGTTAGAGGTAGTAGAATCTTTGTCCATGTTACTTTGTTACTATCTCCTAGCGTGGGGGGTGGGCCTTTGGGTACCACATTGGTAGGGTGGAACATGCACCAAAACCGTTGGGTCCCCATCAATCTTCAGTACTTGGTGGCGAGACATCTAGATGGACAGCTCGCGGTTCTTGTTATAATTCCTTGCATTGTAATATTTTAGTTTGTATATGATACTTTATCCCTCTTTTGTAAGAGGTGGAGTTATGTAATTGTAATACTTTTGTACTATTTCCTCATTCTGGGAATGAGTGATGTAACTATTGGTTTAAGATAAAGTTTATGAGATTGTATCTTGGTTGATTATCTTATTATGTTATGTGGTATTCTTATGATGTATGATGTTTATTTCATATAGTTCATACTGCTATGGTTATATGTAATATGTATGTGTGGGTTAAAGTAATCCTAACCTTGTAGCCTTAGAGGTTGTTGTTAACTAGTAAGTGAATGTGTATGTTAAATGCACTTTATAAAAAAAAAAATTAGTTCGCTTAAGATGTTAATTGCATATTCCTTTAAGGTTACTTGGCGGGGCATTACAGTTTTAGTTTTCACAACTCAAAATTTCCACCGTTGAACTTCTCAATCTCTATTCTTTCGGATGTGCTCACCATCTTAAATATTCAAGAATTTATAAACTATATTTCTTGAAAAAACTCCCACTGGACAAGATCAACACAAAAAACTCATCTTACTCACAAGGTCAACAAAGCTAGCCAAGCTCTAATACAAACTTAAAGGAAATAAGAGTCCAAAATATGCCTTCCTAATACTAATCTTTAGGAGAGAGATACAATTTTTTTTTTAAAACTTGCAATTATAGAACATAAAGATGCACATACATGAATAGAAAAATAAACAATAAAGAATGAACACTAGATTTTATGTGGGAAAACCCTACGGGAAAAATTCACACACTAAAGCAGAGATCTATTGTATTATAGTAAAACATAAATTACATACAAGTACAAAGCTATGCTCTTCTAGGTGTTTTCTATAATGAATCCAACAACACATTTTTACATTCACTTTGATCTTCATATTACCACACATCAATCGAATGCACTATAACATTCAGTACATACTCAACAAGAATTACTAGAAGAAACTGTCATTTCAACTTCCATACCAATAAAATGATCACAAACTGACTCAACCATCACCATCTTCTACCTTTGTTGAAGTCCTATCAGAACATTGAAGAGACTTGAAACCATGTCTCTCTGATTTCTCATTGTCACTCTTATATGCATATGGTTCACCAATGCGAACAAATTTCATCAGGATATCGAAGAGACACAATGGTAGCTCTCACCGATATAGGAAGGTCTCACCGATATCAGAATGTCAAAGAGACTAATCATGTCTTCCACTAAAAACCATCTGTCCCTTTGATGAAGTGATCCTTCCTCCCATTGAGATATCAAAGGGACTTCCAAATGACTCTTGCTGATAAAAAATCATCTCCTTGACATAGCTCCATTGGAATATCGAATGGACAAATGTCCCACCGATATGTGTCTATCTCCCTAATGAAGATTTACTGCTAACCCGTTGTTCCTAGTCTTAATTGCAATACCACAAAGCCTTTGTTGACTAGTCGTGGGATTGTAGTTTACTTGTACCATTCTGTCTAACCATTGCAACACCACAACTACTTAGATTGACCTTTGTGGAATAGCGGGCTCACCACTATATTGTAGGCTACATTAGAATTCATTACGGGATGATGGGTTATTAATCTTTCCCCACACTACCACAAGCTATCTCTTATAATTTCATGGGGTGGTGGGATGGCCCTACACACCAACACAGGTTGATGAATAGTAATATGGGATGGTGGGTAACATCACCAGCCTACAACCCTCTTAGTTGCACCTTGCGATACTGTGGTAAAGACTAAATGCAAAACTTTGGGAAGTCTGAGTTTGATGGAAACTAAGCTAGGGTTTTTACAGTGAGTTTGAGACATAAATTCTCAACAAATTTGTGGTTTATTAAGTGATTTTTAGCCCACATCTCTTCAAGATGAAATTCAAAAATCCCTAAGGCTAGAAACCACAAAAACAAAGGAAAATAGACAATCTAAGAATATACCTTCAAGATCACAAAACCCACCCCCTTACAAAAGAAATTGGCAACAAAAGTCTCTTCCTTCTGAATCACACACAATATTGGAAGAAAGGACAAAACTTTGAAGAAGGATATTATGTTTTGAGTGCAAGGAAAATGGGAGCTGAGACATAGGTGAATATGGAGAGGAACATAAAACAAATTAGAAGCAATATCAGATAGGGAGATAAATGAAGAAGAATATGAAACCCAAAGAAAGAAAAGGAAACAAGGGGATGAAAAAAATGTAAGTGGTACATTAGCCACACTATCAGGAGCAACCAAATACCACCCTTTTAGAATCTATAGTGTTCTAAAAGGACAAAAAGTGACTTTCCTAGTGGATAGCAACACCACTCACAACTTCATCAATGAAAGTATTGTGACAAAAATGAAATTAGAATCAATTTTTTTTTAAGGTTTCAAAGTGGTCATGGTGGATGGATTTACTACTCCATGCACATAAAGAATTGAATAACTAATTATTACCTTAGGAAGACATCAAATCAAGGAGTTCTACGTGGTAAACATGGGTGATATAGAAGTGGTGCTAGGCATCCAATGGTTGCACTCCTTAGGGAGATATTGCCAAGATTTCCAAAAGATGGATCTCTGTTTTCAACAACACGCCAAAGATGTGATCTTACAAGGTTTATTTGATGGGACCACAAGGGTAGTATCATCTAAAAGAATGAAGAGAGAATTTAGACATGATCAAGTAGAATGGGATGAAAAATGTATGATACTTGATAAATATTTAACCAATAAAGGAAAAATTATACATGTAGGCATTTAACCTATCTTGAATAAACATAATTTTTTTTTAGTGACATTCCTCCAAGACTTCCACCAGAAAAGGGTTTTGAACACACTATTGAGATTGAAGAGGGGGAGAAACCTGTTATCACCACACCTTATTGACATCCAAGAAAATGTAAGATTCCTCTTAATATTAGTAAAAAATAAAGATGGTACCATGAGGATGTGCATTGATTATAAGGCCCTTAATAAAAAGACCATTATGAATCATTACCCTATTCCTAGGGTAGATGAACTAATTGATGAGCTTCATGGGGCAGTATACTTCTAAAAAAATGACCTACATTCATGGTACCACTAAATTAGGATAAGAATGGAGGATGTCCATAAAATAACTTTTAGATGTCATTTTGGGCACTTTGAGTTCCTTGTCCTACTTTTTGGACTAACTAAGGCTCTTGCTACCTTCTAATCTTGCATGAACCGCCTGTCTAGAAAACAACTAAGAAAATTACTCTTGCTATTCTTATACAACATATTGATTTATATAAAAACTTGGGAATACCACTTAAGACACATAGATGAAGTGTTGGGGATACTTGAGTTGCAATCATTATTTTCCAAAATGTCCAAATGCGAATTTGGATTAGAGGAAATTTTATATCTAGGACACAAAATAAATGCCCAAGGAGTCAGTGTTGATGAAGAAAATATTAAAGCCATAAAGGATTGGCCAATACCAAGGACTTTACCACATCTAAGAGGATTTTTTGGACTTTGTAGCTACTACAAAAGATTCATTAAAAGGATTCTCAAAGTTAACAACCCCACTAACAAACTTAACCAAGAAAGGTGCATTCTCATGGAGTATAAAGTCCCAACAAGCCTTTGAAAATATAAAGAATATAATGAGCTCATGGCTAATTTTTTCCATTCTTGACTTCTTATTATCATTTGAGTTAGAATGTTATGCTTTTGGAGAAGGTGTTGGAGCAGTATTAATGCAAAAAAAATCATATAGCTTTTGAAAGTAGAAAACTAAAAGAAACTGAAAAAGAACTATTCCATATATGATAAGGAAATGCTATAAATCATGGATGCCTTAGCAAAATTTAGATAATACCTAGTTTGTGAGAGGTTCACTATAAAAATTGATCATAATATCTTGAGATTCTTCCTAAACCAAAAGGATTTAAATGAAATACAACAAAAATGGGTGAGAAAATTACAAGATTCTGACTTTGACATCAAGTACATGAATGGGAAAAATAATTTTTTAGCTGACACCTTATCATGAAGACCCCATCTATGCTCCATGATGGATATCTCCTTCGAATGGAAAGATTATATAATTGCTAAATACACCAAGGAAACATTATCAAATCATATATTCGAAGGAAATATACTAGATGAAAGGTACCAAGTATTAGATGAACTCATCCTTTACAAAAATAGAATATATATTACTTTGAGATCAAAGATGAAGGGAAAAATTATGAAAGCCTATTATGACACTCCTTTGGAAGGACATTAACGGTACTACAAAACTTACAAACAAATAAGAGAGAGATTATCATGGAAATGTCTCAAGGGAGACATCCTAAAACACATTAGTGAATGCATGGTGTGTCAAAGAAACAAAGAAGAACATACATTTCTTGCAAGATTACTTCAACCCCTACCTATACCCGATCATAAATGAGAAAGTATTTTGATGGATTTTATTACAGGACTCCCAAAGGTGCGAGGAAAATTTTTTATATACATTGTGGTGGATTTCCTAACTAAGTATGCACATTTCATTGCAATATCTATTTACCATAGAGCCCCTTAAGTGTCTGATATCTTTTTCAAAGAAAATTTCAAATTACATGGTTTACCCAAAAACATTGTCAATGATAGGGATAACAAATTCCTTAGTTTTTTTGGCAAGAGCTATTCAGACTAGAAGGAACTAGACTCACACCAAGTACAAGTTACCACCCACAAATTGATGGACAAACTGAGATTGTCAATAAATGGCTTGAGGGATATCTAAGAAACTATCTTTGGACAACAAAATGCATGGATCAAATAGTTACAACTTGGGGAGTATTGCTATAACACTATCCAACATATGTTGATAGAAATGAGTCCTTTCAAATCATTGTATGGGTACAAGGAAACCTCATTTGGATATTTAATTCTCACTAGAAGTTGAGCGTCAGGGGTGAGAGACTTAGTACAATAAAGTGTAGAAATTATGAATACACTTAAAGGTAATTTGCACCATGTGCAAAATCAACAAGAGATATACACTGATTGAAGAAGAACTGAAAGGAAATTTGATGTTGGGGACTAAGTCATCCTAAGATTGCAACCTTATAAGAAATCATCAATCAAAGGAATTGGAGTTGAGAAACTCAAACCAAGATTCTATGGTTCTTACAAGATTATAAGGAGGATCGGTGAGGTTTCTTAGGAGTTGGAATTACCAACGAGTAGAAAAATTCATAATTTTTTCCACGTGTCTTTCCTTAAGAAGGTACTAGGACAACATATTACACCACGTTTAGAATTAACCCACTTGATGACAAAGGAAAAATGATTTTGGAACTTGAGGAAATCATTGATATGCGAGAAAGGAAGTTAAGGAATAAGACTATTCTTGAGTATTTGATTAAATAAAAAAAATTTCCTATGGAAGATGCCACTTGGGAAGGAACCAAAATATTCAATCATCTCAATTTGAAATTGCTAAGGAAAAACAATTTGAAGAAGGGTACACTACCATGCCCCTACCATGTTAGAAAATACATAGCATTATAACTCTAGATTGTTACCTTTATCCTTGACCAAAGAGATATAAAAAGTGGTGATTCTACAAAGTGATTTCTGGGGATCAATTAAGGACTATTTTTAGATAATAATTCCATAATATGCAAAGAAAACTAATTGTAGCGATTCCACAAAATAATCATGCAATTAATAATTATAAAGGCTTAAGGGGTAGCTCTTGGTTATGAAGGGATGTATCCCTTGCAAGATAAAAATAGTAATGAAAAGAAATGACTCTCCCCACCATGGAAGATATAAAAGGGAGAAAAATTTATTGGGGAGAGGAATGAAGGAAATCAATTAGGTAGATTGGAAAAAGAAAGAAATAATAATTGGGAATTATAAGAAATCTATTGGAGTAAATATTATTTATATCGTTGTGCAAAATCCAAGATGGGAGCTTCGAGAAAAGGGCTGGAGTATGGCAATGGTAATTTTTCAAACTTTCACAACATCCATTGTAGATCCCAAGGTCGTTGTTAGATGAATAGTGTAGATAGTCATTGGGAGGGCTGGAGGCATCCTGTCAATCTGCATTGGCATGTACCTTTTCAGCCAAAACCCTCTTTCTCTCGCCCTTGGAAAATGTGTTTTCCAAGAAATTTTTTGTCAAAGGAAAAATAGGATTTCTTTGACATTTATGGTTCTGATATAGAAGAAGGTGTCAAGAAACACCCAACTACTTCTCCAAATAACATTGTTGTTAGTGATGGTTGGAAGCAAGGGAATGTGTGGGTGTAGGGTTCAAATCCTTCCTCCTATCTAAATAATATTCCTTTAAAGGTTTCATTTCCAAATAATATTGTCTTGAATAAAGCTTTGTATCATTGTATTCTCAATAAATAGTAGTGTAATGTGCAGGCTTGTATTACTATTCAAAAGTTTTACAAAGGGGTTGTGAATAGTTTTGACACTCAAGGGTTTCATCCAGTAGGCCATGTCTCCTCTAAAGTCTATTTTTTATCGCCATCAATTGAATAAGGGCTGCATAGATGTTTTTTTTCGGAGGAGATTTTATGCATGCAGATTCAAGATCTTTGTGACAAAGCCTTGATTTGTAAGTTATAGATGTTTACACCTTCTATTGATGTTTTACATTTTTTGATTTATCAAGATTGGGAGGGTTCAAATCAAGTTTTTTAAGTTGATAAGGGATATGGATTCTTTATTGTTTTATTTTCTTCAAAGGTTGATAGGGATGCAATATACAAGGTTAATTCATGGGTCTTTGAGGGATCTAGTTTATTCACTTTCCCTTGGATGCCAAATTTTCATCCAACTACATTTCAAGTCAAGTTTGTCCCTTTTCGAATTTATCTTAATACCATCCCATTAGAATATAGGGAACTAGAGATTATGGAAATCTTGGCAAATAAGATGGGTATTTTTCTGAAGCATGAATTTGGCTTCTTTAGAAATCCAAGAAAACCGATTAGGGTGTGTGTTCTTCTAGACACTTCTAAGATTTTCCCTAAAAAATATTTTTATCACGTCCAAATTTGGTTGTTGGACATATAAGGTTTTTATTGAAACTCTTCATAATTTTTCCAGATGGTGTCATATGGGAGGTCATACTGTCAAAAAGTGTAGTACCAAGGATTCACATCTGGATGTGGGGAAATTGGTTGTAAACAAGGAAGCTCTTGCATGTTCTGTTGATAATCAAGGTAATGAAACCTTGACCAAATTTCAAGTCAGTCAAGATGTCTTTGAGGGATCTTCTCCCACTTGAACTCTAAGTTATCCTTCAATGTATCTTTCAATTAGGGATCGTAAAGGAAAAAATAGTCAACTAATAGTTGTAAAGGATTATGGATCTTTCAATAGCTATGTTGGTGAGTCATCTAGGGTTGGTAAGAAGCTATCTTTAGGGTTTGTAGACATCCATGATAGTCATTTAAACAAGGTGGGACTAAAGGTTGTATCATTGTTTCAAGAGATCTTAGACAGTGAGAGATATAATGTAGGTATTAAGATGCCATTACTAGATGTTGATAACCAAAATATTGTTAGTGTGGTTCCAACCCAGCTAGCTTCAAGTGATTTGATATCAACAAATATTTATCCTATTCAAGTTTCTAGAAGATCTTCAAGTCTGAAATTTATTGGACATGATCTCGTATCAAGTATATTTCTTGAAGGTATTAGGGGGATATGAGGGCAGTTGGTTTCAACTAAAGAAAAATGAGGAGAAATCAATAAATTTATTTTTAGTTTACCTAATTTTTGGGAAAAAAAAATACTATCTACGATAGCTAATGGTAGGTCATTGCATTTGTATGTGCCTCAACCACCTATTAGTTTGTAGTAGTTTGAAGGGATTGTTAGTTCTCTCTTTTTGGCTTCTATACAAAACATGTATGTTCCTCAATGTCAAAAAAATGGTTTTGGTAGTAAGGAATCTAAGTTATGCCTGACTGAAGTGAAAGTTCAAAAATAAAATTTGGGTATAGAGAAAGAAGATCAACTGGAATGGATGGACTCCTAGGCTTTATTAAATGAAGGGAAGCTTGAAAATTTGGCAGAGCATATTGCCACAGTGGTAGGCTCAGATATTATTGATGAAATTGCAGATGAAGTAGATTTGGAGGAAGGGGAGATAAAGCATCATAATTTTTCTTCACCACCATCTTCCCCTAGGATTGTGAGTGTACCATTAAAGGCTTTAGTTGAGATAAATGGAGAGGCTAATGACCAAAAAGGAGGATAGTATGTTTTTTCTCAAAAAATTCCATCTCTCAGTTCCCTGCTACAATCCCATATGTTAAGAAGTCTCTAGGTAAGCATGGTAGAAAGTCCAATGTAGTAAAACTATGAGAGGAAATAGAAGTAGGCACACAAACAACTCTAGATGAAAATATTAAAAAGAGATTGAGGGGAGTTGGTTTCTCTCCATTATCTCTATGAATTTAATATCTTGGAATGTTAGGGGCATTAATTCCCCTAACAAGTGTGCTCTCATCAAGAAGAAAATTGATGCTTCTGGGGTAGACATTGTTATGTTGCAAGAAACAAAGTTATTCGACGAAAAATATTGATGCAAGTGTTAGTAAATGGTCTAAATGGAAATATTCTCACTTAATGGATCAAGGTGTTTCGGGGTGTTTGTTAACTTTATGGAATATCAAATCAATAAAAGTGGAAACTATCTCGAATGAACCAAATTGACAAAAAGAGTGATTTTGACTTGAATTTCTATCTGCTTGATATTTATGCTCTGACTTCAACAGTTGAAAAAAAAATTGTGGGATGACTTAGGTCAAATTTTGGTTCAAAAAGAGGATGATCAGGTCATTATGGTTGGTGATTTTAATGCAGTATTGTCATTAAATGAGAAAAAGGGAGGTATTGTGCCACCATAGAGAATAATGGATGATTTCAATGCTTTTGTTCATAATATTCTCTTATTGATATTCTCCCACATAATGGATATTTCACATGGACAAATAGAAAGAAAAAATTTCTACAGATAGTAGTAAGACTGGATAGATTCTTCACATCTTCAAACTGGGTTCTAGGAAAGTACTATTTCTTATCTGAAATCTTGCCATGGGTAGTTTTAGACCATTTTTCTACGTCTTCATCTATTTCTAGTAATCAGTTGGTAGTTGTTCATAGGCAATACTTCAAATTTGAAACCATGTGGTTTTGTCACCTAGATTTTTTATAGCTATTATGCACTTGGTAGAAACAAGATCCCTATATTGAAGGTACAATGATGTTTAGGATTTGTAAGAAGCTGGAACATGTAAAAGGAAGGATTAAGGATTTGAATGCTCTATTTTTAAGAATGTATTTCATCAAATGGAGGTTTTTTTTAAACAACTATCAAAAATTAATGAGAATATCATTTCACAAGGTCTAAATCAATCTTCTTTTGAATAGAAATAGAAACTTTAGGAGTGGTTTGAGCTAGTTTTGAGAGATGAGATATATTGGCATCAAAATTCTAGAGAACTTTGGTTGAAAGAGGGAGAAAAAAAATACAAAATTCTTTCATAAGTCTGCACAAATAAAGAAAGCAAGAAGTTCAATTTTTTCAATACAAGAGAGTGCTATAGATAGGTGGTTAATAAATGAACAGGACATTCAAATAGAAGGGTCTAATTTCTTTGAAAGTTTGTTATAAACTCCTTTAATGGTTTCACCTCAGATATTACAGAAAAGCGAGGAGCTATTGGAAGCAATTCCAACTTTTCTTTCACAAAAAGACAATACACAAATATTTAAGCCTTTTTCTTTAGAAGAGCTGAAGTTAGTGGTTTTCTCATTCTCTCCAGAAAAATCTCTTGGTCTAGATGGTCTTACGGCTATTTTCTTTCAAAAAAATTGGAACTTCATTGGGTTAGATCTTCTCAAAGCATTGGAAGATTCTAAAAGCTTAGGAACAATGATAAACTAATTAAATTCCACTTATATTGTATTTATTCTGAAAGTGCAATCTCCCAAGTCCTTTTCAAAGTTTAGGCCAATTTCCTTGTGTAGTACAGTTTATAAGATATTCAAAAAAGAAATTTATCTACGCTTAGTGCTTATCATTCCAAAAATAATTTTTGAGGAACAAGGAGGTTTTGTTCTTGAGAGAGAAGTGAATGAAGGTGCTTTAGTGGCACATTAAGTCCTTCATTCTATTGCTTCTCATCAGATTTTATCAATTATTATTAAACTAGATATGATGAAAGCATACGATAGAGTGGATTGGTCTTTTCTGATACAAGTATTAAAAAATTGGTTTTCAAGCCAAGTGGTGTAAGTGGGTGTTGTCTTGTCTATCTAGAGCTAAGTTTTCTATTCTAATTAATGGTTCTCCAATAGGATTATTTAGTTCCTCACAAGGTGTTAGGTAGGGAGATCCATTATCTCCTTTCCTTTTCATTATTCTTACTGAAGCTTTAAGTAGGTCAGTGCATAGAGATTATAATCAGGGGCTCTGGAAAGGTATCAAAATTACATCAACTGGAATTGTATCCACTCACTCTTTATTTGTTGACAACACTATTCTTTTTGGAAAAACATCATTTTCAGAAGAAATAGACATTAAGGAGATTTTGGATAAGTATTTGGAAGCTTCAGGTCAAAAGGTAAATGTAGCCAGATCAAAAATTTACATTTTCAACACAAGTAAATCTTTAAAAGATAGGTTGGTTAAGCTCTTGGGTTTTTAATTAGAAGATTTTCCCTACAAATATCAAGGCATTCCTTTTTTTATAGGGGAAAATAAGGCTTCTTATTGGGATAAGGTAATAAGAAGCATCCAATAAAGAATTGTAGGTTGGAAAGGGAGATGGTTATTGCTAGTAGGGAGAATTTTAATGATTAAAAATGTTCTTTCTACCATTCCAAATTACTACATGGAAATTTTTAAAGCTCCTAAATCTGTCATTGTCTTAATTGAAAAATGATTAGGGAGTCCTTATGGAAAGATAATTTGGATAACAAAAAGAAGATTCCGCTTATATCCCTAGAAAAAAATTGTATGGAAAAATTAAAGGGTGGTGCAGGTATTCATATCATGTCATCAAGGAGTGTTTCATTAGGTTCCAAGTTGGTTTGGCACATGTACTCCAAGTCCAATGCTTAATGGTGTAAAATTCTGCAAGCCAAGTATTTGGATAGTGCGTTACCAACAATAATTTTTACTCTCTCTAACCCACCACCTGGATCAAAAATTTGGAATTTCTTAATCCTTTGTAGGAAGGTGATTAATCCATATAACACTTGGGAAATTAACAATGGGGAGGAGGCTCTCTTTTGGAGTGATTCATGGAATGGATTTCTTGTATTAAGTACAGTTCCAGATTTACAAATAGTGATTAACATAGCAAGCGCTAAGTGGGGAATAAGAGTCAAAGACTATATTCACTCTATAGATGCTCTTACTTGTAAAGTTAATTGGAATGAATTTTCAATTTTTCCAATTTCAATGCAACAAAAGGAGTTGATTAGAAATTTTTTAAATGAAAGAATGGTTTACTTGTCTAATTTGTAGATAAAATATGTTGGGCTCCATATAGGTTTGGTAACTATTAAGTTAAGTTAGGCTATAAGGCATTGATGAGTTGTGGTGCTTCTATCAATCCTCAAAGGGCTCTATCTTTTTGTTGGAATCCTATGATTTTACCAAAGGAAATTTTTTTTTCTTAACTAGCACTAAAAAAAAGGATCCTTACAAGTGATAGGTTACTTAAATTAGGTATCATTCATTAAAATTTTAATGGTGTTCTATGTAATCAAGTTGTAGAAGATGTGAACCATCTATTCCTTCATTTCCCTTTTGCATTCTCTTACTGGGAAAATGTTAGAAGCAAAATGAGTTGGGTTTCTCCTCTTCCAGATAATGTTTACAAGTTGGCCTATTTTACACAAGTTGGCTCTTTTTGCATTTATTTGGGAAATTATCCCTTGAATTGTAATTTGGTGCATTTGGTGGGAGAGAAATAAGAGGATTTTTAGAAATCGTGCATCTACTATTGATCAAGTGATTCATCACGTTGAAAATTTAGTATCTGAATCAATAGATGCCTATATTCAAAAAACCAATTCTTCCAGGTTTTTTTTTCTCTCATTGGGATTCCATGATGATTAAATAGTGGCTGAATTTGGTTATACCTTTCAAAGGTAATAATCAACATAAAGCATCCAAAAAAATTTGATAGATCAAAAGTTGTTTGGATCCCCTTGCCTTTTGAATTGTAAAATTAAATTTTGACGGTGCTAGTAAAGGGAATCTAGGCTCTTTTGGTGTAGGTATAGTGTTAAGGGGTTATGAAGGAGTCCTCATTGCAGCAAAATATATCAGCTTTACTTCAGGTATGAACAATATTTCAGAAGCTTGGGCTATATTAAATGGGCTGAAATTGGCCTCATCTTTAAAATTTTCAAAAATACAGGTTGAGGGCGACTCTTTGCTCATTATCAATGCATGTAGGGAGCGAAGGTCTTAAAATTGGAAACTAAATCAAATTATTCAACAAGATTGGAAGGTTTTGGATAAATTTTATGTTTATCAGATCACCATACATATAGGGAATGGAATCAGTTAGCGGACTTTCAAATATTGGGTGTGATTAGTTATAGATGGAAATTTTTTATGATGTCACAACAAACAATATGATCATTGCCTTACAAAAAAAATTTAAAAATTCCAAAAATTTTGGCTTGATGATGTAAGCTTTTAGTGAGGTAATCAATTAAATTTCAAGTGTAATTTATGGTGGCGTTCTCCAAACTTAAGTGTGATGATTAGGGTGTATCAAAATTCATGTGGTGCTCTAATAGATGGAAAATATTAGTAAAGGGGTGGCCAATTTTTTCACACGTAAAAGTGGAAGCATGAGTTCTTGACACCTTGCTTGTGCCTTATTAAATACCATAATATGGGGTTTTTAACATGTGTCTCATCTTTTGCAGGAAAAAAATATCTCTTTATTTCCCACTCTCTACAATAATGAAAGGTATTTTCATTGTACAAGTCGAGATATTTTATCCATGTGAAATTTTTCAAGTGTGATGAAAAAGTAGGCATTAGTATTGAGAATGTAGTTGTAATGATTCAATTGAACTAGTAAGTATAGTTGTGATTATTTAAATGGATATCACATTGTTCTAATGAAAGGTATTCTATTGTATCCCATAAGCTCTAGTCCAATTTTTTGGTTCTATGTTTTCGTTGCACTGTATAGTTACTGTGAGTCATCAAGTTCAATTTAGAAGTGTCCTATGTTTTTGGTATTTAATTATTATTTTCAATGATTCTGCTACTATAAGGTGGTGTCTTGCTAGTAGTTGGTGTGTTATCTTTTGGGCTTCGGTAAGGGTGGCTGCTAGTTTCTTTTGTTGGTGTTTGGAATTTTGTAAGGTTGGCTTCTGGATTCTGGGTCAAGTATTGTTGTTCTTCATGTCTAGGTGTAAGGGTGGCTTCTGGTTTCTTGTTGTTGTTTGGAATTTTGTAAGGGTGGCTTCTAGTTTCTAGGTTAAGAAGTGTTGCTCAATTAATTCAAAAAATTATTGGCTGGTACATTTGGTTTCGCTCTATTCTGCATTAAAAAGGGTTCCATTTAAGCTATTTCGAAGGTGGTTTGGTGTTTCTATTGCAATGGCATACATGGCCAAAATTTCTAGGGTTCCCATAAAGATTCAAGATGGAGAATTTCCATTTTCAGAGGAGGTGCATGATTTTGAATTGTCATGGGTTTTTAGAATGACCTGTCCTAGTTTGGTTGATAGCATCTGAATGGTCATTGGAGAAGAAATATTGAAGCCTACAACCCCTAGGTTTCTTTTCAAATCACAAATCCTTTCCATTTTTCTTTCCAATTCCATAATTTTTTTGCAATCCTATGAATTGTTGCAAGATGTGGTTAATGAAGTGATACAACTGAATTACCTAGTAGAGGTTGAGATTTTTTAGTTTGCCCAGTTGTATAGCCTAGATAAAGATAAAGGTAACGTTGGTGGTTTATTTCCAAGGAGCTATCTTTGAGACAAGTGTTCACATGCAGTGATTTTTGAAGTGGCACAAAAAGGGTTGCAAGTAAATGACCCCTAGGTAATGTATCGATCTATTAATATAAATTCAACAAAGATTGGGCCTCAAACTATTAGCAAGATAAAAGGTAAATATTTTTGACTATTCTTCCTTCTTTCGCATCAAACTTGGCATGGAAAAAGCAGTACGAGTTGAAAGGTTGCCAAAATTACAAAATTCTATAGATATCAATGAGGGCAAAGGAGAAAATGTAGTAGTTATTAATGAAGGTCACGAGGAAACATCAACAAATGAAGGCTTCATGGAAGAATGATAAAGTGCAGGATTTAAAATGATCTTTATTTTTTTTTCTAGTTTTACTATGAATCAATATTAGAAATTAGTCTTTTCAATTTTTGTTTTGAAAAATTAGTGCCAAATCTGCACTGGTTATTGCATTAAAAAATGGCACAATTTTGGTACAGTTTTAGAAATAGTCTTTTCATAAATTTTTGGGAAAATTAGTGCCAAAATCTGCACTGGTTATGTACTAAAAAATGGCACAATTTTTCTAGTACTATAATTTTAGCAATCAATATATATCTTTTTATATATGTTAATATAATACTAAATTGGCCATATCCTTTTATCAAATTTTTTTAATTTATATCAAGAAGATTATTGGGAAGTAGATTTTAAATATAATTAGGAATATATATGTGTGTGTGTGCGTGAGATCATGTAATAGTGATACTTGCAAAAATTATTGTGAGTAATCTAGATGCTTCCTTTGTTATAATTATGTGATAATAGATTCATATGATAGTCCATTTTGAATTTAGGAGAAATAAATTGCAAATAGGAAGGACGACCAACCTTCTAGCTTCATGAGAGATGAAGGATGACGAACCTTCATGCTCTTATCAAGTACACCACCTGGAGATGGAATGGATGACCAACCTTTCATGCTCCTAGGCTAGGGGGTAGAATGGACCATAAATCCTTTCATGCTCTAGGCTTGATCAAGGAGGAGGGTCAACCTCCAAGGTGAACTAAGGGATGGAAAGGTGGCCCACCTTCCATGCTCTCACAATACAAGGGTGATCAACCTTGAGATTATGGTTTTTAAACATTTCAAATGAATTCCTAATGAGACTATTCCTATAATACACTTTGGAATGACTATTGATTTAATTGGATTTCAATATGAATAATTTTTATATGATATCATTGTGCCTAATGATGTTAGTAAAATAGATGTTATCATGGCTTATGATTTAATGTCAATTTCTAGTGAGTAATATTGTGTGCAGGACCTAAACCATGATTTATCTTATAAAGGACATTTCAATTGGTAAATTTATACTCTTACATGTATTACATTTCTTATTTTAATTGGAGTTGTGGTTTTAGGGAAAAAACTAGAAATATCCAAAGGGGACATTACATCATCAATAGAGGAGATGGATAATATATCCATGGAATATATAAGTGAATAAAACAACAAGTTGAAGGACGAAATTAGGTTACAAATGGTGATGTAAATCCAATAGATCTCTAAAGAAATAGATTCTCTCAATAGTTTATGGGGAAATGAATCTTCACACACAAGACTAGAGATAAAAATGTGTCTTCCAAGGGATATTCTGTTGACTTAGAGTTAAGGATTGATTATCAACAAAATAATTATATGGCTTGAAACTTCACACCAAAGATGGATATGTAAAAGCTTGATGGCAAGGATCTAGTGAATTGGATTTTCCAAATGTAACAATTATTTGGTCTTCATCATGTTCCATGCTGAAAAAGATTACATTAACACCATTATAATTGGAAATAGACTAATTCATGTTGTGTTGTTGGATATGTGGATAAAAAAGAAGGAATGTATTGTCACATGGTTAGTTTTCTAGGAGGAACTAACTAAACATTATGGTGACAATCTTATGGATAGCTAATCTAGCTAATTTACCAAATTAAAGAAAATAGTTATGGTCAAAAATTATATTCATCAATTCCAAATTTTCTTTAAGAGTGAACAATAATATAAAGAAAAATTTGAAGGAATTATTCATAGAGGGTTTAAAAGACCACATCAAATATGAGATACACATGTTCCATCTAAATTTTATATCCTGAGCAATTATTAAGGAAAGATAGGTAGAAGAAAATTTTGTGGCCAATAGAAGGCCATATTTTGTAAACATAAGAGATAGAAGCACTCTTATGTAGTCACTCCCTTGGCCCACTAGACTAAATAAAAAATTGAAGAGAAGAGATATAAATGTTTATGATTTATCTATGATAGAAAATACAATTAAGGACATAAATGTACTAATAATAAATTCTTGAAAATTAAAGGGTTGATTGAGGAAGAAGAGGAAGAAGAAACAATATTAGAGGGTGGAAATGAGATTAAGCTTCCTAAAATTTGAGTTCCTAATCTAACCTTTACACTTATTTCACATACAAAAAATAAACTATTTAAATAAATAAATCTCGTAATAATTGAAACAAAATATAATTAAAATTTCCTCACTTGGGATTAGATGTATCTAAGGTCCAAAGAAAATTTGGTGGTTTACTTAAGTCCTCAATAAATTATCTTTGTGATATCCTTTCTTCCTTAAACTTTTGGATTTGACTTGAATGATGGAAATAGGAAAATTCTACAAGCTAGAATGAGTGACAAAGAAGGATCTCATGACTATATGGTAAATTGAAGAATTTGTAATGATTGTAAAAAAAATAATGTTGGAATCTTGGAAGTTTTGATGTGGTTAAAAATTTACCTAAAAGATAAGAAATTATTAAGATAAAATTTGGATCCCAATAATTAAGGAAAGGATTATGTTTACAGAAACATAGTATCTTGAAATCAGTAAAGATAGTCAGCAATCATGAGCAACAAGGTAAAGATTATGTTTACAAAAACATAGTATCTTGAAACATAGGATTATGTTTACAAGATTATAGTATCTTTAAATAAGTAAATATAGTAAAAAATAATGAGCAACAAGGTCTTGGTTTTACAAAAATAATGGAATCTAATCAAGTAAATGATACCTTTATAATATTGGGGGCAAATTTATCTAGTGCAAACACCAACATGGGGAGCATGAAAGTCCTTATGATGAAACTGCTACCAATGCTACAACTAGCCATATCATGAATTGTCATTCATGCATTTTTTAACCCTCTAATTGGGACCAACCATAAGAGAAAGGTCTATATCAAAGAAAAGAGCAAGTCATTGAAGCAAGAGAACCAATGAAGCAAAATGGAAAAAAAAATTCAAATAGATACCAAAGAAAAAGAAAGAAAATCATCCCTATCAAACTCCATTAGTCAAAGAAACTATGGGGAAAAATAAAAAAGGGAACTTCATCCATCAAATATGTCCACCAATGTAAAAGAAATATTCAAGAGTGACCTACATAGTATATGAAGAAGTTGGTCCTAATCGAATCTCCATATCCACCCATTGTTTCTCATCCTCCCAAGTTTGGAAAATCAAAGATTCTAGACTGTCGACCAATCCATTTGAATCTCATATCCCTCAATGTACTCCACCATCAACTTCAAAATCCATGATATCAAACCCTCACATTGACCATGTGTTGGCAACAACTCTTTATCATAAGGAATCTAAGGGAACTCTATCATAATGTACACATCTAGGTGAGGTTAACTTTGATATCAATAAAGAAGATAAGAATTATTAGGGGTTACATTTAAGTGCCTGCATCTTAGAAAAAAAAATCCTCTATGCAAGATATTGTTGGCACACCATGACACCAACATCATCTATATTAGCACCAACAACATCTACATCAACACCACTAGGTGGTTCAACATGAGCATAAATATTCAAAATATAAAAATAAATAAAAAATTCAAGAAAATAGTCAAGAGAAAAATAATCCTCCAATGAAAACCACTATGGTGGCACTTTGGGTAGGTACCATGATGAAAAACTAGAAAATAGGTGTCATGTGTAGAATTGAGCATCTACATGTGCCATTTTAGGTGGAAGAATCTCATCCCATCCATAATAAATCCAAAATTCCATCAATCATCCATTTATCTTATCCATAATAAATCCATGAACTTATCTTGATCTTGCAAAAGGTTTGGTGTACACTTCACACTTGGTGGTAAAGATCTTGACATGGGTCCTTATCAATGATCCTACCCTATTGAGAATTATCCAAATGATCATTCTCTATCTGAACATGTTATCTTATCATAAGATAATCCTTGACATCCTTTGCATACCCATCCATCTATCCAAGCATTCGCCCATGGAATTCCATATATTGCTAGACACTAGGTGCAGATATTTACATCTTGCTTCAGGAATAAATCTTGAGATATATCCTTCAACGCATGTGGTGATCTAAACACTTGAAAATGCAAAATAAAATTGGTCAAAACATTTGTAAGAAAAAATCCAAATTACTAGTCTATGACACATTTTGACGAAAAATGTTCCTTATCGATCATATCTTTCATCAAATATCAATCTAAATAATCAATATCAGTTGCATATAACTTTCACTTCAGTGTCACATCAAATCATTCCAACAATTTTTTTCCAAGCATAACTTTAAAATATTGATCTATCTTATCCAATCAATCCACCATCATCTTAGGATATATCTTTTCACAATCCTTTTGTTTTTCAAAACAATCCTTGCATAGTTGTGTATCCTCAAACAATGTTATCACTATCGATAATCAATCAATCAATCCTATCTTGGTTTTCAATAAAATCCCAAAATAGATCATTGATATTGTCACATATCCATATCCACTTGTCAAAATCGTGCGAAAATATCAATTTTTTTTAAAACATCTTAAAAATATAAAAATATCCAAAATATCCTTAAAATCTCAACAACATCTAAATGATTTCTACAAACACAAAAATAGTTAGAAAACATGAAATCAAAACATTTAGAAAACTTCATAAATCCTAAATAGCCTCAAATAACTTAAAAAACCAAAAACATTCAAATAACTTCGAAAGTTAAAAAAAAGGTCTCAAAACATCTCAAAACATCAAAAACATTAAGATATTTGTAAAACAAAAAACTATCCATCTTGTTCTGCTTTCACCCATAATAAAACATTCATCCCTAATAAGTTGATCATCATCCTCACGTTTGGTAACACAAATAGAAACATGTAGAACAACCAGTCAAAAGAAAAAACTTTAAGTTTAAACATCAAAATCAAAATCTTTATCATTATCAAACATGTCAATCAAACTCTTATCAATGACCTTTCAAACAACCTATCAATTAATAGCCAACATCCACTAACATGTCCTAAGATACATCTTTCCTACAATGGGCATCATCATTGGAAATCATTTTTATCCCCAAAACATCACACCTTTTAGCAAGAGATATGAATGAAATTGATTCTTTTTTCATTTTGATCTTTTCCTTTGATTTATCTTATTGGTCCATTCTGATGATCTCTCCATGATGTGTAACAAAATGATTTAGAGAGATAGGAATGGGGCAGTGATAATTTTTCATTCTCTATGCTTGTTGGATATTCTTGTAGTACAACCTTGTCGAATACTTATCTTACATGTGTCGGGATAGTCTCAGGTAAAAAAATGGATATGACACATTAGGTTCTTTATACCTTTGGTGGATTAGTCTCCTTACCTCAATGGCTCATTCTTTCACATGGTCAAACAAGGTTTCTGTATGTCAGGTATGAATAGGGATACTCCTATCTATTTGAAGAGTCAAAGTCCATCACATTAGATACAATGCCATCTTAGTTTTCAATACCTTGATGCATCATGTCTATTTTCTATACCAAAAATAAGGAAGGACATGATGAATTTTCTCCTAACCCTGAAACAAAGTAGTATCATCTTTCTCATCAAATAAATTTTTGAATAATCATATGCTTGTTGGACTTCTGAATCAATCTTAAAAACAAGGGTTAATCAATATCCATTTTATTCTTCTTATTCTTCTATCTTTACTAACAGTTCTATCCAAGTGTCAAATGTATGCGATATATATCAAAATATACATGAGGCTACCCAGAGCCAATGTCTGTCTATACATCATAAAATCCATCTACATTAAACATTTGAGCTTTCTAAGAGTTATTTTTCATCCTCTTCATGATTGAACTTATCTTGCATCCTTGTCATGATCTCAACCTAAAAATCATAATTTTTGCTCGATCTATCAAGGGGGCAGTATACCAGCTTTC
The DNA here is from genome assembly GCA_007115665.2 of Sequoiadendron giganteum. NCBI lineage: Eukaryota > Viridiplantae > Streptophyta > Pinopsida > Cupressales > Cupressaceae > Sequoiadendron > Sequoiadendron giganteum. Next base: position 291,086,134 of record CM021101.1, on the reverse strand, counting down.
ATTCCTTTCACTGGGGTACAACGGGGCATCTAGAAAAAAAATAAATTTTTAAAATTTTGATTTGAGCAACAATGTTGATCTGAGAAGCAGTTTTTTGAACCAATGTAGGAAGTACATTGCTTCAAAGAGGGGAAAAATGTAGGCACTTAAAAATTTCCTAACAATATCACATGTGAAATCTCACTTACTAATACCATTTCTACCGTGATTCGATCATTTTCCTCCATTTATTTAAATAATCCCGATTGTTTAATTAAATTCATCATTTTCTTCTATTAATCAGATAATCAACATTATTAGGTTAATTCACCTCTGTCATGCTAATTTTCATCCTATTTGATTAAATAATGTGAATTATTTAATTAAATCCCCTAAGTCCTCTCATGTGATTAAATAATCTCAATTATTTAATTAAATGTCATTAATAACCACTCTTTGAATTAAATGACCTAATTGTTTAATTAAAATCCTAAATTCCCCTATCTTGCATAATTAAATAATATCTTAATTATTTAATTGACTAACATCTTCTAATTCCTCCAAATTCTCCCACTTGCAAGATAATATTATCATGGAATATTCCTCCTATTTGAATTCAAATATTTCCCTCCAAATGGAAATATCTTCCAACAAGATTCCAACATTCTTCCTAAAATTAAGGTACTTGCACATTCTAACCATTGATTAGAATCATTGATCCATGTGAATATTTGATCTCATCCATGTATTGGAATCCTTGATCCATGTAATTTCCCTCATCCAATTTCATCCATTGATTAACCAAATCAATCTTAGCCCTTCATTCACCTAATTAGCCTATAAATAGCCCTCATTCTATGAGTAATTCATCCACAAATCATTTGAGCACTCTTATGATGTAGGAATTCATACTAACATCCATCCATTTTCATCAATTGAGAGCAACTATGAACATCTTTATGGTTCAAATCTCCATTATCACTCATCATCAAAGATTTACATCAAAGGGGTTAGGAAAGAGCTGATCCTTCCACATCTAGTTAGCACTAATCCCCATCGAGATGAGGTTTGAGTGTTAAATTAGGTTTCCTTTATCAATTTGAATGTTATTTCATGTTTCATGGATTTGTAGTTAGCATTTAAATAATTTCATTAGGAATGTGGATTAATTAGGTTAAATACTTGTTTTATTTGCGTAATTCAATTGTGTTTAGCCTAAATATTATTCATGTTCACACCTAGAGTGATAATCTTAGGTTTTAGACTAGATGGCCCATCTCAACAAGATGGATGTCGAGTTCCAGGGAGCCATCGATTTATTTTACATTGCATACATGCCAGAGATTCATGTGCATCGAGAATTCATGACTACGATCATGGAGTGGTGGCACTCAGAGAATTAATCCTTCAAGTTCCCAACCAGCAAGGCTACCATTACATTAGAGGATGTGTAGAGAATCCTAAGGATCCCTATTAAGGGTACATGTGTCAATTATGATCTAGATTATGGTGTAGAGGTGTTAGAGCGAGTATTGTTTGATTATGAGATGGATATAAATGATATATAGATTGATTTGAGATCATACAATGGAGTGGAATATTGACATCATTTTGGTCATAGCGAGGCTTATTTGTGGGGTGATCATGCTAGATTAGTGATCTAGGGGCTTCTTTGTTGGATGGGGCCATGTTTTAGAGTGAAATAATGAGTTAAATGATAAAAAATGGTGAAGTGCAAGAATGTGTCAAACTTTAGCCAATTTTATGTGTCTACACATTTTGACCCATGTTTCCTATCCTTATGTATGTGAACTACAAATATTCTCAATCAACCTTAGCCAAAAAGCCAAAGGTTACACAATCCAACCTCAACAATTACTCATGTGCTTTATTTTATAGAAAAAGGCTTGAACAATACTAATAAGTGGTATTACATAAACCATTTGTATAATACAATGATCTCACAATTTACCATGTCCCCCTTATTTACTTTTGGTACTAAGTTTTCCCCTTCTAATACAAGGTTTTCTCAATATTGAATATTTTAACAATGTGCAAAACCACATTAAATATTTATCAATGATATGTTACACATAACATATAAAGTGACACCAATAATTTCTAAACCATGTGATGCATACATCCCTAGACCCATAGGTGAACCGAAAATAATATTGATTCTTACATTATAATATTATGCCAGGTGAACAACACAACTTTTCCAAACATTAAGCAATCTCCTTGGATGTGGTACACAATTTTGATGAATTTTTATTGGGATTGAGATTTATAAGATCCATATTGGATCATTACATCTATTATAATATGAATGATGATATATTCCTTATTATTGTATTATATATTTAATGATATGTTGTTCTTGATAATATAAAGGACACAATTTATGAATTGAAGTATCAAATTTTAACATAGTTTGAGATGAAGGACTTAGGGGTAGCCAAGTTAATTTTAGGGATGAAGATTAGAATATATAGAGCTAATTGAAATATTTGGTTAGGAAATATTAAATATGTGAACTCAAAATTGGAGATATTTAACATGTTATCTTGGAGATCATTATGTACTCATATTTTAACAAAGAATAAGTTAGCAATTTAGTAGTATTTGAGTTCTCCTAGTGAGATGGAGATATGAAAAATGTAAATTATTCTAGTGTAGTTGGGAGTTTTATGTATGTTATGATTTGTATAATAATAGATATTTCCCAAGTAATAGGAGTTATTAGGTATTTCATGGATAATCTTTGACAAGTATATTGGGATGTAGTGAATAGGTTCTTTAGGTATTTCTAGGGTTACTTTGAGTACTTAATTTATTATCATGGTAATCCTATATAGTATTTACACTTATTGACTATTCATGGATTTATGGATACAAATTGAGTTATAGATGTTGGTAGCAAGAGATCCATTGGTCCAATTATTTTTTCACTATATTTGGTGGGCTATCAATTGGATGAACAAGTGATAATTTTTAATCAATTTTTTCATTATAGAAGTAGAGTGCATGGTAGCTGTTCATACTTGTAAGGAATCTATTTTACTTAAGATATTTTTTTCACATGTGGTACTAAGTCTAAGAGCTATTAGAGTTCCATGTGATATTCAAAGTGTCATATTTCTAACAAAGAACATAAATTTTTATGTAAGGATGAAGCATATTGATTTGTGGTATCATTTTTTTGTAACATGCTATAGGAAAGGAGGGTGATGTCATAGAAATTTGACATTGAATAATTTTGTAATTTCTTTCATGAAGAAAATAAGCACAATTTTTTTAGGTGATACTACGACTTTAGGGTCCTTTTGGTTCTTAGAAATTAGTTTATAGTGTTGGCAATCCATTTGATCTTGTAAGGAATTTTGAAAGTGAGAATTTTAGTAATGGTGCCTCAACATTTTTCCTAATGTTAAGAACATTAAACCATATATTTTTAGAATATGAAACATTAAAGCTTAATTTCTATGCTATAGAGTTAGTTTGTGTTCAAAATATGTTTTTGATTGTTTGGTATTTCTTATAGGACTCATATGGTGTATATAATTTTGAGATATAAAATTTTAAAAAATAACATGCATTAATGAACTCTTGGATGATAATTTATGACCTCTAAAAGTTGTGCCTCTTGTATTGGAAATTTAAAAACATCTACGACACAAAAAAGACTTGTAAGATGGAGTTACTTTTTTCTACCAACTTAAGATGCATTTTATTACACATCCTAAGAAATATTTAAATGGATATTGATGAATCCAAAATAGCATTATCAAGTTTGTGAGTGGATTATGATACAATTATGATAGGGGGAAGGAATATACTATTTTTATCCTATGAACATATCTTGGAATTTAGATGTTGGCTTTCAAACTAGGTATTTGGGCACCACATTTTTTGGTGATTTTAGCTCATAGTTTTTTATTGTAGCATCAAAAATTGTACTCCATTTTAAGTGAAACTAAAATTTCAAGCTCTTTTCGGAACTAGCTTGAGTGACCTTTGCATCAATGCATTAAGATATTCCCTAAGCCTTATATGTTTCCTATCAACCCAATAGAACGTGTCTACACTACCCTGAAAAGTGTCTTATCAATTAAACATCATAAAATTAATTTTGCTAAGTTCCCTAACCATGAAAAATTCTTGATTTTGGCAGACCCTAAACACCCATGTAAAACTTTGTTGAGTGTGAGAAATCTAGTCTAGGGAGCCGTATACTAGCTAATTTTCTTGCTTGACAAATTTGATTTCGTATGTTTGTTGGTATTTAATTTGGGCCTTGGTAATAATTTAATCTTGAAAATTCAAATTTAATTGAGTCCACCTAAAGTTTAATTTATTCTAAAGTCCACTATATAAACATAAATTACTATTTCAAAATTAAAAAGAGAAGAATAAGAATACAATTATATTTTGCAAAAAATACATTCAATTTTATAGGTTTTCAAGAGGAATTACAGATTTGGTCAAGTTTTCTACAATGATTGGAGTTTAATGCCAATAGAAGAGCATGATGGAATATAGGTTTTCGAGATTTCTTTGGCCATTTTAAATAACTTAGTGACTTATTTTCAGAGTGTTCTCATACTCAAGATTCAATCTACTTGTTTCCCTAAGCAAGGTATTATTGCATTTTAAATTTTCCTAAGGGTATTTGACTTTATCTTGGATTGATCTCATTGTTATCATTTAGAAATCCTTCTCTAAGATATTTGAGTAGAGTTTTATGTATTTTAGCTCATTACAACCTTATATGCACTTAAGGTTAAGAACACACTTTTTTATCAATAAGTCCATTGGCTATTTATGAAGGTACAAATACCAAAATAGAGGTTTGAATAAGGAAAAATACTATATAGCCACCCCCTTTCCCCTCTTTTCTATATTTTTTTAGGTTTAGATCTGAAGATTGATATTTCAAAGTAGGAGGACAAAAGGAAGACAAGGAGTTAAGGCTTGCAAAATCAGATATGAGGAAAGTGAAGCTAGAAAAGGGCATCCTTGCACCCTAGACCAAGTAAATTAGGCTCAAAATTTCATACCTACCAAGTGCATAGTACTCTGATCTTCCTATATTTTCTTTGAGATTTTGATTTTTTAGTTTTTATAGTGCAAAAAAAATATTTTCAGATTAGTTCTCATAGTTAAATCAATTCTATTAATCCACATTAATTTCAATCATTCCTAAGGCATTAAATAATAAAATCCAAGGTTGATCGACTCTCCTTTTAGGTTGGAAGTCAATCTCACCCCCTTTTCAATTTGAATTCTAATGTTCATTAGAAAATGATTTATTTTAGTGATCTATTTATTAGATCTAGGATACCTTTTTCAACAAAACATCTATTTTATGGTTTCTTGTATTATTTGTCCTATTTATAGGGTTCTTGATATGTTGGTTTTGATAATTTATTTACATGCATTTTTATTCTATTGTAATTAATCCAAATTTATATGTAGGTGATACTCTTATAGGGTCATTTAACTAAATTTTTATTGTAACATTTTTTTCCAATAATATAATTGGTTCATATTTTTGATTGTGGGTTTTTCTCTTGAAAGGGTTCTCTCCATGTACACATATGTTGTAGCATAACTATATGTATGTTTTATATGTGTTTCTAATTTATGTAATAATAAATATGTAAAATATACATAATACTATCCTCTAAGATCAATTTAGGAAGATTGTTTTTTGTGCCATGAATCCTTTCATTGAAGTGGAAGTATAAAAGTAGTTGATAGTTTAAATCATTGATATGTATTTGAAAGGGAATAATACATGTAAAAATTAGTTTCACCAAGAATTCATTATGGTAAAGAATAAAATCATCAATTTTTTAATATCATTCTTGAGGGGTGGAGAAAATCATGAGATAATTCAAATTAGTTTCACTAGGAATTCATTAGCTCAGCCATATAATTAATTTGTGCTATAGATTTTAAGACATGTGACCTTATAAGGTTAGTTCTAAACCATCTAGACCTTCTTGAAAACCTTTTAAAACCATTTTTTATTGTAACTTTTTGTTAGCTTCCCATTATTTTTGTTATATTATTTAGAGTATTTTGTTCTATAATTCAATGGGGGTATTGGGGTACCCCTTTAACCAATCTCTTATCTTGTTAAATAAAAATCATGATATTATTTTGAAACTACCCCTCTTAGTCTTAACCAACAAAGATGGATTGGACCTTCCTCAAAGACACTATTTCTCAGAAAGAGATAAATATTCAACCCTATACCAAAGATTCACATCCTTAACAAGAGACAAAGTGGTTCCTCTATTCAAGTTTCCCTTGTTAAGGAGGATACACCATTCATGTCCTAAATATACATGGGATTTTATTAAAGGGAATCACAATGATGGTGTAGGTTATGAAGGAACCATGTCTAAGACTAAGGGATAGGGAAAGTTATGGTGAATAAAGAATTTTTTTTGGATGATAAATTTCTTGAGGTTGAGGAACAATTCCTTGGTCCATCCTCAACTATGAATGATATTTACTATCCCCCCTCCTCTTATATAAGGGATAGTGCATATATTATAGATTATTGGCCAATAGTTTTGGTGAAATAGGAAAGGAAATTTATATCCATCATAAAATTCTTAATTAGTTAGTTTTAGGGATTAATAGAGTGAGCCTAAAAACCTCTTTTCTCACTAATAAATTTTGGAGTGAAGTGTTGATACCAAAATAAGAGGATGAGTTTAATTATAATAATTTTGAAGCCATGAAATAAATAAATAGACAAAATGATAAGAACAATAAGAAAGAAAAAAATATAGCCTCATTGTAGGACATCCAAGACATCAAGACCAACCTAAGGAGGTTAGTAGATATAATCAAGACTACAATAAAAAATAATGCAAGAAATATAATTTGGGAGAAGCCAATATTCCATTTCTCTTCAAAGAAGTCTATCCCTAGTGCACAACCAAAGGTAAAAAGACTAAGGATACAAGAAATATTGACAAAAATCACACTCATTCTATTGTAAAGAATCTTTATTTTCTTAAAGAAGAATTGGAGATTGGTGTGGTCCTCAACAAAATTATAATTTCTTGGGCTCTTGTTTAGTTTTGTTGTATCCATTTTGTGGCCTTTTTTCTTATGCTTAGGCCTCTTTACCCATTGGTATTTTTATTATAGTTTTGTAGTTTTCTTGTTGATATTTCATTGTTATTTCCTTCTTGATTTATAAAAGGGTTGGATCCCTTTCATGGACTTATTTTCCTTTAGTAAAAAAAATAATTTTCCTTTAGTAAAATACATAATTCTCCTTTATAAAATAAATAGATTATATGGATCTCAATAATTTTTATATTACTAAAAGGAGATAACACACCTTTTAAAATATTTAGGGTAGATAAATTCAAATAAGATATAATAAACAAATTACCTTAGATAAGAGATTTGTATCTAAAACATGTACTTGATTACGCTTGAGACATAAATATGATAATTTATAAGAATACCTTAAATTCAAAGGAGAGGAGACATTTAAACATGATAAACAAGATTTCCTTAATTTGAGAAAATAAATTTGAGATGAATGAAGTAAGACAATTTTCCTCTATGAAATCTAAAACTATGTGTGAATCTAGGTCAACCTGCACCTATAGCTTTTATGCCTAGATCAATAACTCTAACCTCTTTTCTATAGTAGGGAAAAATTTAGTGGCGAATCTTCTCCAATTGGTGAATTCTAGAAATCAGCCAAGTCGAAATTGGCAAATTAATCGACCCAATAGGGTGTCCAAATTGCCCATATTTTATAAATTATCGGTCCAATGCATGTCCATTTGCCAACGATTTCTTTTATGAGGCATATTTAAGAAATAAATTTTCCATAAAAGACTACACATTTCAAATGGACCGATTAATATGTTCACCTGGAATCTTGGGAGCATGTAATAAAACACCTACATATTCACCAATATTATTAAAACAACATTATATGAGAACCCATTTCACCAATTAAAATTTACAAATGGTTGCTTGTGAAGACCCATGTCGCTAATTAAATTTATAAATAGTTGCTTATGAGGACCTATTTTGCCAATAACATTTAAAAATAATTACATTTGAGAACACATTTCACCTTGAAAATTACAATGTATCACTGTATAAGTATGCACGATTTGCCAAATTTTTAATATATCATTTAAAAATCCTATGGAATTCGCCAAATATGGATTGATATAAATACAATCGAAATGGTCATTTATTCTTACACATTTTATTTAGTTTTGAGGTTCTACTTCTCGATTCGAAAGTCAACGAAAGCCGAAAATGTAGACTTAAAGGTGAGTGATCATTTATTCATAGTGTTATTAGTTATAATAATAAGTTTTCTTTATCTCTTTTCCATTCTTGCTTCAGTCTTAAAGATGATTTTGAGTAGGGAATGGGATCCATATTCTCTATCCTTCTTAAACAAGAAGACATTTTTTTCCAACTTTTATTTGAAGTGAGAGATCAATATGTCAAGTAGCAATGGTAAGAAGCCTTAGGATAATTAAGAGACTAGGAGGCCATTAAAACACCCAAAATGTAGAGGTACCATACAGTCTTACTTTGGAATTAGAAAAGCTTCTGATCCATTAGATCAAGATGGAGCTACATCATCAAATCTTCCACCAAATATTAATGAAGAAGGAATTCACAATACCTCACCACCACCGGAAGGTCAAGGTGATATTGTCATTGAGTTAAATCAAAATGTATCAAATGAGGATGACAATACCGCAAAATATGTTCCAAGGGATACCCTAGTTAGTTAGAATGAGATAATTGACTTGGATGAGGATGATGTTGGTAGCAAGAAAATAAAAGGAAAATAAAAAATGGGGCGCGAGTGGGAAATAACAAAGGAATTTTCAACTTGGTTGGTTGTCAAAGTACACATTCATTGTACCAGTGGGGGTGGCAAATGAAAATGATATTGAAAAAGAAACACTATGCAAGTGTATGATTTGTAGTTGGAAATGTGGAAGAGACAAGACGTTGTAGCTAAAGCTTGACTCTATAGAAAAACATATCGGTAAAGTTTGCAAAAATAAAATCATAGACGAAAAGGAATAATCAGTCGTACAATGGAAATCAAAGGAAGAATGTCTTCATGTTAAGTATGATGTGAAATATGAAGAGAATAACCATAGAATGCTGAATCTTGCTGAATGTCAAGGTACACTTGAGGCTCATTTTGGAAAAGCAATGGAAGCAACAATTTTTTTAAAAACTCTTTAGATGAGTGTTGTTTTTCATATTTTGTCCAGAGGGCGTCCTATGATAGACTACCTAGAATATTCTAGTTTATTATCTTATTTGGGTGTTCCTCACTTTCCCTTCTCACATTGGTTAGTAAACACTAGATGGGAATGAGAAAAATGTCTTGCTGTAGTGGAAAAGGAAGATTTAAAGGAGAAAGTAAGAGTCAAATTTTATTGCATTATCTTTAGATGAAGTTACTGTAGTAGACAATAATTCTTGGGTCTATATGCATCTGTATACTGTAAAACAACATGTTCACCAAACTCATCTTCTTTGTGTTCATAAAATGAAGGACAGTTCAACATCACAAAATCTATTTGAACTAGTCAAGAAATCTTTGAATGAAATTGTAGGTACAGATGAGTTGACAATTGCTAAAAAGTTGGTGTGTGTAGGAGCTGAAGGAGCTACAATGATGCAAGGTCAAAGGAGCAGTGTTTGCACAAAGTTACAAACTACTTGTGCACCATACATGCTTGGCATTCACTGCATGAGACACATAATGAATTTAGCATTCAAAATTGTAAGCAAGTTTCCTAGAGTATCAAAAGTTAAAAATCTAGTCTGCGAGATCCACGCATACTTCTTCTGAAGTCCCAAATGTTTCCAAGAATTTTAACATTTTGCTGAGGGAATAACACCAAGAAATAAGCTTCTCAAGGATGTCGATACCAGATGGATCTCCTTGCATGGACCAACGCAACAAGTTCTTTGAAAATATCAATCCTTGATTGGAGTGATGTACGAGCATCACAACATAGTAGACAAAGCTCCTAACCTCTTACATAGGTTAAGCAATACAAAGACACTCTTGACTTTAGCTAATCTTCTCCCCATGTTGGATGTGATGAAAAATATTGTGAAGAAAGCCCAAGATAGAACTATGTATATTTATGAATATGATAATCTACATAAACATACATGCTTGGCCCTTGATCATCTATATCTAGATCTAACACAAGAAGACATAAATTATTTCATGTGGTAGAAAATTACCGATTTGAATAATCTCGATAATTATTTACACTTTAATGCAAGCAGACACTTATGTATCTGTGTTCATGGATATGAGATACCAATGTACCATTGTAAGATAGCCAGACGCTCTAGTATAGAAGTAGCTGTTAACGAGGAAGAGTTTAATGATATTGTTAAATCTGTTAGTGATAATTTGAAGGAAATTATAAAATATCTTTCCTCAGAGATTCGTGAAAGATTCCCTTGTCATGAAATACTTGAAGCTATGGGTATTGTGTATCCTCAATTTTTGGTAAATCGAGATAACCCAAAATATTTTCATGAAAAAGTAAAAATCTTGATCGAACAATTTTTGAAAAAGGTAACATACAATGAGTAGACAATATAACAAATTTTAAATGAAAATAAGCTTAGAAAATAATGTAGGAGTTTTGCATCAGCTATGAAGGACTAGTATAAATGCATGGGCATAGAGAAAACCTTTGAACTGGGATCAATAAAAAAGGTTTGGAAAAACTTAGGTTAGAGTGAAATATTGCGTGATTTGATATCAAAATATTTCAAACTTGCTAATTTATGCCAAATAATGATATTGGGGTCGGTGGAGGACGAGAGAGTTTTCAGTACTTTGGGGTTTTTGAAATCAAAGTTAAGAAACAAACTAGAGAAGAATTCAGAAAATTGCTTGAGGATGAAAGGAACTATGTATAAAGTAAAAAAAATTCCTTTTCAAAGGGCACTCACAATCTGGAGGTCCACATGTGAAAGAAGAGGGACCGAGTTGTGCAACATAGACACTCCAAATCCAAACGCTGGTACTAGTGGCAGTGGCAGTGGCAGTGGGACTGTGACATATTATATTGATATAAATCACACAATGAATGTTGAATTTAAGACACAGGTCAAAGAAAATGAAGAGAAAACTCATAATCAAGATGACTCTTTTACTTTATCTCAAGATGAGCGTCAGTTTGAGGACCCTGACTCCATTTGGGAAATGGAAGAGAATTAGCAGCTTTTAGGTATTTATATTGCACTTCATGAATCAATTTAAATTCTCCCAAAATCCAAACTGTAGTTGATGATATTTTATATTGTATTCAATGAACATTGAAATTGAAATTGTGAATCATTGCATTTCATGATATCTTATTTTATATTGCACTTCATGAATCATATTCCAAACTGTAGTTGATGATATTTTATATTGTATTCAAATAAATTGTGAATCATTGCACTTCATGATATTTTATTTTATATTTCACTTCATGAATCATATTCCAAAATGTATTTGATGATATTTTATATTGTATTCCGTGAAATTGTGATATTAAATTTGATCTCTTAAAAGGAATTTTAATTCTTCTTTACATAAAAACCAGTCGACAACATCACACAATTACAAAAAATGTGTATTGAAAATTTAAATGTATTTTCACACACTTAATTTAAATAGTATAAATAGACCACTCTGGAGACAACCAAATAAGATATAATCATGTAGATCCACTCAACAATTGAACACTTGAAAACAAATCAATAATTACACATAACCTTCTCCATTGCATTACTCTTCAAATGATATGCATTATAAAAAAAGTTTTGATATGAGATGAAGTGGGTGGATGGGTGCAATCTATCTTCTTACTAATGCCTACTCTAATGAAAATGAAATGATATATCTTCAATTGAGTCTTGGTCTCTCTTTATATATGAGAGGCAACAAGCTATAGACCCGTTTACAAAAAGGCACCATGTTTGACAACTAAAAAATTAACATAATTGAAAACACAACACATCTTACAAGTGAATTCATCGATCCATTAATCTTCAAGTAGACACCTGTGACCACTCAAGATCTGTTCAAGGCTCCTACTCCATAATAATGCACCACTTGCAAAGTGTACTCCCCTTATGGTGCTAGCTGGCTTTCAAATTTTGGTGGTTGTTCTACTGTATCTGATGCATCTCTGGTTTGGTTGATGAATAGGTTGATGGTAGAGAGATGATAAATGTATTCCTCATTAGCATAAGTTTCCACATTGGTAGTCACACCTTTCATGTCATACTCCATATATGTCAATTTTCAATTTTATTGTGAGTATTCTACAATATTATTTCTTCATCATTAATTTCTTGTAATGCAGTGGGTAGAAACATAACGAGCTCCTCCTTCCAATTGTCTTGCTCCCTAGGATTGCCGAGGCTGTCATGGAGTGAAGGGGGCAAATAAAACTAGTCGAGGTATTCTTTAAGCATGTTGTGGTACCCATTGTGTGATTCCACCAACTTGTTGTGAGTTTGCAGTGTCTAACCTTTCATGACTTTCTTATTCAAAAGCTCCTCTCTTTTCTCAATCATATGCCCTTGTAAAATTTTATTCTCCACAAGAGCTGAGTGTGTTTGTTTGAATAATTTCCAGTATTTATCAGCATGACCCATCATTCTGTTAAATCTCTCCTTGATTATCTCAGACAACATATTATACTTAGTGGTTTTTATCTCTATTTCCAACTCCTTGCATTTATTTTAGGACTTCTAGTGACAGTTCTTCCAGTAGGATACATCTTCCAATGTATCCAACAATATTTTTTATTTCTTGAGCCATGGGGAATATAATTATGGTAAGGAGGAGGGTGGTATATCCCTCTAACTTGCCATTTCCTTCCTTAATGTATCATTTTCTTTGATCAACTTTTCAATTTGTGCTTTAGTGAATGTTTCCATATTTATATTTAACTCAACCATTTCAATGGGGTTAGTATCCCCTACGCTATGAACCAAGAGATTTCCAAACACTTGATTTGGATTACTAATTACAGTAGGAATTTTTTCTTGAGGGTATAACAACCAAATCAGCAAGGTGGCTTCATTTGGGTTGTACCCAAATCCTGAATACATCTTATCACTTGCCTCTTCTTTTAGGTGCATTATTTTATCCCCTCTCTTCCTAAAGTTGTCAAACACTATTGTAGCACTGATGTCTCATCCTGGTAAGAGTAACACTCCAGCCTCTTGAAGTAATTCCCTCCCCCTTTTAGTGGTGATGGACTCCAAATCTTTGTCTATATCTTTCCTTAATTCTTCTAGGGTGGTTGCTTCTTGTTCAGGAGTGATGTCTTTCATTTTTTGTCTCAACATTCTGACTTTATGCTCATAAACTAATGATTTAAACTCATAAGTTTTAACAAAGTCACTATCAGAGATAAATTCTTGCCCAGCCTTGGCTCTCACATCATTAGAAATCTCATCTAGCACCTCAAACCTGGCAATATTATGTTCTTGAGAGGGCTCATATTGTGTAACTGCAGGGGTACTTATCTATTTTACCTCATCATTCTCTCATCACTCTCCTCTTCATCTCCTTCACTCATGGCTATATCTATAGAGAAGATGACCTCAAGAGTGGGTTGTGAAGGTATGTAATCAAGAGGCTCTATGTTTTCAGCTTACATTTCTGAATAAATTGCTTGTGGTTCTTCAAAAACAATTGGGGGAACATCTTTTACTAGCTTATCTACATGAGTGATAAGTTGCTCAATTCTTTCCAAAGGATCTTGCACTTCATAAAATGCTCTTAAATAAGATGGGATATTCCCCCTCTTCCATGTCTCAGTAATCACAATTTTGTTGTATGCAGTCATCCTATTTTTGGTAGAGGCCTCATCATAATTTCTTATTACATCATCAACTAAGAAATGATGTTCATATCCTGATAATCCTTGTGACAACCTTGCCTTGTGAATAAAACTCTCTGTATCAAATTTATTTCTTTCATTACCCAAAGGCAAGTTGTATGGTGCTAGTTTGTTATCAATCTCCTCATATCCCTCACTAGTGACCACTGTGAAATCTCCAAAACATAAATTTCTAGGCATGATGTATTGTTTATTGTGTCCCTTAAGGTGCTTGGCATCAGATTTAGCCATCCGTCTCACAGTTTCTAAGTAAGCTATTCTGTTTGGGATTTCCCTTGGCAATAAATGTGGGGCTCCTTCGAACTCAAAGACTCTAATTACAGTACAATAACAATATGTAAACCAATCCCTCCAGTTATGATTTACCTTTTTCCTTGGGTCTTTATCTTTTGGTCTCAAGAATCTTTGTCTCTGGGGACAGGTTATAATTACATGGATGTCCCAACAATTTCATCAATGGATTCACAAAATATTCTTCAAAGTATAGATAATGTGATCCACCATACCAGCTATCCCATAACAAAGTCCACATTTGTACAGGCTTTTAATTCCCATTCTTAGCTACATCCTTTATTCTTAATTCCTCACCCTAGAACCCTCTGACCCGACCTTCATATAAAATAAAATGCATAAATAGAGAATAGTGTTTGAAATTAATGATGTCACTATTATTTTTGATCCTTTCCAACCCCTGATTCAAGGCATTAGCTAAATAGCCAGCATAGTCAAATGGTCTGGCATGTTTGCTTTGTATATCTACAACCAAGACCATTGGCGCAATTGACATAAGGGGTGGAACCTCTACTCCTAACACCTGTCCAATTGAATGATAGGTATACTAGAAATATTCTTTAAATAAATCTTCGTGAAAGGAAGGGTTTTCGTTGCTAGAAAATATTCTAAGCTGGTTCCCTTCATCCTTGGGCCTGTGTATGGGTAGCTTCCATCTTTTATAACTTGTTTCCATGTGGTTATATTCTATTAGGAGGTCTTTGATTGTGAATGGAAAATTCAAGGAACACTCTAATTGAAACACATTAGATATGAGATCTCTAGAAATAACAAGAATGAAAGCTCCATCATGTGATTGTATAGTCCTTTTGGGGTCATATTTTCTGGCAAGAGCTTTAATCAACTCTATATTGAAAAACACATTGGGCACCACTAATCTTTCTAGGTTTAATCTCCATGGGTTGTAGACTGGTTGAAACCTATATTGTTTCCTATAATGGTACATAAACAGTTCATATCCCTGTCATGGTGTCCACACATCTCCTAGACCTTTATGCTTGTCCCATAACTTATCCATAGAAGGATTTGATTGTGCACTCCTTTTGGGTCTTGGCCTTGACCCAGGGCATTGGTCTATTAGGTCCTGATTTAGAAGTCTTTTTTCTGCTTTTTTTTTCTTAGCCTTCAATTTCTCTGTGCTTTCCTCCATTGTTTAAACTTCAAGCTTTTATGAAAGAAAATTTTTAGCTGGTTTTTGCATACTTACTTGAATTTTTCTTTCCCTGGCCTTGAGCTTCACAAAAATGGTGAATTCCAATCTTTTCCTTCCTACTCTTGCTTTCAATGAATTTATCCAAATTTTATGACAAATACACAATTAACTTGAACTATAATTCACCTTAGTTCTGGCTCATAAATGCTCCACTTGTTTCTAGTCTTGTCATCGGGATTCGAGGAAGATCAGTAATTTGAATATCTCAATGATATTTACAAGCTTATCATCTCTCTCATTTTCTTCTCTTATTTGTGCCTTCAATATTGACTAAATTGATTTTACATGACCACCAATGTTAAGTAATGATGCTTTCCCTTTATTACTAGTTGTAGGAAATAAATCTTAGATGCAACCTTTATCAATATTTTCTAAGTCTTGAATGGCACATTTTGTACGAGTGCACACTTGTAAATTTAAATTTTAGAATTATTTTAGATTATGTTTTGTGTGCAATCTAGTAATTTGAATGTTTTGATTATTAAAAACTATGATAGATGTTGAATGTTTTTTTGGTTATGGTATGAAAATATTATTGATGAGTAGATGAATTATTAGAACTGTTTTAGATTTCTATTCCCTATATCTAGATATATTATTTACCAAGATCTCATTGCTCCTTTAGGTGTACATACATATATAACATGAAAAATGCAGATGTTCCACCTCTAGAATCTTTGTTTGCAAATACCACTAATGAGATTAAGAAATTGAAAGACTCATTAGCATAGGGTGCAAACCCAGGGATATATTATGAACCATGCATGTCAATATTACATAGTCTAGAAAAACTAAGAGATGAACTTGAGAGGACTACTGCATTTTCCCCAGATAGAGTAGCTGCTATTCTTTCTCGCATGCGAGAAGAAGTACATGGTGAGATTCCCCTTAAACAAATATAGGATAGTGTGACCAAAGTAATGATAAAAATCAATTGTTTTCCATTTTATCAAAATGTACTTAAGGTTAGGGGATACCAGGTCACTAGATGTGTCGATCATGCTATTGCCTCATTGATCCACCCACAATTTCTCATAGCACATGGTCAGTACCCAAACAATGACCAGATTCCATTATATTTTGTTCAACAGTTGTATGTTGAGGTCCATTTGGGCCTCAAAGTCAACTACCTGGACATTCCACCATATGCTGGTCAAGGGTGTGGCAAGATTGCTAATAGGCCCACCTATTATCAAGTAGATAGACTAGCCCTAGTATTTAGGGTATTGGTTGGTGAGAGGTCTCTTGCTCTCACCCCAAATTTAGCCCCCATAGTAGATGAGGTTGTCATTGCTTCCCAAAAGGAAGCAATTGACACTGTAGGTGACATTGCAGCTGCCATCACTAGGATATCTAATGATCGTGTAGGTCAGTATTTGATGTCTAGACATCCTCAATCCATGCCATTTTCAGCACAGTGGACCACCATGGATCCTTATATAGTGGTGGGCATCCCTACTCCCACAGATCTTGAGGCACTTATAGAAGATATGGCATGCAACCTGACTCTGCATTGTTTGGTTGAGGACCTCTTGGAGGCATATGCCTTCATTGCATCAAACTATGGGATTAGTGTAGATCATGTTAGAGATCATTTGGTATGTGGAGATTGTTCACTTCCAAGATCCCATCACTCTAAACCCAACACTAGTGCACATTAGGATCCACCATTTGATCATTCGGCAACTGCATAGACTATGGGTTTTACTGAGATGTTGATTGGTGCCAGTTCGTTATCTCTGATGCCATCTCACCTACATAGTCCTCTTCACTCATCATTTGTGGCATGACATGGGATAGATCAGATGGATGTATATGTTGGTTTGTCACTTGACCGAATAGTTGATATGGTGGAGGCAACCATTTCAGAGGACTCAGGTCATTCGATATCAGATGATGTGCATGTATGTGTGCATGTTTCAATTCCTTTTTAATTATTTTTAAATTTTATTTTTAACTAGATATTCATGTACTGATATATATATGTATATATATTGTCATGGAACTACCTCATGTCAGTCCTAGCCTTGTTCCAGATCGTGTACATCAATGTGACTCTGTGGATGAATCTGCTACTAGTGGACATGCGAGTTTTAAATTTTTATATATACACGTGTATATGTACATGCATATGTATGCATAGATCTAGATAGATATTTAAAAATATACAAGTACATTCTTAAAAATAAATTTCATAAAATTTATTTAATATAAATTATATGTATTTAACACATTTTGTACACCATTTTATTTGTAGGGCTCAACACATCCATTAGAGTAGGACCGTTCTCATTCAGATGGTCATTCAATTAGGAGTCGATATTCATATTAGGCCTTGCACTAGATTTATGATCTTTACTAAATGTATTTTCTTATATGATGATCTTTAGTATTTGGCATTTGATGATCTCTAGCTTACATTTTCTTATATGATGATCTTTAGTATTCAACATTTGATTATATGATGATCTTAGATATGATCTTTAGTATTCCACATTTGATGATATGATCTTTAGTATTCCACATTTGATGATCTCTAACTTAACATTTTATTTTATGATATACATACATTTGGCTCATTTCTTATAATATGTTACATGTTTATACATTGATATTGATATATTTACATGTTTATATGATATATGTATACATTTGCTTATTTGATGATCTCTTACAACTTACATTTCCTTATATGATATACATTTGATCTCTACTATAATTTTAGGAAATGAATGCCACTTTATAATTAAGTTCATTCATGTTGATCACAATAAATATTTTGCACACGCACACCTATTGAATTTTATAGTAAGCAGTCAAAAATTATAAAATAAATGACTCCCAAGCTCAAGTAAACTAATGATGTTTTATAAATGAGGGTATTTACAAGCCTATAATTTATTAATGCACATGTTCTTCTAGTTTTAAAATTTGATAGAAATGATGAAATTAAAATCTTGATAGAAAGTAAGAACAAATAAAGTGCATCACTTTGTGGTACACAAAACTCCTATTTTTTAAAAATGACTTAACATGAACCATTGAGGAGTTGAGAACAAAATATAATTATAAAGAATTTAGGTAGGAACATTCCTTTTATAATTATATACCATCCTTCAAACACTTTCCCTCTAAGTTATAAAATTTAATGTTAAATTATTTCATAAACAATCTCTTAATCTACACCATTATTAAATTATAGGAAAATTTTATTCTTTGACACATTAAGAAAATTCAATTCAAATTACACCTCTATTATCTTTTTGACAAGTAATTTTTTTCTAAAATTACTAGATATGTTGCATATCTATACATTAAATAACAAAAAACTCCACAATGAAATAACTTGTTTGATTACCACTTGATTCATTTAAACTAGGATCTAGTTATTCCATACACTAGAATAATTTTTTTCCCATATGCATATAAATACAAGCTTATTTTTCATTATTCCATATCAAATTTCAAGATTAATTCACATTTATATCACTTGGAGCACAAATTTTGGAGAAGAGGTTTTTGCACATTTATCAAGGAGGCAAATATTGGAGAAGACAAATTTTCATTATTATCAATCAAGGAAAAGTTTGGAGGATAATTTAACTAAGTTGGTAGAGGATTTTTTTTGAGTCATCTTTAACTTGAAGAAGAAAATGGGACAACAAAGAAAAAGAAAAAATGCGTCTCAACGAAAAATATCAAAAGAAGAAGAACAAAAGAGGTGTGAACAAAACTTGGAAAATTATCATAGAAAGAAACAAGGTACATGCTTGTTTCTTCTCTCTCTCAGTATCTCAAGTGTGTGTTTAGGACGTTTATTAACACCTCAATTTTTTTTGCTTATAAATATATTTCCAATTATGAAAACCATGTTAGATTTAACTTGGAAACTTTAATACTAAAAAATAGTCATCTTGCATAGACATTACCTAAATTGCTTATCATCTATTTCCAATTGCTTTTGTTCCATGGAATTCTTAAGTTCAAAAATCTTTGATTTTATTTGTTTCAACTCCACTTAAATAACTCATAGTCTCTCACTTTCTTTGCTTGCATGTAAATTCAAACAAGTAGGAAATTCTCAAGTTGAAGTTGAGCCAAATTTAGATATTGGATCAAACGAATCCACTAAAGAACACATGGATGTTGAAGTTAGGGAGGAGACCCAAGTTCAAAAAATTCTTGTTGGAGAGGGGCTAGGACCACTTCCTTCTATTGGTTTGGATGAGCATATAAAACTAGCTGAAACTTCTCTCACTTATAGCATCATGTCTTATTACTTTGTTTGCTTGCATACATAAACTTCACTTATATAGAATCATCTCTCACTTTCTTTACAAAATATTTTGTGACATGTAGAAAGGGATCAACAAGAAAGAAGTTCTCATGCTGAAGTTGAGCCAAATCTAGATATTGGATCAAATGAATCTGCTGAAGAACACATGGACCTTGAAGATAGGGCTTGGAGACCCAAGTTCAAACAATGCTTGTTGGAGAGAGGCTATGATCACTTCCTTCTACTGGTATGGATGAGCATATAAAAATAGGTGAAACTTCTCCCACTTATAGCATCATGTCTTATCACTTTTTTTTCTTGCATACATAAACTTCACTTATATAGAATCATTTCTCACTTTCTTTGCAAAATATTTTGTGACATGTAGAAAGGGCTCAACAAGCAGGAAGTTCTCATGCTGAAGTCGAGCCAAATCTAGATATTAGATCAAATGAATCCACTGAAGAACACATGGACCTTGAAGATAGGGAGGAGGCCCAAGTTCAAACAATGCATGTTGGAGAGGGGTTAGGATCACTTCCTTCTATTGGTATGCATGAGCATATAAAAATAGCTGAAAAGGTGATGAAACAAATTTCTTATAGAAATTTAGATCATTTACTTCAAATGGATATGGAGAAGCTGAAATGTTATGCCAACTAGCCTTATAATAAGAGAAAGAGGTCAATGACTAAATCTATAAATGGAATAATCAATCATCATTTCAATCATCTTGATACACTTGAAAAAACCCAATTGTTATCACGTTTACTTCTTCGTAATGAGATGAAAGAGTCATTACATTTGTTGGTTGTACATTCAGCATCAAATAAGAAGAAACACATGGGATTACAAAAGGATATTGGTCAAAATGTTAAAAAGGGTTTAGATTCCATTGGGAAAGGATCTCGATTAGTGGATAAGGCCACTACAAGAAGGGTGATGTTGACATCTATTGTACATCAAGACATAACAAGAAAAAGAAAAATGTCTGCACTTTCAGCTAAAATTGGTTATAGTAGAACCACATTAATAAAAATGAGAAAAAGAGAAAATTTATGGATGAGAGTTCAGAAGGCAATTGGGCAATTATGTGTAGAGCTCCCCATTCTGACATGATTGAAGATGTTATTAGGAACTTGATCTCAAGTTTTTGGCATGATCAAACTCATCCATCATCAAATACTAGAGATGTTATGAGACACAAGACTGGGCCTGGGATTTATGAAAATCATATCAAACATTGGCTAGACATAACATAATTTGAGATGTATATGAAATTTTGTAATACATATCCTCATATAAAGATTGGGAAAACAATGTTTGAAAGGTTAAAGCCATATTATGTGAAGATAAACAAGTTTTTTGAAAATTGTTATTGCCATTATCATATTGAATTTGATCTCTACTATTAGGTGTTTCGAAAGATGAGAGAAGAAAGTTGTGGATTTCAAAATGTACCTCCTAAATAGGCAAGTTTTTTCATAAAGGCTCTATTATGTGATCATGAAAATGGACCTCAAATAAACTACATGAAAGGAATTTGTGAGACATGTGGAAATTTGGCTAAATTTCCTTCAACAAATGAGGATACTGACCTAACAAAGAAAGTAAATTGCAAGAGGTAAGTATTGTTTTTAGAGAGTTTATTTGTTTCAATTTGATTAGATTTTTATTTAAATTCTCTAATGTAATGTTTCATTGATTATGTGGTTTATTACTTATTCACATATTTTACTCACACAGGTACAAGTATGTAAAGTTGCAAACAAATTTTGGGAAAGAATCCACAAGGTTGAACTATGTAGAAGAGGAGATTCCAATTGGAAAATTTATGGAAGATTTTCAAATATTGATACAACCATATATACAACATTCCTTTTGTGCTAAGTGGCAAGCACAAAAATTCCAAACATTGAGAGATACTTTCCCACTTGGAATAGTTCTATTAGTAGATGAATTTATAGAAAATTACTCCTTTGTACACCAAGAGGAGATTCAATCAGAGTATTAATTTTCAAAGTAGATCACTATTATGGTTCATTTGTGTTATCAACATGGACAATCAGAATTGGATGGTGTTGAGAGTACATATGAAGAATGAGCCATTAAGAAAGAATATCACTTTTATATTAGTGATGATAAAGAGCATGACACACTTTTTGTCCAACATTGCTTTACAATTTTTTTTGAGAATTTGAGAAGCAAGGGTGTAAAATTTGAAAAGAATTTGGTATGGTCAGATGGATGTGTGACACAATTCAAATCTTCATGGCCATTCTATGCACTTTGTAGATATCATAAAATCTACAAAATACCACATGTTTGGAGTTTTTTTTAGAGTGGGCATGGAAAAGGTGAGAATGATGGAGGAAGAGCTTGCATCAAACAAGCTTTAAGAAAGTATCAAATGAGTTATCCAGAAGATCGTATAGATAATGCACATGATGTTGTTGAATGGTGCAAGAAAAAATTTGCATCAAATGTGGTGGGTACATCCTCAAAAAAAAATTGACACATTCCACATAGAGTGTTTTGGGAGATATTGGGTATGCATAAATTACATTTTCAAAAATTTGAATTTATTAAAATTTAAAATTTATATGTATACACATGTTTTTTCACATAATTTTGTTGTTATACATGTATCAAGGTGTGGATAGAAGATCAATGCATGGATGTAAGAGGGTAGAGAAAAAACAAGATATTTGCATTGTGTTAGGAGTTCAGATAGTCGCAATGGATGGACATTACACACAAGGGATTACTCTTGTTTTTGCATTGAGTGCATTGTAGGAAACTCTCATCATGCATGCAACAACCAAGAACTTTGATATGTTGGTAAATGGGATATGGTGCCACTAGTTATTTCAAAAACATATGATGAAAATGAGGAAGAAATATTTGAAGAAATTCCTTTGATTTTAATTGATTATGACCATATTTCAGGATTGGTTAGAAAAGGTACATGTGTAAGTTTTCAATAATTTAAATATTATATATATCTAGTTAATGATCTTTAAAGTCTAGAGACATTTCTAACTTTTTAGAATTTTTTTGTGTAAATTTGGTGTACAGGAGATGTTTTTGCAGTCATAGTAGAGCCTAGAAACATCGAAGGTGTTAGCTATTATTTATTGTGTTGTGCAAAAGAGAGGAATAATCTAACACAACTGAAACAAGTGATGGAATGCTATCTCCCACAGGTGAGTTTGAATTTAAAATTATATATGCATTGTGTTCACATGTGCACATTAAATTATAAACATTAAATATATATTGTACAAACCTTGAGCATGAAAATTTTGTACATGTTCATATGTCTTACCTTAGGTTCATGTTTGTACCATGCAAGTTTTGTTGTAGTGCAAGGGACATATCTAAAACAATTCAAAATTGTTCAACATGGGATTCATTTTGTTGAATATCAACTTGATAACAAGGTATATCAATATAGTCACTTAATAATTGCTATCACCCTACATCTTCATGCAGTTCCACATGCATGTGGCCGAAGAAAATAGAGACTAGATAGTGAAGATCATCAAAAAATTCTACATGTTATTGAAGAGTAGGCTGAACTAGAATCTTTGACTTAGATTATATCCATGATTTTCAAGTTCACTTGTAACCCTATACATGTTCAAGTGAGAACTTATAGTAACTTGTACATAGTTGTAAATCATTTTCTGTAAATTACAATTATATGTACATATTTGTTCCATGAAATTCTTTAGTTCAATAATCTTTGATAGCATCATCTCTCACTTTTTTTGCTTGCATGTAAACCCACATATATGCTTTCAATACATATTTGAAACCTAGTGAAGTTTTTTAAAATCATTTTGCCTAAATTATAATTATATACAACTTATATTTGTTTCATGGAATTCTTAAGTTCAAGAATATTATATACAATGTATACTTGTTCCATCGAATTGTTCCATGGGAAATTATGTAAATTTTAAAATTAAATATTATCTAATTATAAAATTATTGGACACATATTTAAAACATAAATTAATGCAAATAAAAAAATAAAGTTTCCATCAATTTAATTCACAAAAAATACCACAAATGGAAATAGAATGTTCCCTTCTACCCTTAAGCCTTAAGCCTTAAACCCTTAAACCCTCTACCCTCTACCCTTTACCCTTAACCCTTAAACCTTAAAACCCTCTACCCTCTACCCTCTACCTTTACACCCTTACACCCTCTCTCACTCACTCACTCACTAATTCTATCTCAAGCTACCCTCTAATCTTAACCCTTTAACCTTAAAATCCTCTACCCTTACACCCTTAAACCCTCTCTCTCTCACTCACTCACTAATTCTATCTCGAGCTCCCCTCTACCCTTAACCCTTAACCCTTAAACCCTAAACCCTTCTACCATCTACCATTTATCTCTCTCCCACTTCCCCCTCTCTCTCTAAAGTCTTTCCCTCCTACCCCCTCTCCCTCTCTCCCCTCTGCCCTTAACCCTTAAACCCTAAACCCTTGTACCCTCTACCCTTAACCCCTTAAACCAAACCTTGTACCCTCTACCCTCTATCTCTCTCCCGCTCCCTCCATATCTCTCTCTCAAGTCTCTCCCTCCTACCCCTGAGCTCCCTCTCTCTCTCACTCTATCCCTTTCTCCCCTCTACCCTTAAACCTTAAACCCTAAACCCTTGTACCCCCTACCCTTTATCTCTCTCCCACTCCCCCCTCTCTCTCAAGTCTCTCCCTCTCTCCTCTCTACCCTTAAACCCTCCATCCTTAAAACTTTGTACCCTCTATCTCTCTCCCACTCCCTCCCTCTCTCTCTCTCTCACAAGTCTCTCCTTCCTACCCTCTCCCTCTCTCAGGTCTCTCTCTCACTCACTCAAGTTCCTTCTATCTTGAGCTCCCCTCTACCCTCTACCCTTAACCCTTAAACCCTAAATGGGTCTTAAACCATGTACCCTCTATCTCTCTCACACTCCCTCCCTCTCCCTCTCCCTCTCTCCCCTATACCCTTAACCCTTAAACCCTAAACCCTTGTACCCTCTACCCTTTATCTCTCTCCCACTCCTCCCTCTCTCTCTCTCTCTCAAGTCTCTCCCTCCTAGACCCACTCTCCATATCTCTCTCTCTCTCTCTCTCTCTCACTCACTCCTATCTCTAGATCCCCTCTACCCTCTACCCTTAAGCCGTAAACCCTCTCTCTCTCTCTCTCACTCACTAATATTCTATCTCAAGCTCCCTCTCCCCCCTCTACCCTTAAGCCTTAAACCCTAAACCTTTCTACCCCCTACCCTTTATCTCTCTCCCACCCCCCCCTCTCCCTCTCTCCCATCTACCCTTAACCCTTAAACCCTAAACCCTTGTAACCTCTACCCTCTATCTCTCTCAAGTCTCTCCCTCCTACCCTCGAGCTCTATCTCTGTCTCTCTCACTCTCTCCCTCTCTCCCCTCTACCCTTAGCCCTTAAACCATAAACCCTTGTAGCCCCTACCCTTTATCTCTCCCACTCCACCCTCTCTCTCTCAAGTCTCTCCATCCTACCCCCTCTCCCTCTCTCCTCTCTTCTCTTAAATCCTCCACCCTTAAACCTTTGTACCCTATCTCTCTCTCCCACTCCTTCCCTCTCTCTCTCACAAGTCTCTCCTTCCTACCCTCCCCCTCTCTCAGGTCTCTCTCTCTCACTCATTCAAGTTCCTTCTATCTCAAGATCTCCTCTACCCTTTACCCTTAACCATTAAACCCTAAACGGATCTTAAACCCTATACCCTCTATCTCTCTCACACTCCCTCCCTCTCCCTCTCCCTCTCTCTGCTCTCCCCTTAACCCTTAAACCCTAAAGCCTTGTACCCTCTACCCTTTATCTCTTTCCCACTCCCCCCTCTCTCTCTCAATTCTCTCCCTCGTAGAACCACTCTCCGTCTCTCTCTCTCTCTCAATCCTTTTATCTCTAGATCCCCTCTACCCTATACCCTTAAGCCTTAAACCCTTAAACCATCTCTCTCTCACTCACTCACTAATATTCTATCTCGATCTCCCTCTCTCCCCTTAACCCTTAACCCTTAAACCCTAAACCCTTCTACCCCCTACCCTTTATCTCTCTCCCACTCCCCCCTCTCCCTCTATTCCCTCTACCCTTAACCCTTAAACCCTAAACCCTTGTACCCTCTACCCTCTATCTCTCTCCCACTCCCTCCATATCTCTCTCTCAAGTCTCTCCCTCCTACCCTCAAGCCCCCTTTCTCTCACTCTCTCCCTCTCTCCCCTCTACCCTTATGCCCCCTACCCTTTATCTCTCTCCTAGTCCCCCCCTCTCTCAAGTCTCTGCCTCCTACCCCCTCTCCCTTTCTCCCCTCTACCCTTAAACCCTCCACCCTTAAACCTTTGTACCCTCTATCTCTCTCCCAATCCCTCCCTCTCTCTCTCTCGCAAGTCTCTCCCTCCTACCCTCTCCCTCTCTTAGGTCTCTCTCTCTCACTCACTCAAGTTCCTTCTATCTCGAGCTCCCCTCTACCCTCTACCCTTAACCCTTAAATCCTCAAAGGGTCTTAAACCCTATACCCTCTATCTCTCTCACACTCCCTCCCTCTCCCTCTCCCTTTATCCCCTCTACCCTTTATCTCTCTCCCACTCTCCCTTCTCTCTCTCAAGTCTCTCCCTCCTAGACCCACTCTCCATCTCTCTCTCTCTCTCATTCCTTCTATATCTAGATCCCCTCTACCCTTAAACCATCTCTCTCTCACTCAGTCACTAATATTCTATCTCAAGCTCCCTCTCCCCCCTCTACCCTTAACCCTTAAACCCTAAAACCTTCTACCCTCTACCCTTTATCTCTCTCCCACTCCCCCCTCTCTCTTTGAAATCTCTCCCTCCTACCCCCTCTCTGTCTCTCCCCTCTACCCTTAACCCTTAAACACTAAACGGGTATGTGCAGGATCATGATGGGCCAAAAAGTTGCGATATCTAAGTAATATGATGGCCTATGTGGCTGACAATATTTTTTACCCAAAATTGATGAAATTAAAAGGGTTTTTAAAGGAGATTCTTAGCTTTCCACAAATATAAATTATGCTTTACTTTGAATTTAATAAATAATTATTATTCATTTTCTATTTGAATTACGACTAAAGTCCTAATTGATAGGTTGATTGAAAAACACCTATAGATTTCAAACGGTATCACATTTTTTAAATCCGAAACATTCATCACATTCCATGCTTCACATAATATAGGATTAAAAAAGAAAGAATTGAATTTCATGAAGTTTTGACCAAGTTAAGGTGGTTAGACATATGAGTTTTAATATTTTTAAAAAATTGTAATAAAAAAATCATAATTAATTATTTACTTGGAAAAAAATTACAAAAAGAAATGCATCACATCGGGATATGAGTCCCTTAATTATATCTAAAATATTATAAAAAAATATTACCATTTTATTGTCGTTAGGGTGGTCAGATAGACACCTACTTCTTATTTCTTCCCTGAAATTTAATTACTACTGCATTGAAATTTCAAATTCTTACCAAATAGATTTAAAAAAAATAAAAATAAATTTAGTAGTTTAGAAACTAAATTCAATTTTCTACAGATTCTATTCTTACATATTTTTGAAATAATATAGATAACTTATTCAAATTTTTACGTCAAGTTGCCTAACTTTGATTTTCTGAATTTTATTGCCACTTAAGGGCCTGTTTTTTCCATGATGATCCTACACATACCCAAACCCTTGTACCCTCTACCCTCTATCTCTCTCCCACTCCATCCCTCCCTCTCTCTCTCTCTCTCAAGTCTCTCCCTCCTACCCACTCTTCCTCTCTCAAGTCTCTCTCTCTCTCCCCTCTACCCTTAACCCTTAAACCCTAAACCCTTATACCCTCTACCCTCTATCTCTCCCCCACTCCCTCCCCCCCTCTCTCTCAAGGCTCTCCCTCCTACCCACTCTTCCTCTCTCAAGTCTCTCTCTCTCTCTCTCTCTCTCTCACTCTTTCTATCTCGAGCATTAGGCCTGTACCACTAGATAGGACTTCCAATGTGGCTTCTTTGGAGAGAATGCATGGAAACATTTATTTGCATCGGTTCTGAGTTGTATCACAATTGCAATAGTTCAATGTTAGTACAAAAATCACTAATCTTGATCCATGCAAAAGGAAATAGTGTAAGAAGCATCAAGTATAGGTCACAACATAACACATAGGTATCTTTACATACAACATCCATAAGTTTCTCCACTAGATCTAGGTTGTTCATCAGTATGAGGCCAAATTGTCTAGTTGCTTCAATTTTATGTGTCATGGGTTTTGGGCCGATGCCCCTTGGAAATTGACACAAGTATTCTTCATAGTTAAGAGTTTCCCTACCATCTTCAATACTTCTAATCTAGAGAGGCTCTTGAAGCTGAAGCATTTTCATCAGCTCATCCATGGCTACAATGGCCAGTTCTGCAACCAGGGATCTATCTATCCCCACCATAGCCCCCTATTCGGCTTTGAACATCAACAAAAGATCCTTGTAGCAACAATAATTCAAAAGGAGGATTTAGAGAAGAATGGAAGCCATCAAAACTGTTGGCCCCTGCACCCATTCGTAGCTCCAAAGATGCACTGTGCATTGCAGGAAGAGATGTCAATGCTATGGGCCTTATGTAAAATTTTCCAGACATAGCTGTCATTCTCTCCAGTTGAAAAAATCCATACTGCAGGCATTAAAAAAAACATAAGAATAGTTAAAGAATACCCATAAGCACAAAGCTAATGAATCTTCAACTTCACTGCTTAGGTGGTTTAAAGCATGAGAACAAAATAACCTTCTGGGTCTCTAAATCTTATATAGCATATGATATGAAGCAATTTCATCATGGTGGGAAAATCATTGCACTAAAAAGATTTCTAGAGAGAATAAAATCCAAGAGGTTCATAGGGTTGTAAATGCATTAGAATCAAAATAGGCACAACTAAAAAAGGAGTGACTAATAATCCTTTTAACCATAGTTTGCATTTGAGAATACAAAAATATGGAATATGCATCATCAAATTAGTTAGGCTATGCAAACGAACCTCATCTTTCAACCAAATATTCTCAATACACATTTTTTGCTCTTGAAGATTGAATTTTGCAATAACAATAGGTCTTCCACAATTGGCGCATATGGGATTTCTCATGGCTTCTTTAATTTCCATGTTCTCCATGCGAAGCTTCTCGTTATATTTAATCTAGTGTGGTGGAAGCCCCAATTGCTTACTCATAAGCTGCCTTTGCTTCTCATCCGGGTGAGGGCACTCTTTGAAAATCTTGTAGCAAAGCCAAAATAGCATTAAAGTCAGAAACAACAATTCTCAACGAATGACAAGTATTGAATTGTTTAGTCAAAAAAGGGCATATGCTTCCATCTCCTAAATCTACTGAGGAGTATACATGTGATAGCGCTTCTTTTTGGGATGGTTATCTTCCTGCTCATCACCAAATCCATTCCCTTCCATGTTGTCACTGCCAAACTTGCTCTCATACTCTTCATTTCTTTGTCTCCCAAGCTGAGACTCTCCACCACAGTTGCCAAACATGTCTCCTTTTCCTTCCATATATATATTATAATAATATATAATTAATAATAATTATATATTATTATTATTATAATATATTGTAATAATAAGTATATTATATATTATAATATAAAAAGTATATAATTTATATTTATATTAATATTATATATTATAAAATAAACTATTAAAAAATGACCATAAATTATTATCATTAATATATAATTAATAGCGTTCTCCTTCGAAAATGTATTTCCTCGAACTATTATATATATTAAAGTGACGATGTCGGGTTTTCTTCCTGATTCTTTCTCGGTTGAGTTTTGAATTAGTTTTATTAATATATTATAGTGGCTTGTCCACTTTTGCCTAAAAATAAAATAAAATAATATATTATTACTATTATAATATATTATTACTATTATAATATATTATTATTATTATAATATATTGTAATAATAAGTATATTAATATTATATATTAAATAAAATAAAACTATTAAAAATTATAAAAGTATAAAAGTATGTCAAGGGGTTCGACCGAAACAAAATTTTCGACCGAACCCCCTATCATACATTTTTAAATTTATATATTTTAAAGTGGTTTGATCAAACATGGGTTCAAATGAACATATTTTTTTGGTTCAACCAAACCATAGTTCGACCGAACCACCCTATTTTCACCTTCTCCCTCTTGGGCACCAAAAATGTCCAAAATTTTGTACTTTGAAGGTTGATTTGAGAATGAAAATGGAAGAGACTTCACAAACCCAACTGGTATCATGTAGCCCTTAGAACGAGCTATCCAACAAATATAATTTTAATATGTTTTGGTTTTATTATCTATTTGTTTCTTAAGTTTTATTAAATATAGGTTTTTCACCAAAAATGAAGCTCTTTGTTTTGCACATGTGGAAAAATAGAAGATTATTATTATTTTTTTTTGAAAAATATGAGTGCACTAGATATTGGTGTCCTTGATCCAACAAAAAAAAGAATTTCGATACATACAATAAAGTTACATGTTATATGGTCGCAATATGTCTGAATTGTAATTGGTTTGACTTTGAAACTTGATTAAAGAAAAATATTCAATAAAAAACTATCTAACCAAGTGGAAGCACTAGATATCAGAGTTACAAATCTAAATTCAAAAGAATTATAATTTTATCCTTCATGGAAAAAAGCTATGCGTTATACGGTGTGCGTCACTTTTTAAAAATGTTGCTTTTTGAAAAAATCCAGTTTTCGTGGGAGATGGAAAAAGAAGTGCAATTTGATTCCAAAAATTTTGAAAAAGATATTTTTAGAATCTACAGAAAAAATGTGATGAGACTCTAGTTTGCATCATCTTCTAATTCCTCATGGTTTAGCCACTATAGGTGCTTAGATGTGAAGATTTAGTTAAAAAAAATAAAATTTAGTGTCCAGTTTGGCCAAAAATTGTAAACCACTATTGTGGGTTCACCCCATATAAATTGTTGTATGTCCTGATTGTCTTTTGGTGCAATGCCATAATTTTTGCTAGCAATTGTTAAAAATAAATACCATTCTCAACAACACTTTTCTCCATTGCTATTTTGACCTCATCCCAAGAATCCTTGTTGCTCAAGTTTTTAAGCAAGGGTTTACTTTGATGTTGAATTCTACTTGCAACATTCTTATTGGCCATAATAATTGATTTAATGATGTCACATGGATCATACTACCAGTGATAGATAGCATCAAAATCAAAAAAATTCAAAAGATTATGTGCCACACTAAATTCTTTTCTCTCAAATGTGAACCCTCCACATGAAAAAGGTAAAGAAGGAAATAAGGTCTTCTTTTGCTGACTGAGAAAGTGTAGTTTATCAACACTTTGCATCCGCCTTACATTTTCCAATGCAAAAACCCTTTTTGTCACATGTATTGGAAGTTTGTATGGTTGTAATCCTGATCCAAAAAATCTTAGCACAGTATATTCTTCCATTAAGTACCAATCAACCAATTGTATTTCTTTCCCTAGTTGAATGCAGTTTCTATATGACATAGGCAATCTAGGCATTGGAGTATTTGTAATTTCTTGATGCAATGGAGCCAAAAATTAGTCTACAAAATGACTATAGTTCCTTTGAGAATCATGCATCCTTATCTCAGTGTTCCATTCATATACTGGAGCCATTTTCTTTTACTCAACATTACTATAGGGATGAATTTGAAGCTTGTTGGTCTGAAACATTCCTCTAAATTTGAATAGAAAAAGATAGCACAAGTAGGTTGTCAACCTAAATTTCTTTGTGGAACCTCCTTTAGTCATTAAAAATGATTTCTGCATGGATTCTACAATGTGCTAAATAAAATTATATTTGACATGTGGAACACCATAATGGATATTATATACCATTTCAAGGAGGCTTGCACCCATTTCCAAATTACTATCTAGACCGAGGAAAAATGCTAGCATAGAAATAGTATCCTGAACCCATGGTTTAAAAATATCCAAATCATAAGGAGGCTTATGATCACATTTCAATTTGTTTCTATCTTGAACTATGTTATTTAATAAAGCATTTTTCTCCCTTTCTTCCACTGCTTCATAATCACTAGCAATACTTTCTAGGTCAATGTGGACATTCCCAAATTCTTTGGTTGTAAACCCCAACACTTTTCCAAGTTCTTCTGCATTAATGGATAACAATTCTTCTTTTCTATCTTTATTAACAGTTTCTCTTTTGTTATCATCATAATTTTGGGCATAGACCATGATAAATTTTGGGCAAGGGAAAACCACATGTAACATCATGCGCCCTAATCCAGTTACCCATGGTGCACTGATACTATTAACTTACATTTTATTTGCAACCTTATTTGAGATTAAAATCTAAGTTTTGAGGTACGCCTACCATAGATTTCAGGATCATAAATATCATGGTACCCATTAGTGAAACCTAGCGTTTTAAGCAATTCTACATAATGTGTTTTTTTATTAGACATTTCTCTAGTGGTACTGGTGGTAGACATGCTTATACAATGTGAAGTTGTGAATTCCCTAATACCTATTAGTCCTCAATTTTTCTTGTCTCTAAACCCAAACTTCAAAGTTTGAGAAAATAAGATTTTAAGAAATGTCTAACAATGAAACATAGTTCTAGGAATTCTTGCACTTACCTAGATTTTGACTCTTGAAAAGATTAATGCTGACAGTCATGAAAAATGGAATGACTTTGTTGGAAGTGGAACTATGGAACCCAAAATAGGGCGGTGCACTGCAATGAGCAATCTGAAAACTGAAATCTCCTCATGTGCTGACCCTCTCACTTAAAAAAATTCACTTGACACTTAGCAATACAAAGTGATTTTTATCTTGAAATTGGAACATTAAAGTGAATGAAACATCTTAGGTCTACATGTTGCAAATTCTAAACCATTGATCTTTCTAAATATAACGGTTATAGGGTGATTTTGGAGGTTTAAGTTCACATGCCTATTGCTCTGTGCATTTAATTCTAGAATGCAATTACAACCATACATCAAATGTTCATTGAACAGTTGAAACTTGAGTAATTTATGATATGATCTTAAAAAAATAAACATGTGTTTTAAAGTTGTTTTAAACTTTAGTGCGCTAGGATTGAAATCAAGGCCAAGGGGTCAGCAAATTAACGTTGCAAAGGACTTAAAAAATGAATAATGATATCGGGAACCATGGGAGAAGGTCAACGATAAATTAGAAATCAATAAAATTTTGATAAACCCTAACAAGAGTGACAAATTTTAGTGTTTATAATGGCTTTTGTTAATTTGATGGAAAATTTCTTTTTTCATTTGTATTGCTTTATGTTTTACTTTTAAATTTCTTAATTTCTAAAAGGAAAAAAACCTGACTTGAATAGATTCATTGACACTGAAGTTCTGGACTTAGAAAATAACTCTTTACTATAATTGTAAATGAATAACAAAGAATAACACAACACAACGGGTATGTACAGGATCATGATGGGCCAAAAAGTGGCGATATGATGGGTATGTGTAGGGTATGTGGCTGACGACTTTTTTTTTACCCAAAATTGATGAAATGAAAAGGGTTTTTAAAGGATATTCTCAGCTTTCCACCAATATAAATTATGATTTACTTTGAATTTAATAAATAATTATTATTCATTTTCTATTTGAATTACAACTAAAGTCCTGATTGATAGGTTGATTGAAAAACATCTATAACTTTCAAACAATATCCCATTTTTTGAATCCAAAATATGCGTCACATTCTATGCTTCACATACTATAGGATTTTAAAAAAATAAATTGAATTTCATGAAGTTTTGACTAAGTTAAGGTGGTCAGAAATACAATTTTTTAGATTTTTTAAAAGTTGTAATAAAAATTTCATGATCAATTATTTATTTGGAAAAAAATTACAAAAAAATATGCATCACATCGGAACATGAGTCTTCTACTTATATATAAAATATTATAAAAAAATATTATCATTTTATTGTGGTTAGGGTGGTCAGACAGACACCTACTTATTTTTTCCCTAAAATTTAAGTACTACTGCATTGAAATTTCAAATTTTCACCAAATAGATTTTATTTTTTAAAAATAAACCTAGTAGTTTAGAAAATACATTCAATTTGCTATAGATTCTATTCTTACATATTTTGAAATAATATACATAGATTATTCAAATTTTTACGCCAAGTTGACTAACTCTGATTTTTATGAATTTTTTGCCACTTTAGGGCCTTTTTTTTCCATGATTATCTTGAACATAGCCTAACCATTTGTTTTATTACAATTGGATTACAATGTCACATTATTACATCTCTTTTTAGAGATGAGTAGTTGTAGAGCAAGAAAGCTCCTATTCTATATAAATAACATATGTCACTTTACATAGACACAATTTATTCCAAGCTATTGCTCGTTACAATGGATTACAAATTGATTATGATTTCCGAGCTTCCACTGGTGACAAATTAATACAAACGTAACTCTAAAAATAAATGCATATTTCCAAGATTCTAATGGTGACAATGTAATACAAATGTGGCTGAAAATAAATGCAAGGGATTTGCCAACCATGCTGAGAAAAAGGGGGCTCCAATCATGCTGGGAAAAGGGAGCTGTGAAGATACAAAATGTACTTATCCCCTTGAGAACTAGAGTCATGTAGAAGATGTAATACAAATGTCTCTTTAAAAATAAATGCATGGGGCTTGTCAAGCAAACCATCTTGGGGAAATGGGAGCCATGAAGATACAAAATGTACTTATTCTCCTTGATAACCAAAGTCATGTACAAGATGAGGAGTAGTAAATCTGCTCCCATCTTTTGTACACAACTTCCATGCACTGGTATAGCACTTATCTCCATAAGAGCTCCTCATCTTGGTTCAAAACTTGTTTGAAGTCAAGTTAACCAAATCAAATTCTTTCCAATTCCACCCATTCTGAACTTGAAGGAAATTGGTCTTTTACTAATTACTCTATAACTACATAACTAGAGGCAGAAGAATTTACAATATCCCCAATAATACCACATCATCTTCTTCCTGAATCCTTATTAAACCTAGAAAATGAAAACCCTTATGAAACTATCCACTATCACTATCCCTATTTATGGGCCACTAGTGCCGCTACCAACATGGGTATAATGATAATCGTGATTCATGTATAATTAAAATGTTTAATTTGATTGCCGTCTAGCTACATGCAAATTGTACCTCAAGCTGACAAGCTGTCAAAATCACTAGTGCCACTCAAACAATATGAAATTATTACAAATATTGTTTCATTAAAGCTATGAGTTGTCCAACAAATTGCTTCGGATGTTCATATGGAATTAATCACTGCTAGTAGTACGATAACCACACTTTCTTCAAAAATATTAAGAATTTCAATTAAATGTGTGTCGCCAAAAAGTGTATACCTTGGCACTTTTCACTCATTTTGGCCTTTTCCATTGGATTCTGGCCTTGTTTACCTTGATCTAGTCTTGCAAGATTGCAATTCAACAATAACCTAATGGTGTTTTACTAAGGTGTTGTGAACTGTTGTAACGCATTTCCTCACTTTTCTAAAACCCTTTCAACATAATTCACCTAAATAATACCTTCTTACACCTTCCTAAGCCTTATGACAAAGTGTTGTGATGCATTTCACACTTATCTAGGCTTATCACCCCTAAATTAATTATTTTTCTATGCTAATTTGTCCCCTTTATGCACTTTTAGTCTCGACCTAAGTGTGTTTCAGGAGGAAAAGCTAATTAACTTCATTAAACACAAATTAATTCCCGACCACCACTTAAATTTTCCCAAGTGGACTAGGTCACCACTTTGGGCAACCTAGTCCCTTTAGGCATAAATTTCAAATTTAAAATAAAATTCAACGGGAATCTTGCCTCGTAAACCCTAGGGTCGGCCTATCATGTTGCATTTCAAGAAAATTAGGGTTTGAGATGTACACACAAATTAATTCCTGACCCCCACTTAAATTTTCCCAAGTGGACTAGGTCGCCACTTTGGGTGACCTAGTCCCTTTAGGCATAAATTTCAAATTTAAAATACAATTCAATGAGAATCTTGCCTCGTAAACCCTAGGGTCGGCCTATCATGTTGCATTTCAGGAAAATTAGGGTTTTAGATGTACAAATAAGGGTTTTCACCTTCATTTTGCTCTCTCCTTAGCTCATTTTTCACTCCCAAGCTCATTTTTGACATCTCTCTTCACAAGCACTCTAGCATCCAAGACTTCACAAACAAGCATTCAAGCATTAGGGTTTCACAAGCTATCTCCATTGGAGCTTCCCTTGCATATTGCAGACCATCAACAACAAAGGTTTGGTAAGCATTTCCATCAAGTTTATCATTCAATCTTTCATTCCTTTGATTTCATCTCATTTGGGTTTAATCACCTACAAAGGGGTTTGACTTAGGAAAACCCCTATTTCCTAACCCCAACATTCTCTTGGTCTTTGCATGTATTTGCAAGTTTTTATGCAGATTTGGTGAAGTACAAAGTGTTGAAGGAAGTAAAAAAATTCTCCTCAAGTCACAACCAAGCCTCAAACCCTAGAAGGAGCAAGAAGACAAGCTACTGGTCATTTTCGAGAGCTTTTGTCACAGATTGCTACAAAAAAGGGAAAAATGATCAACTAAGACCCACAAAATCAAGCCCTAATTCCTTGAAAATCCATAAGAGGACTAGGTCACCCTATTGGCAACCTTGTCCCTGTGCTAAGCCTGAAAAAGGGTTTCTGCATTTTTGGGCACCCTTTTCCTTAAAACCTGTTCCGACAGATTTTCTTGATAGGAGGACTAGGTCACCCAACTTGGCGAAAGTGTCCCTCTGCTAATTTCAAGCATTTTCTAGAATATTCTAGGACCATTCATTTACAAGGCTTCAGTTCCAGGTGCACAAGCTTTCAACTCTCCCGTTTCATTTCTGTTTTGCATACATTTAGGGCATATAGTGTAGTTAGTTTGCATTACTTTAGTTTTACTTTGTTTACATTGCATACACTTAGATTAATATCATTTTATTTCAGTTTTAGCCACACAACACACACACATATCACAAATTTCATCAATTAGCCTTCCCCCTTTGAATGCAATTGCCAAAAACCTTGTAACCACCTAGAGGCAAGAGTGTCATTCTCACACAACAAGTGATCCTAGGGTGAAAAACCCTAAGAGCCTAGTAAAGGGAATCCTTTTGCCCTAGGTCCTAGTTTTACTTTTTGGTGGTTCATTTTGGTGAACCTGACCATAGACCATTAGCTAGCTTTTTGATTTTTGCATTTCATCTTAGAGATAGCTTGCATTGCATTGAATTTTTGCATTGTTTTCATCCTAGGGTTAGTGAAAAAAGTTCTTTTAGTGAAAATTCATGATAGAATTGCACATTGCATTGCATTTTTAGCAAGAAAATACAAACAAATTTGCATTTCCAATTTCTGTTTGTACTTAAATATCAACAAAAGCATAAAACGTAGCTACAGATTCAGAAATTTTTCAAAAACAACACTACTAGGACTAAGTCACCACACTGGGTGACCTAGTCCTTTGGCATTGTTTTCTATCAAATTCCTAAAAATTTCCCAGTATTTTCTATCTTATAGATCCCTAGTTTTTCCTTTCTGTGTTTTGTTCTAGAATCTTAGTTACAAGCCCTTTTGTCACCTTTTCTTACATTGCCTTAGGGAACCGTGTTTGAGCATTTAGTGTTCCTTTGCCAATATAGTTGTGAGAAGAATTTCTAGGACCATAACATCTACCAAAAACACCATTGTTTTAGATCTTGGAACCCTCCGACTTCAAATCCTAGTATTGACAATGGTGCATTAGGCTTAGAAACCACCCTTAGTAATTCCTTGCACCTAGATGACACAACTGGTGATAACAATGACCTCCCACATGATAAGAGCTTCCATATCCATGCTGATCTCACTGATTATATACATGAAATCAGATTTTAACCCATATTTGGAATCACTCTCCCTACCATTAAGAACCTTCACCGCTTACTTGATCATGATGATGGCTTACGTGTCATGAAGAGGATTATAGAAATCTGCGAAAAACATGCACCTAAGACATCTCCCTCACCCACTCTTATGTCTGAAAAAGGAGGACCTTCTACTCCTCTCCCCTCAACCATTGCTTCTATTCTGACCTATACACCTCCTAGTGTGACAACCACTATGCAAAAGGTTAGTAATGTGGTACCTCCCCTCACCATCCCTACTTGTCTTATGGCATCCCATCCCCTCACCTCTTCCATTGTCCCTACCCTCACTATTCCTACCACTTCCCCTTCCACCACTTTCACACCTTCACCTCTCTCCCTCCCACCTCATAGCACTTACAGTGACCCTCTCATTACACAACCTTTTCACACTATAACTTATATGCAACAATAAATATCCACCATTAACCAAAGCCAATATGGCTCCCCCTCCCACTACATTCATTGTAATTTGTTGTCCCTTGACATCCTTTGCACTCCCTTGCCACAAGGAATAGAGATTCCTAGATTCAAGAAGTATGGAGGGAAGGGTGATCCTTGTGTGAAAGCATAAAGTTGTGTTACACTTTCAGCCAACTTATCAGCACAACTGAATTTAAGTATTTCTAACTAAAAATCAATTTTGGTCAAACATATGATCTAGTAATATTCATTCTAGCTAAGTTATATACTTCCATAACTTTTTCAATTAAAATTGTTGGCTAAAAATATATGGAGCACCACTTTGAGTCCAATTTACTTGAAAAACTTGAAGTTTCAATAACTCTTGCTAATTTAAATAGCATTTTTAAAAAAATATAAAAATACCTTTTTATAGATCCATAAGTGTAGTTTTCAAAAATATATTTATTTTAATAGTTTAATTATTATTTATATTTTATTTTTTATTTATACTAAATGTAGGTTATCAACATAAAATATTAGGTTGATTACCATGCCAAGGAAAAATACTAAAACTTATTTAAAAATAAAATAAAAAAATATGATGCATTAGATAAAAAAATCTATTTCAAGATGGTATATTTTTTTTCATTTTAGATAAATATTTAATATGAAAGAGAACGTCTGATGGAAACAATTGTTTTTTTATTCAGGCACATTTTAATATTTATTTAAAAATATATATTTATCAAAATTGGAAAAATATATATCCATGCACTAAAGTTTCAAGTTATAAATACACAAAAAAATTGAAAGAAAAATAATAAAATTTACAATAAAAAGTTTGACGGCCCATGCAACTTCATTTTTCAACATTTTATCAACAACTAAATTATAGTGTTAATTTATTAAAAACTAGTTTAAAATAATTATTAATTTAAAAAATAAAAAATAAAAAACATAAAATATAATAAAAAATACATATTTTACTAGTTTACATCATTTCAAATTTCAAAACATATATGCCACTTTTTAGTGATTGAATTTTAAAAGTTGGATCAATGTTGACTGTTTCTTTTATAAGAGTGTGACATAGATTTGTGCTTTTAGTTCTAACCATGTCAATGCCTATATTGCCCTCTGTAGTGACTTTGCTCTTAACAACAAGTTGCTTGCTAAGTTATTTCGAAGAAGTCTTAAATATGCAGCCTTAGACTGGTTCTCCTCCCTACCTAATAATTCCATTAGTTTATTCAACGAATTAGTGGATGCCTTCATTAATCACTTTCAAGTTCACATGGCTCGAAAGAAAACTTTAGCAAACCTCATGAGATGTAAACAAGATAATACTAAGAAGATAACTGATTTTATCTCTCATTACCAAGCTCTTTATTCCTTGATTGATGTTAAGATACCAGATACCCATCTGTAGAAGATGTTTACTGAAAACCTTGTGACATCCCTTTAAGATAAAATTACTCTCATGAAGTTCCCCTCCTTTATGCACTTGTTTCAAGCACTCTGTGACTACCATAATTCTACTAGCAGTCGTGACTCATGGTCCACTCCTAACCGTGATGAGAAGTATGATAATTAACTCTTCCCAAACCAATCCCCAACCTTTCTGTAAACCGAACAAAGGATTTCTCCAATTTAATACTTCATCCCAAAACCCTCCACCCGTTAATAACCAAGTGGTTGTTGTTACATCCACAGTTCCCTTTAATTACAGAGATCCTGAGCGTACTTTCACACCCTTGCCTGACACCCTTCATAACACCATGACCCAATTACTTCAACAACAAATGATTTCTTTACCTCCCATCCATACACTTGATCCTAATAAACCATTACCACCTTCTTATAATGCCACTGCATATTGTTACTTTCATCGCCAAAATGGACATGACATTGAAAAATGCAAGCATCTAAAGCACCTAGTGCAAGACCTAATTGATTCAGGCCATCTATCTGTTGCAAGCGTTAATGTTAAAAGCAATAAATCCATGGCACCCCTTAATCAAAACTTGAAAATATTCACCAACCCCATGCCCAACCATAATGTGTTGTTTGTCAAATTGAGTGAAACTTCTCCACCTGATGTCATGAATGTGGATTCACAAGATTTACGTTTTGTTTCTCTTCCCCTGGTAACCCATGTCACACCTATTAATGAAATGCTAGGAGCAATAGACGTTATCCATCGTAAGGGCCCAACAAAAGGACCTCTTGAGATCTTCTTTTCTACATAAGATATACTACGAAACCTTCCTGATGACCCTCTCTACATAGTTGGTCGCATTTATGATAAGCCCACCAATGGGATACTCATAGATCCCGCATGTGGTGAGAACGTTATCACAGAAGAATTTCTAGTATTACATAATATTGATCAAGATGTCTATAATCGACCTACTGCGTGGGTCAAAACACATAATGGTTTTATGTGCCTAACGATTGGATCGATTACCCTCCCATTACAAATAGGTCCAAAAACATTGGACGTCACCTTTTCAATTATCCCTCAATCAGACCAATTTCATTTACGACTTGGACATCCACGACTTCATTCTATGAAAGCGGTCCCATCCATCATCCACAAATGTGTGAAGTTTCCTATTGACAATGACATATCTACTATCGACCATAGTGGTTTTAACCCATTATCCTCTAAGGGTAACTTTTCCCTCGACATCTTTTGGCCTGAACCTATAGAGCCCATCACTCCTAGATGAGACTTCTTCTTCATTGCCTATCAAAAGTTCAAAGCCAAGAAGATCTCCAAACTTTCTTTATGCAACATACCTCCTTCTACCTCAGACTCACCCATCCTTGACGAAGCCATGTTGCCACCTGAATATGATATTCCTAGCCAACCTACTCTCGAAACCTCCTCCACATCATCCAAGAGGCCTAGGGATCATGATAGTAACTCCATCCTCCCTCCCCGCACTAAACAATTCTATAAAGCTAAAGAGAAGGTGGATGAACCACCCATAGTTCCTCCTATCCCTCCTCTCTAAGACGATACACAACCTATGGTGGATTGTCCCACCTCTTCCCCCACACAGCTTGACCAAAAATTGAAAAGGAGTAAAGAGGCTAGAAAGCGTAGATGTCACCGTTGTGCTTTCGCTTGCCAATCTCATGAGGAAGACCAAGCTGAAGATCCCAACCCACCTGTGCCTGAGGCCATGCCTTTTGATCCTCCTCCTCCACCCTTGCAGCCAAATCCTATACCTCCCACACCACCCCTTTTACAAGCCACCACTGATATTGTCATACACCCCACCATTGTAATAAAAAAGTAGATGATGATGATGATGATGATGATGAGAATGCTCGCATCGATGAAGAGGTACACCAAACCTTGAATTCACTATTCTCCTCTTCCATGAGAATTCATGAGAATTCTCCTAGGACTTGAGCGTTGATCTTGATGCTAGTTTGACAATTGCTGACATTCCTCTCACTAGTCGCCCTCCTGAGTTTTATACTGAGCAAGATTGGGAGGCAGATGAATTTCTCACAGAGTAATGCACATGCACCTTACTAGTCCTTATTTTTCTTTTTCTTTTTTGCATTGGTGTGTCATGCATTCCCCATTTTGTTTGATGTTTTCTTACTCTTTGTGACATTCTTCTATATGTCTCTCCCTTCTTCTCTGTGTTGTGCATGCCTTTTCGCTTCTCACTTTTACTTTTCCCCTTTTTCCTTTCATTTGGGGATGATGCAAGGCATTGAGACCGCACTGCCTCCTTCATGTTGACCCAAATGACACTCTTTTCTTTTGTCTTTTTCCCTTCATTTGGGGATGATGCAAGGCATTGAGACTGCAATGTCTCCTTCATGTTGCCCAAATGACTCTCTTTTTGTTTTTTTTTCTTTTTTTCCTTTCATTTGGGGATGATGCAAGGTATTGAGACTGTAATGTCTCCTTCATGTTGACCCACATGACACTCTTTTTTTTGTCTTTTTCCTTTCATTTGAGGATGATGCAAGGCATTGAGACCAAAATGTCTCCTTCATGTTGACTCAAAACCAAGGCTCTTTTGTGTTTGTCTTTTTCTTTTGCTTTCTATGGTCCTTTTTGGGGATGATGCAAAGCATTGAGACACCCTACATCTCTTCTATATTGACCCAAAATGACTCTTTCTTTTTCATTTTCTTTCGCTCTCTTTGTGTCCTTCTTCTAGTTCTATATATTTGGGGGAATGATGATAGTTCCACACTCTCTAAAACAAAAATTGCAGCAATGAACATACTGACCCCAAATCTATAGATCCCTTATGTGTTTGGTGTTTTTCATTTTGGGGGCATATCCCCCCTCCTCTCTTGCTTTCTTCTCTTTCACATGATGCAGCCTTTCTTGGATACCTATCCCTTGACATTGGGCTTTTCCTGTAGGCTCTCATGTCCCTTTTGCATTTTTCCTTTCTCTACTTTAAAGAAATTGCTGACATAGCAGTGTGTAGAAATCCCTTTAAAGTGGGGGAATACATTGACACTATTTTACTTCTTGCATTTGCATTTGCTTTCTCTTTTTTTGTGATTCCTAGTGCAGCCTTGTCACTTCACATGATATGTTTCTCACTTTGTGGATGACATTCAGTGTAATGTCCTTCGTAAGTGTAGTCTATCTTAGCATATTATATTCCTCTTAGTGGCATGATGTGATGCACTACATCCCCTAAGTTGTGAATATTTTATCCTTTGATTGGTCCTCTTTCAGAGACATTACACACAATGTTCCCTAAGTCAAAGACCTCATATGAACAAAACAAGACTCCTTCAAACACTTCTATTTTTCATTTTTGCACTTTTCACTTTTGCATTTTGCATGTTGCATTTTTGCACTTGTGTATACATGGCCACCTTGCATAACACAACCTGCATGACTATGATACCATCTTGCACTTGTCCATGGGTTATAAGAATCCAAGGCTTTCCTTGTCTCATGAACCACATCCCTATCTTTTGTGATTCCTTATCAAAGTTATCGGGAGGTATAACTTTGGTATGGTTGAGTGGGAAGCCCAACTAGCAGCATGAATTTCCCCATAGCCACCTTTTTATGTGTGAGTGCATACCAACCGTGTGTATGTATCTCACCACCTTTTGGCATTCTCACCCAACGGACAACCGCAAGTCTTGTCGACCCAGAGTGAGTACATCCTTTTCTCTCTGACAAACATCCTAGATCTGATCCACAACTAGATGGACAAACGATCGAAGCTTGATCTAAATTTTTCACATCACTCCTTGTGTGATCTGTTATACTTATGCTTAGTTGGCCATGAGATCTTGATCCTGGGGGCTTGATCATTCCTCTTGATTATGAGTCATCTCACCTTACTAGCATGAGTGCATTAGATCTTGCTTGACACACATGATTCAACTACTTT
Source organism: Sequoiadendron giganteum (assembly GCA_007115665.2). Classification (NCBI taxonomy): domain Eukaryota; kingdom Viridiplantae; phylum Streptophyta; class Pinopsida; order Cupressales; family Cupressaceae; genus Sequoiadendron; species Sequoiadendron giganteum. The sequence continues at coordinate 291,042,581 of CM021101.1, read as the reverse complement.
AGTGTGAGTTTGAAGTAAGTTCATACTCTCACTAAAGTGGGGGCTAAATGTGTCACCAAAAAGTGTATGTACCTTGGCACTTTTTCATTCATTTTGGCCTTTCCATCGGATTTTGGCCTTGTTTACCTTGATTCAGTCTTGTAAGCTTACAATTCAACAATAACCTAACTATGTTTTACTAAGGTGTTGTGAACTGTTCTAATACATTTCCTCACTTTTCTAAAACCATTTCAACATAATTCACCTAAATAGTACCTTCTTACACCTTCCTAAGCCTTATGAAAAAGTGTTGTGAAGTGTTTTGATGCATTAAATCACACTTATCTAGGCTTATCACCCCTAGATTAACCCTTTTTCTATGCTAATTTGTCCCTTTTATGTACTTTTAGTCCCGACCTAAGTGTGTTTTGGGAGGAAAAGTTGATTAAATTTATTAAACACAAATTAATTCCCGACCACCACTTCAATTTTTCCAAGTGGACTAGGTCACCACTTTGGGCTACCTAGTCCCTTTAGGCATAAATTTCAAATTTAAAATACAATTCAATGGGAATCTTTCCTCCTAAACCCTAGGGTCGGCCTATCATGTTGCATTTCAAGAAAATTAGGGTTTGACATGTGTACAAATAAGGGTTTTCACCTTCATTTTTCTCTCTCCTTAGCTCATTTTTCTCTCCCAAGCTCATTTTTGACATCTCTCTTCACAAGCACTCTAGCATCGAATATTTCACAAGCAAGCATTCAAGCATTAGGGTTTCACAAGCTATCTCCATTGGAGCTACTCTTGCATGTTGTAGAAAATCGTCAATAAAGGTTTGGTAAGCATTTCCATTAAGTTCATCATTCAATCTTACATTCCTTTGATTTCATCTCATTTGGGTTTAATCACCTATAAAGGGGTTTGCCTAAATAACCCCAACATTGTCTTGGTTTTTGCATGTGTTTATAGGTTTTTATGCAGATTTGGTGAAGTACAAAGTGTTGAAGGAAGTACAAACATTCTCCTCACATCACATCCAAGCCTCAAAACCTAGAAGGAGAAAGAAGACAAGCTAGATGTCATTTTTAGGAGCATCTGTCATGAATTGCTACAGAAAAGGGAAAACATCAACCGGGACCCACATAATCAATCCCTAATTCCTTAGAAAGCTACAAGAGGAATAGGTCGCCCCTCTTGGCGACCTTGTCCCTATGCTAAGCCCAAAAAAGGGTTTCTGCATTTTTGGGCACCCTTTTCCTTGAAACCTATTCCAATAGATTTTCTCGATAGGAGGACTAGGTTGCCCAAATTGGCGGAAGTATCCCTTTGCTAATTTCAGGCATTTTCTAGAATATTCCAAGACCATTCATCTTCAAGGCTTCATTTCCAGGTGCGCAAGCTCTCAACTCTCCCATTTCATTTCTATTTTGCATACATTTAGGGCATATAGTGTAGTTAGTTTGCATTTTTTTAGTTTTACTTTGTTTACATTGCATACACTTAGATTAATATCATTTTATTTTAGTTTCAGCCACACAACCCACACACATATCATAACCATCATCAATCAACCTTCCCCCTTTGAATGCAATTTCCAAAAACCCTATAACCACCTAGAGGCAAGAGTGCAATTCCTACCCACCAAGAGCTCCTAGGGTGAAAATCCTTGAGGGCCTAGTAAGGGGAATCCTTTTGCCCTAGGTCCTAGAGATACATTTTTGGTGGTTCAAAATAAAATTTAGAATGTCAAGGCATTGAAAAGAAAGAACGAGTGATGAGCGATGAGCGTTGATATCACCACATGTGTGCATCTAATGGTTCTAGTGTTATTCTAGTGGTTTCAATTCACAAGTCTAGTGCTTTAGAGATTTACTTCAGAAATGCAACTACAATTGTCCATCAAAAATTCATTGAATGATCGTGGTTAAATTGATTTGTGTTGACATCTAGAGACAAATATGGAATATCCTTCACACTATTATAAATTATTTTATAAGGTTGATAATTCAACCTTGTTTGGCCTTTACATCCTTTGTGTAAAACATTCTTAAGTTTTTAAGCCTTGGTCCTATATTCTTCCTAGGCGGTTCCTCTTTTAAAACAAACATTTAATTCACCACTTGAATCTTGGTATAGTCTCCATAAGGCTACGGGATATTTTTCTACAAATAGGGGTTGTTGTGCTCATTTTTCTCAAATTGGCTTAGCACTCTCGAGAAACACTAAGTGGCAATGGAGACTCCTCTATTTATGAATTCCACGAAGTAGAAAAATGATTTTTATGGTGAAATCATTGAGAAACAACTGAAAGGGATAATGGTGTCCAAGCACCCATTGGTGTTCTAAGCAGTGAAGGGTGTTTTGGGCCCAAAATTTCTGCTGGCTACCTACAAACTTAGGGGGAATTCACAAATACCTACCATGTTTCTGGCAATGCTCATGTACATGGGCGTCTCAAAAGCTTAGGGGAAGAAGATTTTCCAAATGATTTTTCAACACTCTCTGTTGGAAAATATTGATGTGACATTGGACAACATCGATGTAAATTTCATGACCCCTCTGCCATTGCACTACTACAAGGCTCATGGGAATGAATGCTTGATACAAAAGTTTCCCCTGGTGCACTCGCTGGACCATGTAGCTATCAAAAACTAGTGGGGGAGATTGACAGGTGTATTGAATTTCTTCTACGTGCGGAAGACATTCTCAAAGACTAGTTGAAGGGTTGGGTGAAGGCATTTGCGGTGGCAAAAGCTCTTGATGGGGAAAGGTGGTCTTTAGATGAGGAGGATTGAGAGCTGGGCACTGGTGAAGAATGGGTAGCAAATGAGACTAGGAGTTGGGAGGAACACGCAAACTATCCCGCCCATAGTGCCTACGGTGGTGATTGCCCGGTGATTCTGAATCTAATCAAAGCCAAGAAGACCAGCAAGGCTGGCTACAACAATGCATAATCTCAGGTTTGTGGAAGGTCATTTTGGTTTGTGATGGTCTATTTGTAGTTCGTACTCCATATAAGTGTCTATGTCAATTCGTTCAATATTTGGGTCTGTAATGTTTTATGTAAATGAAGGAATGTAAAAACTCTTTTTGATTAATATAGGGTGCTACCCCATATAGCAGCTATTTAACTATAAAAAACATGTGGTTAAAAGACTCCTTTAGTAGCGCAGGCTTTAACACTAGTTCCTTAATATTTCCTTAATATTTCACACCTTGTTATAGTTCCTTCGACGGTTCTGATCGTTCCTTAATATTATTTTTCTTGTTATGACTAAGTGATTTAATAAGTAATAAAATATCAACCATTGATTTATGGAAATCTAATGGTTCTAGTGTCATTCTAGAGGTTTCAATTCGCAAATCTAGTGCTTTAGAGATTTACTTCTAGAATGCAACTACAGTCGTCCATCAAAAATTCATCGAACGGTCATGGATTATATTAATTTGCATTGACATCTGGCTTCAAAAATAATAAAGATGTTGACACTTGTCCACCTTCTAGACTCTTTATGAAGGAATTTGAATGTGCGGAAAATTTGTCTCGGAATTTGATATTTTCGCCAACCACACTGATTTTTTATTGGCATATCCATTTATTTCGCCACTAGATTTTTTTATTAGTTTGAGATTATGTTTAATTAACCAATGAAAACATTTTTTTTCCTTTGAAAAAAGGTTTTAATCGCCAACAATTTTTTTTCTATTTTGAAAACATGATTAATTCACCAATAATTTTTTTTTTTTTGGTTTGAAAAAAAGTTTTAATCACCAATGAAAAATATTTTATTCATTTAAAAAAAATTGCAATTCGCCACGATTTTCTACAAACTTTTAGCGATTATAAAAGATTCACCAATTAAGATTTTTTTTTTCCTGAAAAACAAAAAAAATTGCCAATAAAATTAATATTTATATCAGGAAGTATACAAGATTTTCCAGGATTTTGCACCTTCATCGGGGTGTGTGGGCGGGGTTCTTAAATTTTTCCTTGTTCTATAGTATTTAACTTTCTATGCATCGTTTATATCTTAGGTATTTAGATTTTTTATACTTTTAATAAAGGTTTTCTTTTATCCACACTTGTGAATGGGAGACATGGTGTTGCTAAGTAACACCATTGAAACTTGTTATTCTAGCAAAGGAAGGCTAGAAGCTTCCCACCTTTCACATTAGTCAAGCCTTGTTCATCATAAGTAGACAATTTTGATAAAATAGGAAGGTGGACTAGGAAATTGATGCAACTAACTATGATGTGGCTATGATAACATTGAGTTCTTGAAATTTTGATGCAGTGAGTTCAATGGAATGACAAGTTAGAGTAAGTGAAAGAGCTAGGGTTTTGAGAATTGTTGATGGAAGGGTGGATGTAGTTGATATGAATAATATAAAAGACTAATTGTTGACTAATGTGTGGTTGATAAGTGATTATTTTGACAAATATATACTGCACAAGAGTTGTCTTAAGATCCATGATAATAAATAATTAAAATAACCCAAGGTTGATGTCCATTTATTCATGTCTTAGGCACACAATTTGAATGTTATGGTGTGGAAGTATGCAACACTTATTTGAGATTGAGTCAACATGGTGTTACAATTAACTTCAAAAGTGGATAAAGCGGGTCAAACGTGCACCTATAGTTTTGCTACATCAATATTACTCATGTGGTTTTGAAATAGACAAAATAAGTTGTGATTTAAGAGTAAAAATTATTTCAAGTAAAGATAAGTTGATTTTCTTGAATATAAATATGAATCTAAGATCAAAGAGAGTGCCAAATCAATTAAAACTACATATTAGGACAATATACCTAAAACACTTATACAAAATTTGTTTAAAACAAAATGTAAAAATGCAAACAATACACTTTTCAAAGTTATAATTGTTCATTTTCATTTTTAATATTTAAAAAAAAATCTTAAATTTAAAATCCAACTAGCATAGATATCTTAAATACATCTATCTACAAATGTTAAGAGATATCAATTTGGAGCTATTTTATTTAATTAAAAGTTATTTTATTTTATTATAATACTATTTTATTTGCTACATACATGAAAACATAAATTTATGTGTTGCTTATTTTAGAAATATTATATCTATTATTATACATTAATATTTTGATGTGAAAATGACTATCAAATTTAAAATAAAACATAATAGAAAAATGTTAAAACACTCATAGTATTACACTTCACTCCTTGCTACCAATATAGAACGCCTTGACCTTAACAAAGCGAAGGAGATTAACTAGAGGCAAAAACTATTATAAATGCTGTTGATAAAGGAGCTAAAATAATGACAAATTGCCATCTTAAATGGAAATGAAAAATGGCCCATCTTAAAGGAAAGATGCCCTTTAACAACCAGCTAGATTATCACTGGTGCTGATTGACTTCGACTGTGTAATGGAGTGATGGTGGGGTTGCTTCTGGCCAATGGAAACAGCCTTGGAAATACAATTCAAATCAAAGCTGGTATAACAGTACATTACTGTAACTAAAAAGGAGGTCGAGAGAAGAATATCAAGAACGAAATGGGGTGTTTGGTGGTTAGGCCACAAGCAAGGCACTGTTATTTTGTCTCATCTCATGTACGCTTGTGTTATGTCTATCAAATCTGTATTATGGTTTCGTTTCCCTGACCAGCACTGTCACTTGTATTTTTCAGAACAAAGCAGAGATAAAGTGCAAACAGTTAACATGCATGCACGATGCAAGATCTTGTCGCAATGCCTGACATTACAGACTTAAACAAGTATTAAATATATTTTATCTCGAACACCGTATGGACGAGCGCAAATATAGGAGCTTCTTTGTAATACTCAAATTTGTAACATTCTCCACCACAGTTTTCTGATCTTACAAGTATGCAAATCTTGTCATGGCATCCCTGCTTACGGCTTTTAGGGAGTTGGGGGCCCCTTCAGTGACCTAAAATGTTGATCTGACTATCTTCTTATAACGCCAATAATTTGTTGGTTTTGGCAGCAATGGAAACTTACTCTCAGAGCCCATAACTACGGATCTTAGTGTTCGGTTGAAGGATACATTTTACAACCAGCTTTTATCTATCAATAATGAACGTTCTTAGTTTTTTAAAGAATGAAATATGTTTGCGTACTGTTGGGTTAACAGCTCTATTTCTTTTCAGTGGTAGAAAGTTGGTAGGAATTGATTGGACAATGAGTAAAATATTGTATAACTTGCATAATGGATAAGCCCTCGTGAAAATCATGGTACTGTGAAGAAAAAAAGGTATCTTCATGTATTACTATTTACGAAGTAGGGTTTTCACATCAGCTGTGTTGGAAAAAAAACATTTTATCTTCATCTTGACAAAGCTCTATCAGGTAGATAATGTACAGGTGTCTCAAAGTAATGAAGCTAATAGGTAGATAATGTACGCAGTGTCTCAAAGTAATTAAGCTACGCAATATTTCAATTTTTCTTCTACATGACTGGTATTTTAACGTATACAAGTGCAGATAATGTTTTTTACTCTATTTTGTAGTTTACTATCATAAAGAGAAATGCCATAATTGGTTTTGTTTAGTGTATAAATTATTTCAAAGTTTTAAATCTGCTAGTCAACAAACTATTTTGAACCCTTTTCACTCTTTTAACTTGAACTAAATTGTCTATATATGGTCTTTTATTTTGGATTCAAACACAATAGTCTAATATTTCCTAATTTCAAATTTATTGTTTCCTTAAATTGATTTTATCGAATTTTGATCATTGCATGATAATTTTTATGTCAAGCACATTTATCTAAGTATCTATGTTATATTTATAGGCAATCCTAAGTGATTAGTTCACCATGATATAAAATTATAAAATAGAGTTGAAAAACATTATTATAAAGTGTTTACATAAAAAATACATTATTGCATCAACATTATAGGAATTTGGATTATTTTCTTAGTATATTTTAAATTGTTTGATCACCAAAGACGTTTGTTTATCAAGGAAGTTACAAGCCTTATCTCTATGCACCACAGAACCTTAGGATACTTTTAAACACTACCTTATTTTCAAACATAAGTGCAACAAAAGATAATAGTGTGTCCCACTGTTGGTGTTGTTGGTGTTTAAAAATGCAACCTAGCTAGGATTTGCAATTCCCTAAGAGGTAGCCAACCTCCATTATAAAGAACCACAAAGCCTAGTGGCCAACTGATAGGAAATGGAATGGATACACATTTCCCCTACACTTCAGGCTCTGTAAGACCTAGGGGGGCAACCCTTTAGCAATATTAAACAATCTAGACACACAAGTAACAAGATATTGCTTAACAAATTATGCTCTCACAAAATTGCTGAGAAACTTACAGTATCACTCAATATTGGCAAACTATTGAATGAATTTCACTAATCAGCAAGGAGAACATGACAGATGCTTTTACATTTAAAATTGTTTCTGAGATGCATTAAGCTGCAAGATAAATCAGTGCCAATTATGGGCCATGGAGTCAAATACATAAGACAAATTTATCAACAAATGGCATTCAACCAGTGGATTTAAAATTGTTGATGCTTTGCATCAAATGTTAGTATCTTACACCAACAATCCCACTCATATTATCAATCAACTCCTTCTTATCAAATCCAACCTGCACACTTAAAATCACTATTATCTCCTCAAAATATTTAACTATTTCTTTGAAATAGACCCATAAACAAATAACACAATCTCATGAAATTTGAGATGATAAACTCAAAATACTTTGTATTAATGAATTCATATGATTTAACTGTACAAGTATGGAGACAAATTGAAGATATTCATGAAAATGCAAACATATTTCATGATTTATTTACACAAACTGGTTGTATTTGCTCATAAAATCAGAAATTACAACTTTTAGACTCAAAAATAACTCAGACTTAACAAACCTCTATCTACCCAGCCCAATACAAAAACTCAAAACCCTGTACAATGAGAAGAGAAGAGAAGATATAGAAGAATGGAGGAAATAGAAGAAGCCCTAAATTCAAATCTGTTGCAGACACATGGCAGCTCCATTCTCGTTGATCAAATTGAAAAGAATATATTCTCTTCTTTGCAGCAACAAACATTCCCTTAAACAACATTTGCTCATGATTGCCTAGCAACAGAAAATCAACCCATGTGGAGAATCTCATTATTTCATCTAGCTGCTCAAAAAACTTCTTCCTGTGCAAATTCTGTTTCAACCTTTTTACTCCTTATTTGTTGCAGTTTATATTTAAAACCAACTATTAAAGTTTCATAACTTTAATATTTCTGTCTTTGATTTGCTACAATTTAATTCCCAACACATACTTGTTTATAAAATGAATAAAATTCACTTTATACAAAGTCTCACAACTCTCCCAGCAAATAAAATATTAAAATGAATATTTTATTCATCTTTCAAGTTATTACCCATGCTTGCACTTTACACAAAATAATATTTTCCATTTAAATCACTTACCCTCTTCAGCAAAATAATATTCACTTATACAGTGAATAACTTTATTCATCCGGTTGCACCAATAATTAAAATTTTACCCCCTTTTAAATGCCTGATCATTTAAAAAACAGTGGGCCCACCTCCATTTTTAACCACAAACTATGCAACTTTTGAAAAATTAAAATATTGCTCCTCTCGTGCATTCTCGCGCACCTCGCACTCTTTTTGGCAATGTCATCAAAATATGGCGAGGCTTGTTAGATCACCCTAATCTCATGAGTTCAGTGAGGTCAGCAAGGTCCACGAGGTTAGTGAGGCTGTGAGGTTGCGAGGTTGCATTCTCACCAACCTCGCACCTTTTTAATGACATCACCACCAATCTCGCGAGGTCAGCGAGGTCGGCCCCAATCCTACAAGGTTAGCGAGGTTGGCGAGGTCAACGAGGTCAGTGAGGTCGGCCCCAAATTCATTTTTTGGCACTTTTGCAAAATGGTCAAAACAGGCCAGGTTGACTCAGGAATCAATCTGGGAAACCATTCAAACGACCTCCGGGAGACATGTCTGTCAAAACTTATCATGGGAAGCTAAAATTTGACATGCCTACTCACATATGTCTACTGAGTATGTTTGCAAATGGGTTTTGCACGAAAATCAATAGGCTTTGAATTATAAGCTTCCAAAGCAGGTCAATCAGGACTGATTGTTCAGGTGCACTTCTGAAAGTGCAAAAGCAATTTTTTTTGATATAGGCATCTCAAATTTGCAAAATTTGAGAGTGCCATCAGTGGCTCCGACTGGGGATGTATGCCCCCTATGGGCATAGCAAGATTCTAGATCTCTGGGGAGAGTAGACCAAAAGCTAAGTCTGTCAAGTAACCTCAAACTGCTCCCCTATGCAACTTTGTTTTTTCAATTTCATCTGATGACCCCGGGTCACCAAATGAAAAAAATGAGGATCAACATTTACCTTTGTCAAATACCAATCTGTTAAAAGAGCTAATCTCTCTCAAATCATGCTTGCATTTGTCAAACCAAAATAATATATGTGACTTTCTTATAAGCAAAAAAATGTGGTGACCACTAAAATTTACCTGATTACAAACACTACCACTACAATCTCTATCATTCTTCATTGCATAATCAGTCACAAACTGCAAGCCTTCATCATCACATGACACATGTGTGTTACATTCATCATATGTAATATGCTCAGATTGAAAATAACATTTCTTGTTATTCATCTCATTGTCATGTTCTATAAAAATACCTTCCAGCTGAATAGGAAACTGAAAAAAATCAAACTCCTTCAAGTAACTGACACCAAGATATTCAACCTTACCTACAACATCTGTTTCAAATGTAAAATAGTCATAAGAGGTGCCCTCAAGGAGTTCATCAAATTGTTCATTTTCTTGCTCAAGACTACATTCCAACCATGTGTGAAATGCATCATTGGAACTCTTAGCAAAGAGTGGGTTATTCCTCCACCAATAGGTTTCATCATTTCTCATCTCTAGTGAAGATAGAGGCTCATAAAACAATGGATTCTCCATTATATTCATTTCTGACATAAGAGTTTCAACCTCGTCAACATGAATGTCCCAATCCTTCAAGTCATCTTTGCACTCAAACTCGCTGCAATCACTAAAAGAGCAGGTAGACACATCTTCAATATTATTTCCATCCTCAGATTGTTCAGTACACACATCTGAAACTTCTTCCATATCCACATAATCTGGGAGTGAAACCATGTCCTCCACATCTTGCATACTAACATTATCCTCATCTGATATAAAAATTTTCAAGCTTACTTCATTCAAGCTAGTATGATCAACATAATAAAAATCAACATGATTTTCAACCTTGGTAATATTGTAATTAGGACTACATGGTTTTAACACATTGAATGATGAATTCATTATCTCATCATCACTTTTATCATTAAACAAATTACCAAATTCATCAGAACCATAGGACTGCAGATGGACCCTCTCTGTGATCTCATAACTAGAACAACTAGTATTCTCATTACATGATGTGATATGCCAATCATCTGAAACTATTTCCATCTATGTTTCACATAAACAATCATGAGCAGTAGAAGCATAAACAGGTTAATTACCTTCTTCATCATTATAAGGGCATTCATAGTCAGCAGAAGAGTAGTCAATTTGACCTTCATCAGCATCCCCGTCACAAGATGACTTATCACTGTACAGACCATGCTCAAATTCCTCAGAGTAGGTTCTTGAACTTTCATCTTCAATGTCTTGTTCACTAACTTGAAAAGGAATGTTAGCAACATTTGTATTATCTTTACGAACCAAATCATGACATGGAAAGATGCCTTGTATCTCTTTGATTTCTTCATCACACAAGATATTGCAAGAAAAAAATTCATGCATATTCATTTGTTCATCATACCATGTATCTTCCTCTTTATTTTTGCTGCTAGGATCTGCACATGTGCTGATTGTAAGCTGATTACAATTAGTGTCCTCATTCATACAACAAACATCTTCGTTTTGAGACACTATAATTTGTGCAGATTGTGATGATGGAGAAATTGGGGCAGCAACACCATTACCCTCTTGACAAACACTTTTATTATCTGATCCATGAGTTCTATTTTCTTGAGGTGTGTTAGGATGACCAACACTCACAACCCTATGTCTTTTCATCATTGAGTATCTCAAATTATTCTCAATGTCCATAGCCATCTGATATGCTTGATGCAGGGTTGTAGGCTCTTTATCCCTCAACAAATAACTCATTTTTTTGTCAAATGCTCCTAAGTACATGACCAAACATTCAACATCATTTGGTCTTATGTGCTCAGGTATCTCATAATCATTGAAAATATGAGATTAAAAGATGGGACTAACTCATCTTTTCCTTTCTCCATGCTCATGAACTTTTTCCTTATCAGAACAGGGTTAATCCTTTCTCCAAACTACTCCATGAACACTGCCTTGAGCTCTTTCCATGAATGAATGGAAGAGGCTGGTAAATAAGAGAACCACTCTCTTGCATCTCCTATCAAGGATTGAACAAATAACCTCATGATCACATCCTCATAATAAATCTCATAATCATCCATCAAATTTTTGAACTCTTGCAAATGCTTATTTGCCGATTTAGCCTTATCACCAATGAACCTTGGTAACTTATTTCTGACTTTAGCTAGAATTTCATTTGGGTAACCACTAAGGTTACTAAAATTGATAGCTCTGTACCTTCCAGTGCTAAAACCTCTTTGACAATCTGGCTGAGACTGATCACAAACCATAGTTCCATCTGGAACCATACCAGGGTGCATGTATTGAGGCATCTTGATATGCCCTTTTCAAACTTTACATATCAACTCTATAGTTGATCATTCATTTTCCCTATTTCTACTTTTGATTACAATCTTAGAATATTACATTACATAATTCAGATGCATCTACACATGAGATCTATTTATTGGGCAAATTTCAAGAGTAAACATACTTCTCCAACAAAATATATAGGCTGCAAATTACATTTCAGAAGTATGCAAACGAAGTATTACTATTCTTTCCCTATTTTAGTGCTAAACACTCAATAGGGAACCAAAGTTTTGTCTAAGATGTTCAAGTATGGTTTTCATACAGAAATTTCTTGAAAACCAAAAGTGAAGAATACCTGGGAACTTTTGGAGCTGCTATAAATTGGCTTCCTGACTGGAAATGTTTGTAGATCTAGAACTGTCTTTAAATTTTAACAGGTTCTATCAATAGAGTCACCACCTCTTTTCACAGAGGACTGAACTTCAACTATTATGAAGTTCCTTTACATATAAACTTATTTGAGTTCCTTTCCACCAACAAAGCACCATAGATTACAAAACTGTTCAGGTTCACTGCAACAATTTCTCCAGGCCTGAAATCCTTCTTCTCTTGAACAAATTCAGAATGAAAAAATGTTTGAATCTATGCACTGGCTCTTAAGGCTAGATTCTGCAATTAGAATTTTAATAAATTCTCCCTAGCAGAGTTTCCATTCTGTTGGTGACCCAGATGGGAAAATAGTTCAATAATGTGCAACCTTTGGTTACAGAAATAATTCAACACTTTAATGACTCTATAACAACACTATCTGCAACCAAAAATTCTGAGTTCATCCCCAGCGGAATCACCATTCTGTCGGTGTTTAAAAATGCAACCCAGCTAGGATTTGCAATTCCCTAAGAGGTAGCTAACCTCCATTATAAAGAACCATAAAGCCTAGTGGCCAACTGACAGGAAATGGAATGGATACACATTTCCCCTACACTTCAGGCTCTATAAGACCTAGGGGGTAACCCTTTAGCAATATCAAACAATCTGGACATAGAAGTAAGAAGATATTGCTTAATAGATTATGCTCTCATAGAATTGCTGAGAAACTTAAAGTATCACTCAATATTGGCAAACTATTGAATGAATTTCACTAATTAGCAAGGAGAACATGACAGACACAACTATCCAAACAATAAGAACAATAATGATTTTACATTTAAAATTGTTTCTGAGATGCATTAAGCTGCAAGATAAATCAGTGCCAATTATGGGCCATGGAGTCAAATACATAAGACAAATTTATCAGCAAATGGAATTCAACTAGTGGATTTAAAATTGTTGATGCTTTGCATCAACTATTAGTGCCTTACACCAACAATCCCACTCCTATTATCAATCAACTTCTCCTTATCAAATCCAACCTAGACACTTGAAATCACTATTATCTCCTCAAAGTATTTAACCATTTCTTTGAAATAGACCCATAAACAAATAACACAATATCATAAAATTTGAGATGATAAACTAAAAATAATTTGTAAATTACTGAATTCATATGATTTAACTCTACAATTATGGAGACAAATTGAAGATATTCATGAAAATGCAAACACATTTCATGATTTATTTACACAAACTGGCTATATTTGCTCATAAAATCAGAAATTATAGCTTCTAGACTCAAAAATAACTCAGACTTAACAAACCTCTATCTACCCAACCCAATACAAAAACTCAGAACCCTGTACAATGAGAAGAGAAGAGAAGATATAGAAGAATGGAGGAAACAAAAGAAGCCCTAAATTCGAATCTGCTGCAGACACATGGCAGCTCCATTCCCATTGATCAAATTGAAAAGAATGTCTTCTCTTCTTTGCAACAACAAACATTCCCTTAAACAATATTTGCTCATGATTGCCCAGCAACATAAAATCAGCCCATGTGGAGAATCTCATTATTTCATCCAGTTGCTCAAAAAACTTCTTCCCATGCAAATTCTGTTTCAACCTTTTTACTCTTTATTTGCTGCAGTTTATATTTAAAACCAACTATTAAAGTTTCATAACTTTAATATTTCTGTCTTTTATTTTTTGTAGTTTAATTCCCAGCACATACTTGTTTATAAAATGAATAAAATTCACTTTATACAAAGTCTCACAACTCTCCCAGCAAATAAAATATTAAAATAAATATTTTATTCATCTTTGAAGTTATTACTTGTGCTTGCACTTTACACAAAATAATATTTTCCATTTAAATCACTTACCCTCTTCAGCAAAATAATATTCACTTATACAGTGAATAAATTTATTGACTCAGTTTCACCAATAATTAAAATTTTACCCCTTTTTAAATGCCTAATCATTTAAAAAATAGTGGGCCCACCTCCATTTTTAACCACAAACTATGCAACTTTTGAAAAATTAAAATATTGCTCCTCCTGTGCATTCTCGTGCACCTCGCACTCTTTTTGGAAATGTCATCAAAATCTGGCAAGGCTTGCGAGATCACCCTAATCTCACGAGGTTCGTGAGGTCAGCGAGACTGCAAGGTTGCGAGGTTGCGAGGTTGCGAGGCTGCGAGGTTGCGAGGCTGCGAGGTTGCATTCTCGCCAACGTCACACCTTTTTTATGACATCACCACCAATCTCGCGAGGTCAGCGAGGTTGTGAGGTCGGCCCCAATCCCGTGAGTCCAGCGAGGTCGGCCCCAAATTCATTTTTTGGCACTTTTGCAAAATGGTCAAAACAGGCCACGTTGACTCAAGAATCAATCTGGGAAACCATTCAAACGACCTTCGAGAGACATGTCTATCAAAACTTATCATGGGAAGCTGAAATTTGACATGCTTGCTCACATATGTCTACTGAGTATGTCTACAAATGGGTTTTGCACGACAATCAATAGGCTTTAAATTATAAGCCTCCAAAGCGGGTCAGTCAGGATTGATTGTTCAGGTGCACTTCTAAAAGTGCAGAAGCAAATTTTTTTGAAATAGGCATCTCAAATTTGCAAAATTTGAGAGTGCCATCAGGTGCATAAGAGAAAAATGTATTGAAATCCAAACACAAAGATGTGATTGATTTATCATTGATTGAACCTCTTTCCCACCACCATTTGGTAGGGGCTTCAATTGTACTCCAATTGATCAAACACCCTTGATGCCTAGATATGAGGGTTCACCAAGTTCAATCAAATCACCACATATTCAATTGAATACTCTCAATTTCTATTCATCTAACCTTCTACCTCCATGTTGATGCAGGACCATCCAAGTTGTAAGGAAATATCGCATCGCCAAAAATATTGCTATTTCTATTTTTTTATTTTCAATAAGGTTAAGGTGTGTGGGAAATAAATATTTTGATTTGCAACATTATAATTTTCCATTGATGTGATTTGCAAATGTAATTTTTGAAGGAATTTATGCTTTGATAAATGTTTCCAAAGCATGTCCAAAGGGGATATGCTTCTTGGGAATCCATTTCCAAGTGGGGACCACTTTTATTACATGTTCTTTCATGATCATTTGCATGTCTTGCATGCATTTGCATGTTGGTACAGGCTCATATTTGCAGCCATCGAGGCTGCTAGAGATTAATGGAGATGCTAGCATTGACCAAAGTTTATTGGTTGAGGGTGTAACGAAGATTTTGGTACCAAAAAACTCTCTAACACTTCTAGGGTTTTTCACCTAAAATGAGAGAGGTAGGCCAAAATGCTAATGTTACATTCAAGATTGTGTGTTAATGGGATATGAATGTGTCTAACTATGATGTCTAATTGCAAAAAGCTAAAAGAAAGATGATTTACTAATGCTAAATCTAAAGAATATGAAATGCTAGAAAACACAGTGCTATATGCAAACATTAACTAAATGACCTAAGAATGTAAACTTTAACAAAATAGGAAGCTAGAAATGAAAGAGGTGCACCTAGAAAGGTATTTCAGACTTGAAGGAACTTTGAAATTCTGAAAATGCTGATTTTTATGTTTGGCGGGATACTTGTGCCAAGTTGGGCAACCTAGTTCTTTTTCAAGGTGATTTCGAAAAACTGCTCTGGGGCCTATTTCAGCCAAATGGGTATCCAGATCCGCAGAAATCTGAAAAATATGCACAATGGGACTAGGTCGCCACAACTTGTGGGAGTGTCTGTTTTGCCCTTTCTAAAAATCTGAAGGTGGAAACAAAGGCTCTTGATCTGCACTTTTTGTTCCTCCAAGTGTTCAGACTAGAAACCTTGATTTTTAGTCTATAGGTGTCTTTTGATAGATGTTCTTCCCTACCTAGCAAGGAGGTGTCTTCAACAAGTCTTCAACCCATCCTTGAATGATTTCCAAACCTGCAAAATACCTAAATCTGTAAACACACACAAATAAGGAAGAAGAAATGTTGATTGTTTGAGTATGGGGGTTTTCCTTGGTCAAACCCCATTGTAGATAATTAAATCTAATGAAGAAACAAGATAATAAAGCATGAAATATAAGACA